>CM050164.1:248731538-248819038 GCA_027410445.1 Discoglossus pictus
TCTCACGTGTATGTTGTCCGATACATTAAGATTGTGTTTTATTTTCAGACAATAGTGGAAAATTTAAATATTATGGATAGGGTGGACACTTTATTGGATATGCCTAAGCCCATCCCAAAAACAGATATATGTATTATTAATTAATAAATGTTCCTCATACAATAGATTTTATTTCCTTAGGGTATCATGCTTTTAATTACATAGTGCAGGATCTTTTACCACACCAGGATAGGGTAGGTGTCGATATATGGTGGGTGCTAGTCCGGGGCATATTTAGGTTCTATGATTCCCTAGGCCCAGTCACCTTTTTGCACTGCCCATGCCTCTAGTTTCTTTCTCCCTGCTCTGTGCATCCTAAACCTCACACGCTCTCTCGTGTGTGGTGTGTGTGTGTTTCTCTCTATCTCTATGAAAATAAAAAAAGTTTTTTGCAAAAAAAATGTTGCTTAACACCTAGCTCTAAACATAGACTAACAAAAAATGTATATTAATATAAAGGGAAAAAAGTAAATATAGATAAATTATGTATATGTGTGTGTGTGTGTGTTTGTGTATATATGTATGTTTGTGTATATATATATATATATATATATATATATATATATATATATATATATATATATATATATATATATATATATATATATATATATATATATATATATATATATATATATATATATATATATATATATATATATAGTGTTACATAGTATTTAAGGTTAACCTTTCAAGACCTCCTCCGATCTGCAATATGCGGATTAACTATTAATTAATTATTAATCCCTCCTGATTCCAGACACCGGCAACCGGACTTCTCCCTGGATCAATACTGCCTCTCTAACTATCCATGATAACTCTGAATTCCCTTTTTTAATTAGAAATAAATCCAGTCCCCTTTTAAAGTTATCTATCGAATCCGCTGTCACCACCTCCTCTGGTAGAGAACTCCACAGATTAACCACCCTTACTGTGAAGAACCCTTTTCTCTTTCTTCAAGGTGGAATCTTTTTACTTCTAACCTCAAGGGATGTCCTCTTGGCACAAAAAGCTCACTTGACAAATCTTAATACTGACCCTAGATGTATTTATATAAGGTAATCATATCTCCTTTTAGATGCCTTTTTTCTAGAGAAAATAAGTTTAATTTGGTTAGTCTTTCTTCATAACAGCCCCTCCATTCCCCTTATTAGTTTTGTTGCCATCCTCTGTACCTTTTCCAGCTCTAAAATGTCCTTTTTATGAAGTGGTGCCCAAAACTGTACTCCATATTCCAAATGAGTGCGTACTAGAGATTTGTATAGTGGAAGAATTATATTTGCTTCCCTGGCTTCTATACCCTTATTAATACATGCTAATATTTTATTTGTCTTTGCAGCTGCTGCTTGGCTTTGAGCATGGTTACCTAGGTGGTTGTCCACAAGCACTCCCAAATCCCTTTCAATATCTGATACACCTAGATTTGCTCCATTAAGATTATAAATTGCATGGCTATTTTTCCTTCCCAGATGCATAACTTTACATTTATTCTTATTAAATCTCATCTTCCATTTTAGATGCCCCTTCCTCAATTTTATGTAAATCCCTTTGGAGGGAAAGCACATCACTATCTGATTTAATTACCATGCACAACTTCGTGTCATCAGCGAAAATGGAGACCCCACACTCCAATCCTACCTCTAAGTCATTAATAAATATGTTAAAAAGGAGAGGACCTAATACTGAACCCTGAGGAACCCCACTTACCACATTAGTCCAATTGGAGTCTGTTCCATTTACAACAACCCTTTTCTTCCTGTCTTATAGCCAGCTCTCAATCCATGAGCAGATATTTACTGCAAATCCATGTTGACTCCTACTTATAATCCTGTTCAAATAGACATATTCTTGTATATTATCCCTTATTAACCCTTCTAAAAGCTATATATATATATATATATATATATATATATATATATATATATATATATATATATATATGCGCCGAGTTTTTCAGACCTTTTTTTTAAGGCTAAAAAGGGCCCCCTCGGCAGATACCACCACATATGTTCAAACACAGAGGACCGTGATAAACACTTAAACACTGTCTGCCTCCTTCAGACAGAAGGGTTACAAACCTCATATTACCACTGAGAAAGTAGCCTCTGCCATCAGAACACCCCGGGAACATCTGCTGCAATACAAAATCGAAGAAACAACTTCACGTACACCTCGGGTAACCACATACCATCCAGTTCTTGAAGGAATACGCAAAATATTTAAGGATTTACAACCACAACTCACAGAGTTGAAACAAATATTCCCTAAACAAATTTAAGACAAACACTGGTGAACAGAAGATTGCCAAATGAACAGCATAAAAGAGAAAATGGCACCAAACCCTGCAATAAAAGTCGCTGCAAAGAGGACACAGCCACGCACAACAAGACCCACAACATCAGAGGCTCATATTCATGTACATCATCAAATGTAGTGTACATGATACAATGTACTGTATGTGAAAAGGGGGTGCTACATTGGGGAAACCAGCAAACTACACATGCAAATGAACCTTTACCGAAGCTCCATCAAAAACACCAGGAAGACAGCTATTGTACTCCAGTTGGACACCATTTCACCCAGGAGAATCACTCCATCCAGAACCTCAAAATAAAAGTACTCAGAGGGAATTTCAGAACTATCCAACAGCAGAAATCTTTTGAATTAAAAATGATTCCATTTTTTTAATACAAAGGATTTGGGCAGTAACATCGACTTAGGCTTTCTGGCCCACTATCTTAATGTCTTATAGCTAACACGATCCACTAACCCCCCCCCCCCCCCCTCTATTGCTGTTTTTGTAAGCTACATGCTTTGCTGAAATGTATTGCTCTTTATTTTACTCTGCTGTGTCCTTATCTACAACCTGATCTATAGACTTACTAACCTATCAGGACATTATTCACAATGCTGCTCTGTTTCTCATTTTAACTCTGCCCAATGAATTTTGTCTTTCTTGTTTTTTCCAATTTTTTTTTCCCCATCTTTCTGTTTTTAGTTCATAATTATATCAGCATCGCTTTTTGACTTGATAAAGAGAGGCATTATCTCTCGAAAGTTTGTTGCTTTATTATGAATACCTTTTTTATGGGACAAACGTATCCCTATTCACTACAATACTCTGATTATTCAACTGGATTACTGGACATTCACGGCTACCTCACTCTTCATATACGTGTGTGTGTTAAATATATATTTTTATTTCCTATATTAATGTATCCTCTCATCAACTTAGTTGATATAGTCGTATGATTGTTATAACAGAAATATGAGGACATTACTTTTGAGTATATTTAGGAATATAAGTATTGCTTAGCGATACTTACTGTATTGTTCCTTTTTTACATTTAGAGATTTTTTTCTATGTATATATGTGTATGAGAGAAAATGACAAGACACTTCATAATAATACTTCCCTTTAGTGACTCGTCTAGTGGATTGACATCCATGCCATTCCTTTTATTTCTCTGCTCTGGCAGCAAAGCTCGTCTGCTCCAATTGCAAAGGCTGTTCCTCTGTCATATGGATTAATCTGCCATTTATTCAGAACTGTACTACCAGTCTTTATAGATGCTTTTCCTTTCTTTTTGTATATTAAAACAAAAAGAACAGTAGCAGGGGACATCCCATGTGTATAGTAAAGGCATATTAAGGAGTCAAGTATATGGTTAACAGATCACCATAGCATAGAATTAAATGTGCTAGCAGTTTCGTAGAGGGAGAAACTCCTACTCACTAGACTCTTATCCTTACCTTAAAAATTAAATACACATCAAGAAGGGGAGATGTCCATCCTGCTGTCAAAAAAGAAACTGTATATAAAACAATGCCAACCGGTTTCGATAGTCTAGTTGCTATCTTTCTCAAGGCTCAGAGTGCTGGGCCGTTTGATTCTCGCGGTCCTTTTTTTAAAGGACCATGCTCCGCCTCCAAGGGTGTTCCTTACATATTTCATGTTATCTCCGTATTCGGTCCATTTTACTTCCTGGATGACATAATCACATCCCTAACGTTATGACATATGTCTAGTGACGGAACGGCGTTGTATTACGTTATTTGCGTAGACTGGCAATGAAGCTCAACCTGACTACTGGCGGAAAACCCGCGAGAATTGAAAAGAGCCTCTAATTTTCTTATTTTCATTGTTTCAACAATCTTTATTGTTGTATACAATTAACAAATAGTGCTTTCAAAGGGAAAATATTATAATATAGAAATATAATTCATATTCTTTATTAACCGTTTCCTTTTGGCACATAATATATAATTTTTATTCCCTATCATTAATATACAAAAATGAAAATTACTTCAAGGAAATTTATATAGACACTAATCTTGGTAAATTCTTATTCAAATGAGGTTAACTGATGTACACAGTATAATACCAATAACTTTTTTTTACCCCATTAAAATGATCAGTATAGTAAATCTATTATCTACTGAATATTTATATAGAGAGAAAAAGAAAGCCAATATATTTTATACTTTTCTTTAAATAGTTTTTAGAGGGGGGTATCTTTAAATTTACATTTTGTGTATCGAATATTCCCTCTTATAGAGGTAGATCATATAAATGGGCTAAATGTAAACCCTTCGTTCAAGCCCCATGGGCCTTGTGCTCCCATGAGGTAAATCCATTTACATTCTGCCTGCATTAGTCTTTGGTCAATATCTCCACCTCTTTTATATAGATTTTTACATTTTATGATGTGGAATTCCAGACAACCTATATCGCCTTGATAGTATAGTCTGACATGACATGTTCCAGTATGCGTCGTCACTAGACATACGTCATCACGTTAGGGACGGGATTACGTCATCTAGGAAGTCAAAACGGACTGAATACGGAGATAATATGAAAAATGTAAGGAACACCCTTGGAGGCGGAGCATGGTCCTTTAAAAAGACCTGCGAGAATTAAACTGTCTTGATGCCTGTCATATTGAGCATCTTCGAATGGTCCACGATTCACCAGGCTGTCTCCTCTTTTTGAAACAACGCGCAGGGCTGGTATTGAGGAAATTAAGAAAAAAAAATGGTGTCCCTACAGCACCCAACCAAGAACAAACTTTCCTGTGCAACAACTGTTTGGCCTCCTCAGCCACCTAAGCGCCCATACATGTGGACACCCCTTTTAAATCTTTGTTCGCCAAGTGTATGTATGTATGTATATATATGTGTATATATATATATATATATATATATATATATATATATATATATATATATATATATATATATATATATATATATAATTATACATTTACTCACACATCTACTTATTTTTTTTTTTTTTTCAGGAATGGCCGGTTGATTTTACTTTTGTGTACTTCATCTTAAGAGCTTAAAAACGCTATAGTTTCTCCCCTCTGTAGCTCTTTAAGAAAGAATTCATATTAAAGTACGTAAAAGTAAATCGATAAACATAGGTATATTTTCCTAGTGAAATCCACAAACCTTCCATGTCCCTAAAATGTACTGTCCTTTGCCTAGACAGAAATACAGCAATGGTATTGTATTGATACCACTTATGAGTGAGTTGGAGAGCAACATACTGGCTTCTTTTCCGGAGCCCAGAATAAATCATACTATAACTTACAGGTTCTAACATGCATGTTTTCCATTTGATTTCATATTTTGTTTTATATATATATTTTTTTTTTAATCATGTTTCAATAATTTATTCTATTGGACTCTGATGGTATATTTTTCTCTGACTTTTTCTGTGCACTCATTTATCATTGCAGTGCATTAATGATCCTATCAATGCTGCTGGTGTATTCATGTCACACTCCCACAGCGTGCCTGGTGCACACAAACACTTCTCTGCTGTCTGGTTTACACATGTCTCTCTGTTCTACTTTTTGAAAATATTTGTTTCCAGCATTTGTTTTCCTTCTGTTGGCTACAGTTTTTACAGTTTCCTTTTTCTTATCAAAATATGTAAAGAACATACAATTTTTAGTGACCTGAAAGTGCATATAAAGGTGAGCTATGTAATGGTTTACTTATGTGAATAGAAGACTGCTCCTTTTTTAAGTTGGTGCTAAAATTACCAAATAGTTATCTATTGTATCAAAACAAATCTGACAGTAAAATAGACTATTAGATATAATTTTGCCAAACCAAATAATTTGCGAGATGTATAGTGTCTCTCTCTCTCTCTGCCTCTCTGTCTCTCTCTGCCTCTCTGTCTCTCTCTCTGCCTCTCTGTCTCTCTCTCTGCCTCTCTGTCTCTCTCTCTGCCTCTCTGTCTCTCTCTCTGCCTCTCTGTCTCTCTCTCTGCCTCTCTGTCTCTCTCTCTGCCTCTCTGTCTCTCTCTCTGCCTCTCTGTCTCTCTCTCTCTCTGCCTCTCTGTCTCTCTCTCTCTCTGCCTCTCTGCCTCTCTCTCTCTCTGCCTCTCTGCCTCTCTCTCTCTCTGCCTCTCTGCCTCTCTGCCTCTCTCTCTCTCTCTGCCTCTCTGCCTCTCTCTCTCTCTCTGCCTCTCTGCCTCTCTCTCTCTCTCTCTGCCTCTCTCTCTCTCTCTCTGCCTCTCTCTGCCTCTCTCTCTCTCTCTCTCTCTCTCTCTCTCTCTCTCTCTCATCTATTTGCAGCTTCTTGTGAAGATGATGTTGCCTCTCTACGTGTGCAGTTTAATATGTTGTGCTCCGTTTGGATTTTGAAGGAGGGATATTTTTTGGTGATTTAGAAGATGTATCCAATGGTGTCTTAGCTTTTCACTTGTGCTCTATAGAGATTTTAAACATATACTGAGTTATGTATAGATCTTTTTAATTTTAAGTCCATTTGCTATAAGGTTCCTTTTCTTTTTAGTGTGATAAAATATGTCACTATTAAGTTGTGCTGTGTTTTTTTTAATTTTTTTATCCTAATTAGTAGCTTCTTAATGCAGTCAAATGCAGTATCTTTCTTCATTATTTAAGAGTGAAGTAGCTGTGAATGTTCAGTAATCTAGATAAATAAGTATTCATCTAATAAAGAAATGTTAGAGAACCATAAACACTATTTGCAAATATATCTGATCTTAAATGTGATGAGTAGAACCATATTTACTTCTCATTTAAGAACTGTATTCCACACATTAATGCACCTTTTAAACTTTAAGAGACTGTAATCTGTGTGAACTAAGTAAATTCATGTGGTATAGGGGAACATATACCAGAACTGCACACCACCTCGATGAAATGAAAAGTTTTCTTGTGCCTTTTATAATTTTAGAGATGCTCAATCTGATAATGAATAGCTGATTTTATTTGAGTGTAACTGACTCAAGGTGGAAACCTGTTTTTGTTTAAACTCTCATTTGCTATATAAGTAGCAATATCCTGGGGTATATGAATTTGGGCATGTCCTAATGGCCAGTCCGGTTTTCTTGGGTGTCATCATCAGTGAGCTCTATATTTATTTATTTTTGTCCATACTGTTCCGTGGAGCATTTTGTAAAAAAAAAAAAAAAATGATTGGTTGATTTTTATAATGAACCTCTTTGACTTGACTCAAGACATTGGAATACATTTCAAGGTGGAGCATTATCTTGGCATGACCAGTACCATAAGGTTTAGTCACAATTTTTTTCCTTTTGTTCACGTGACCTGGTTTCATCTGACTATTCTCAATGTATAATCTCAAGATGTCTGAAATTAATTTTGGATGCTTATGTATGGACTAGTGCACAATTTGAGTCAGTAGATTAACAGTATTTATAACACTCATGATTGTTGCAAAATAACACGTATGGCATTTCCCTAGAGGGCTTCAGAAAACTCACTCTGTTTACAGGAGGAAATATATTTATGGGCCAACCATGCCTAGGTAAAGTTGATGAGATTGATCATTCTGCTTGTACAAAACATACCTACCATGCCTCCTCACTCAGTCTGGTTAGCTAGCTTACTGCCTAGTACTTGGCACATTTTTACTCACTAAGCCCTGACCATAGACACCTTTCCTACAGAAAATAAAAGAACCGGGTGAAATGTCTATCTTCTCGTCATACATTATCGAACAAAGTAAAAACAGCAAACCGCAAAACAGATCAGTTGATAGAGTGCACATCAAAATGGATTACTTTTAAGGGAAATTTCGCCAAGCGCCTTTTTAAAAAAAAAATGTTTTAATCCTGCTTTTAAAGGAAGTAGTTACAAATATTTTGCTTAAAAACAATAAAGTGGATAAATGCTGGTGTTAATTCAGTCATGATATTTAGATTATTTATATAATTTCCATTTGATTCCACACTAATTGTACCTCAGGACAGTCATAAAACCAGTGATATAAATGGGCCATAGGTGTACCGCGTTTCGGGCACAATGAAGATATATTGGGATTACATTTTTGTCATAAGTGGAGGGTCATGTAAGATTTTATAGTATGTGTCATGTATAGTATGTAAGATTGTGTGTGACATTTCCTAGTGACTGCTTGTTAAAATTGTATTTTATTTTGTTGTGCCCTTTAAAAGACCTTTAAATGAATTCCCTAGTAAATGAGATTTCCATTGTGCAATACCTATTATCGGTGTTAATATTTTATGCAATTCTTAAGAATTTTTTTCATTTATCTATAAAATATCCGATTCATTAAGCTGTTGCAGAATGTTATTTACAAATTGTTGACTTTGAAAATAAGCAATATAATCCCTGAGAATCAGAAGGTTATTTCACAAACTTGAGATCAACAAGATGCAAATTAAAGCTCCAGGCCAGCTTCAAATGAAATGGTTATGAGGTGATTTTCATATATATCATGGGCATATTTTAGATGTTATGCTTCCATAGGCCATTCAGATTTTGCAGCTCCTCCTTTCCCCTTTTCTATATGTCAAATTCTGTTTGTGTGTTTTTATGTACAGTATCTCACAAAAGTGAGTACACCCCTCACATTTTTGTAAATATTTTATTATATCTTTTCATGTGACAACACTGAAGAAATGACACTCTGCTACAATGTAAAGTAGTAAGTGTACAGCCTGTATAACAGTGTAAATTTGCTGTCCCCTCAAAATAGCTCAACATTCAGCCATTAATGTGTAAACCGTTGGCAACAAAAGTGAGTACACCCCTAAGTGGAAATGTCCAAATTGGGCCCAAAGTGGCGATAATTTGTGTGGCCACCATTATTTTCCAGCACTGCCTTAACCCTCATGGGCATGGAGCTCCCCAGAGCTTCACAGGTTGCCACTGGAGTCCTTTTCCACTTCTCCATGATGACATCACGGCACGGAGCTGGTGGATGATAGAGGCATTGCACTCCCCCATCTTCCGTTTGAGTATGCCCCACAGATGCTCGATAAGGTTTAGGTCTGGTGACATGCTTGGCCAGTCCATCACCTTTACCTTTAGCTTCTTTAGCAAGGTAGTGGTTGTCTTGGAGGTGTGTTTGGGGTTTTTATCAGGTGGGAATACTGCTCTGTGGCCCAGTCTTCAAAGGGAGGGGATCATGCTCTGCTTCAGTATGTCACAGTACATATTGGCATTCATGGTTCCCTCAATGAACTGTAGCTCCCCAGTGCCGGCGGCACTCATGCAGGCCCAGACCATGATACTCCCACCAACAAAAGTATACATCTATACTGAGGAAAGGTAGTTTAAATAATCCCTAAATGACAGATAAACGGATAAGGCACAAAAACACTAATATGAGATGAAACCCTCAGTTTGAACGTAAACAGCGATGCAGAGAGTGTGGAGGCAGCATCTGACATAATGACCTTTTTAGATTGTAAGTCTGCGAGTTTCAATCCTGCAAGGTGCTTTAGGGAAAGTTATGGACACCGGATTCTCAAAGACAGGGCCCTCCATTCTTTGCAATGTGTTAATCTTGAACTTGTCATTGCCTGTGACTTAACTCCTGTAAAGTGCTAGGTTTATCTGTCATTTAGGGATTATTTAAACTACCTTTCCTCAGTATAGATGTATACTTTTTGTTGGTGGGAGTATCACGGTCTGGGCCTGCATGAGTGCTGCCGGCACTGGGGAGCTACAGTTCATTGAGAGAACCATGAATGCAAACATGTACTGTGACATACTGAAGCAGAGCATGATCCCCCTCCCTTCACAGGGCAGTATTCCAACATAACGACCCCAAACATCCCTCCGAGACAACCCCTGCCTTGCTAAAGAAGCTGAAGGGGACAGCAAATGTACACTGTTATACAGGCTGTACACTTACTACTTTACATTGTAGCAGTCACATAAATTATTTACGAAAATGTGAGGGGTGTACTCACTTCTGTGATGTATGTGTGTGTATATTAAATATGGAGTCCTGACATAAAAATCATGCATAGAGTGATCATTATTAAACAGGTTATGTTAGGATTTTAGCAGCAATTGGGAATAAGATGTGGCCCATTATACCGGATTAGATGAATTGTTGATTCCAGTTATGGATGCCATTAGAACCATGCAATAAACCCATGGATAATAAATGCTGAATTTCCCTTTTTACCGGCAGCTGGAGACTTCATAATATCCCACAAACACACCCTGAGAGCACAATGTTGTTTACTTTCTTAGCAGTGGAGAAGCCGTTCAAAAGTTATAATTAGTTTACTTACAGATCTTGCAGACAGGAAACTCCCAAACTTTGCAGTAGATGTACAAAAATCTTTACTTGAGCTGTAGTGTCCCCTGTCTACAGCATCTGTGATTTTAACTTAGGGGCTGCTGTTGGTAATATGTTTTTAATAATTCAAAAAGTCCATGCAATTTTAAAGGGTGTTTTGTTTTGTTTTTTTTTTGTTTTTTTCAACCGCACATAAGATGCACATATATGAAAGAGTTCACTTATTGCTATGGTAGATATGTGTTAGGTGATGTTTATAAATTGGCTGCTCCTGAACAGTCTCAAACTTTTGACTCAATCAGATCTAAATGTCACTGCCAAAAATGGAAGTTAAAATATCAGCTTCTGCTCTCATGGAGAAGTAACTGTCATACCAGACAAGCTTCTTAACTTTTTACAAGTGTCCTATCTAATATGCAATACACTTTTTGTGGAACTTGACCCTTGACCTATGTTTACAGCTTTATATAAAAATCTGGTGAGAAGGCTGTGTCCAAAAAATCTCAAGGCATGCAGTGTTTCCAAACTTGTCCAGGTATTCTGGGTGGGAACATGCAAATAAGCACACACTTATTACTCTTTGGTTCCAAATGCATTATTTTTGTGGATCACTCCTAAAAAGCACTTTCTACTAAACTCAAAACGGGGTCCTGGTCCTCTATTTTCTGCAGTTTGTTAACATTGTAATTTTTCCTGTTTTTTTTTACCCTGTACAGCACTACGGAAAATGTTACAAATAAAAAGTTAGTAACGGACAAGGGTTTCAGTATGTCTTGTCTGGTTTGATTATGTCCCTCAAAAATGAAGTTGGAGAAACTTGCTGTGTGTGCCTGTTTTTTTTTTTTTTAAAGGTTTTTACATTGAATCAAAATTCTTCTTCTATACTCCTTTTTTTTTTTTTTTTTTTTTTGTCACGTCTATGAAATACTTTGGGATTGCTTGCTTTATTTTGCCACTCCAATTGCACGGTATTGGGGCTACTGTTTTGCCCGTCACATACTCTTTCGCTGATATCCAATAAAATGTATATCCTTCTATAGAAAACAACAGTCAGAGGTGCTCATCAGAGAACGAACCAACCTTAATAGTTTAGGTCTATGGCCATGATAAGCCACTCTGAGAGCAACCTCTTTTAGCTCACTTGTGCCCTTCACAGGGAGAAATATCCTGTAGTATATCAGTCTGGTCCCACTCAAAAGAGTGACCCAGGCCCGAAATACCAGGCAATTCTACCCTGAACAGGAGAAACCGCAAACCACAGACGCTTTTCGGCCTTTATGGGCCTTGTCGGTGAGGTGCAGCTAAACTCACTAAGGCACAGTGAGCAACCTGCTCCTAGTGACACATGCATGCAATTCCTGGCCCATATGGCACACTGTCAAACTCTTAGTTTGCCTAGCAGGTCCAGTAAATATGAGATGGGGGGCCTCTGTGGCAGATGGGATGCAGGCTGGAGCACAGAGCGTCATCAGGGCGCAGTTATCGGCGCCCTGATGACTGTGCAGTGTTCTGCAGCGTGCAAAGGTCGGCGTGCCCCTGCCATAGCACCTAACATTGTGCTGCAAAGCAGCCTGGGATATTTAATGTGGCACGAACAGGAACTCCAGAGTTTAAATTGAATGTCTCAGCTAAAATGATTGGCCAAAACAAATTATGAAATGAATGCTAATTTAGCCTGGGTTTGGAAGGGGTGTTTACCCTAGTTTTGAACTGTCAGAAATTACACAAATTTTTGCTCGCTTCAAGGTAAGGTGTGTGTATTTTTTTTAATTGTTTTTTTTTTATGCAAACAATTTTTTTTTCATACACTATTAATTCTTCTGTATCGGGTGCACTAATAATCCAGGAAATTTAGATATGCTTTTTAATGTTCTTTATAATTAAATAAACTTCCTGTTGGGGTTGACGGAGCGCTTTTAATTAATAAGGTTACTAGTCATATGGTGGGAATTTGGATGTTGCTGCTCATCCAGGTATTTAAGAGGCTATGGCAGGGTAGAACATAGCTGTCACCAGGATATAACATTCCAGTACTGTCCTATTATTCATGCAACTCTATATAGGCACAGAATAAAAAGTGTTCATAAAATACTGCTGAGAAATAATGTGGGCTCGCCGCCGTTAACCATCTGTCTCCTGGATGCTGATTGGCGTTGTGCTATCTATTTGAACTTTAGCCTGGTGCAGGGTGTGGAGCTGCTGTGCTAGGCTCTGAGTTGTGAAGATTTGCCAGCACCAAATCCATTAGTGGCATGCATTGTGCTGCAAGTATGTTTTGGCGAGGGTAGCTGCTAACTATGGCAATATAAAGTAACTGTAAGTATAAATGAGTATTGTAACTTCCTGTCTTTCAAAGCAGATGAGCCCTGTTTTGTTTGTTTTGTCACATCTGAACTCAAACGCCCATTTTTCCCCCCACTAAAGCTGACACAGATCAACCTGTTAAAGAACCACAGTAGTTTAGGAAAATCCTCATGTTTTGTGAAGTGTGAAAACATTTAGAAGAGCAGAAAAGCATTTTTACAGAGTATGTTAATGTACATTAAAATATAATTGTCTTTATAAGGGTCACAGTAGTGTTTATACAGAAGTTCTTTAGTTACTAAATGGCAATAAAATCAGTATTTTGAAGATAAATATTCAATGTAGCTTTAAGTGAATTTTTAAATTGGTATTTTTTGCTTCTAGCAGTAGGTGTCAAGGGGCGAATATAAA
Organism: Discoglossus pictus; assembly: GCA_027410445.1. NCBI lineage: Eukaryota > Metazoa > Chordata > Amphibia > Anura > Alytidae > Discoglossus > Discoglossus pictus. The sequence goes on from CM050164.1 coordinate 248,744,859, forward strand.
CCCGATTTTTATATAAGCATTACATTTTTTTTAAATATAATGTAGAAAACTTACATTTAAAGTAAGACAACAGATTGTTGTCTCCATCTTATTATGACCAGATACATGATACAGAATAGCATAATGTACATGTATTACCATGTGTTTGAATTATCTTTTTGTTTATGATAATACTATTAATTGACAACTACCATTTTAACCTGTGTTCTTCAACTTTGTATACTTAGAAGAACAATCAGTGGGGGCGCATTTTTATACAACATGATTTGTTTTTGCTTTAACATTTTCGGTTTAGAAATCTCATATGCTGTTATAAATGTATTCTATATAAAATTTGGGGCAACAATGTTGTGGAGGATATAAATTTCCTTCTACCTGTGTCTATATTAGAGGGAACAAAGTGTGTGTGTGTATATAAATTACACACACACGTAAGTCTCTGTTACCAATTTTTTTTCTTCTTCTAACTTATTTGCTTTATTTTTTATAATTCTTTTATAGTTTATATAGACACTGCTCCTAAATCAATGTAATCAGCTCCTTAGCTACCTGTAATATAACTGCACTTGTGTTGAACCTTGCAACTGGCTCTAAGTATATTATAAGATTATGTCTACCTCTGGCATTTTTATGTCACCTTGGCCATGATTATTTCAAGATGTGAATGAAACCTCTTGTTGAGAGCTTGCTGCTTGTCAAAGTGATATAGTTCTATATCCCCATTTGATTCTTCTCCCACCTCCCCTACAGTAACCTGATAGTATATATTGTGTATGATGCACGCTCATGGTGTCAGAAAGTGAAATCGCATGTATATAGTTACTAAACCGATATTTCCTTCCTTGTCTGACTGGTATAACCTGTATTCGGCTGTGAGAATTTACATGACTCGACTAGCTGGCATCACCTGACTTGGCAGCCAAGGCCTGAGGCACCTGCACCATGTTACCTGATACGGTTTTACAGTTAGCTGGCAGAAAGTGAAAGTTCATTTTACAATACAGTATGTAAACAGTATATAGAGTTGCCACACTTCCGCTTACTTGTGCAAAGCACAGTAGGCCGAGCCCCATTGGATTATTGTCACTTTTTTTGTACATTACAACACACAAAAAATCTAACTCCTATTTTATATGGAGTCTTCACGCACAAGTGATCTTCAATAGACCCAAATCTTTTGTTGATATCAGAATGTTTACTACAGTATATAGTACTGTTAAAGTTCAGTGGGCACTTATTTTTCATAATCTCCCATTACAAAAGACATTGTAAACATTTATTTATTTATTTTTTGTCCTAAAGATTATGGAGATATCATTGCTTTCATTGGCAGAGCTAGTGAATGGAGGGCCCTGGTGCAAAATAATTTGGGTTACCTCCTGCACATCTCGGTACACCCCACATGGTTCAATAAAAAAGAAAAAAAAGCCTATATATGTGTATAGAGATGTGCAGGAGGTCACCCAAATTATTTTGCACCAGGGCCCTCCATTCACTAGCTCTGCCAATGAAAGCAATGATACCTCCATAATCTTTAGGACAAAAAAAAAAAAAAGATCGCCTACAACTTGATCCCATTCATACAGTAAAAAAAAACTGGTGCTGCATGCTACAGGGCAGATTTTCAATGATTTATTTAACAAAAGCTCCTTGTAAGTAATGAAAATTATAAGAAGCTACAAAACCTAGATAAATCTTGTGATTCTAAGCTCTTTTGCAACATTCAAAATAAGACACACACACACGGCAAGCATCAAATAAAGCCATGATGAGCTGCTTATTTATATGGCTGGAAAATCTTAGCAGGACAGCTACCTATAGCTTGCAAGCAACCTGTGGAGTCACCGGGTGCAGGGCATACTTATAAACCCACTCTAAGGAAAGCGTGATAGAAAAGGTAACCAGTGAAAAGGAAATCAATTTGAGAAATACAGAAAAGAAAGCGTTCCAACCAGTGTCTGACCGCATAGAAAAAAAGAACAGATAGATTGGATTGTGCTTTTAGAGTCTAATTTAAGTCTCTCAGTGTGAAAAGACAATGCAGTATATATCTGACTATTTACTTCACAATATCTGGAAAAGCTTATGATCTTCTTTTTAAGTCTTGAGCTGTCGTAAAAATAAACTCTTCAAATATCTAAATCGCGGTTTGGGGAAAAAAACAGTTGTGTTCTATGTCCCTTTCCTTTTTAAAGCATTAGTAATGGAAAGCTCACTGGTTTCTCAGGTGAGTATATCCTTGCAAAGTTGGATAGAATTGGCTAGCCAATGAAAATGGATTCCTGCAGTAAATAAGTATTGGTATAAACCAGAAGTCTTTGCATTTTTTTCTCTTTCTTTCTAAAAATATGCCCAGTGTCAAGTTTTAGTTACTTAACATGCCTTGTAGAAAAAAAATTACCACGATAGTCCTTTAACTCTTTGTAATCCCTATAGTTGCAAAATAAGAATATTGTCATTTTATACTGAATAATGACCCATATTTTTTCCGATTTGGTAAACATTCAGTATATAGTGGCAATCTTTCAATACACTTTACAGAGATATGTTTCATTTAATTAACCACAATTTTAAGTTTGTATGCTGCAGCACTCCTATTTTGCCTCTGAATTGCTGGACATGCACAAATACTTCATACTTACTATAACGAAAGGCAAAATGGTGGTAGAAATATAAGCTACAAAACAAACATAATAAAACAAAATGCAATCAACATGTTTCTCTGTACAGTATTCAAGTCAGACCGCATTCTAAATAGCAGCTGTGGCCTCCGGCTCTTTCTGACTGTGACTAACCTATCAGCATTTTAAGGTTTGTTCTTAAGGAGTCAGCCACATTCTGCTGTTAATGCAGCTCAGAAATCAGGATCTAAAGTCAGCTACTTAGACCAAGCTATAACATAATTAATTAGATGGTGCAAGCTAAACAAAATGTTTGCACAATAAAATTGTGTGTTAATAAAAACAAAATACCCTGTATGGGTCTGCTCTCTACAGCTTACAAATACACAGACTCTGCTGTACTTGCTTGGTCTCATACTAACCAATCGGTAACCATCTCTCCAACATGCTGCTGAGACGTGGTCCTTGATAGCCAAGACACTACACTGCACATCAAGCCCTAGAGTCTGTGTCTGCATACACTACACTGGGCATACCCATACAGGGATTTTTTTTTTTAATTAGTAAAACAGAGTATATAAGCCCTTCTTATTAAAATAAATTGCATAAAAGTTTATATCACTCTTACGTCTCTTTCCATTTGTAGGAACAACTCTCCAAACCACAAATGGATTTACTGATCTGTCGCATTGTTTGTTATTTGCTGTGGTTGCAGTTTCCCCACAGAAAACATCCATTGCAGCTCTTGCAATGCTTAGTAAATATTTCAAATTGTATTAGTGAACATTACCATTTGAAACATATGGAAGCTGACGGTAATGGCAGCAGTGGCCACAGTATCTGATCTCTGGTATTCTAGTGTGGACCTAACAGAACCTTTGTGATCCGTACCAGAATATTCTCATTTATTCATAGTGGCAACATATGCCTTAATGCAAATACCCAAGATGTTTACCAAATAAGTATTTATTCCAGTTGGATAATATCCTTTTTGTCAAATATTTACGTTCACATTACAGCTTAATTGTGCTTTATTTTATCAGTATGCAACTGATCAACCGCCAGTGATTATTTGAGTATTTTTGCCTGGAATCACTGTGTTTTTATTACTCTACATAACAGTTGGATTTGCAATCCTCCATCCCAACAGGCAGCCCTCAGGCACTTTCCATAGGGCCTCCAGCCTGATCTCTGGAGTGGGAGAGCATGCCCCTCCTCAACAATACACAGTCCATTATATCTCCTCTAAAGCTAGGAGGTTATACCAAAATATACATCTAAATACTTCTCATAATGTGTACTTCTGTTGCCAATTAATTCCTTTCCTATAGCGTTTTTTGCCATTTTGCTTTGGGGGGGGGAATGAAAAAAATGAAAAGTTAAAGCATTTTGAGGCACTTTTTAAAGGTATATCTAAGTTTTCCTGTTTTGTTTCCATTCTTCTAATCTAACACTGACTGACTTCTTATATCAGAAATACACACGCAGACTTATTTTATTTAAAAATATAAAACTTGTTTTCCACACCCCCAGAACCGCTTACATAGGCACAGTGAACCTTCCAATAGAAACACTGCAAATGTTAAATCTTTACTAACCTTCAAGTAGCAGAAGCTCAATGCGGTGGTCAGATTTCTCCAACTTTCTTCTACCGGGAGACTACACATCCCATGATTCCTTTCTGCATAAACTGCCATTATTGTTCGTTATTTTTTGTATTAAAATGTATAGCTGCCTGGCCAAAACAAATTATGAATTTTATGCTAATCTTAGCAGGGATTTTTAAGGGTGTTAACTCGCAAAAGCTGCTGCTTGCAAACTCAAGAGATTTAGTAAACATCACAGTGAGCTTGTTGATGTTTGTTTTGGTATTTTTTCATTAAAAAAAATGTTTGCATGCGCTACTGATTCTCCTCTATCAGATGCATTCATAATCCAGGAAACTTTAGATATTTCTTTAAGGACCTGGGGCCATATATGACACTCTTCAAGTGAAATAGGTTGCCACATAAAAACTACATATTGGAAAATTCAACAAGACTGCAATTTTGGAACATGAATATTTACAGGTATTATATTGTAGTGTATACAAAAAAGGTTATCATTATTAACCCTTACTGGTTCAGGGGGGCACTCTGTTTCTTTTTCGTCTGCCTGTTGTCTTTTGTAATTCAAGTGAATGTGGAGCCCCAGCTACTTATGTATCCTCTCTCGGACATGCCTTTGGGTTTTGTGCTCCCCGAGACTCGTTCAGATATATTTTCCCTTCCTGTCCATTGTAGTTACGTATAAGTATGCTATATGCTCTTTGTTTATTTCAAACACATTTCCTGACAAGCTGCATCCTTTAATTTCTCTTGTCTTTACTGCTTTTTTTTATGCATTAAAATTGTTGAAATAGTCCATGTTTTTGCATCTGGTGCACTTTGCAAAAACTTATTTTTTTTATATCTATCACACTTTATTTATTAGGTGCTTAAACAGCCACTGAATACTACTGAAATACTAGCCCTGATCGATCGGACATTGTAAATGAATCTGCTGCATGATCCGACCTGTATTTGACGTGCTATACTGAGAAAGTGAGGCAGTAGTTATCATGAACAGCTCATATCCTTCTCACTGTGCCCCAGGGATGATTCAGTATTGATCACCAGTTAATAGTCTTGTTAGGCTGTATTGAATACATGAAATTGATTCTCCATGGCTGGCGCCCTTAGGCTCTCCTCTGTAGTGTGTGTGAGATGAGAATTGGCTTTTAATTTTAAGTTGCTATGTTTATAACTGGCGAAATACAGAGGCCCCCTTCTTATAAATGTACTGTGGAAAATGGTCTTCTTTTTTCACTAAGGTCTTGCATTGGTAAGGGGTAACAGTTTAATAGCATCAGAAACTTGCACTATAGTGTTCTGCAATGCTTGGTAAAGCTCCCTCAGTTTGTTGCAATAAACTAAATAACTTTTTTTTTTTTTTTTTTTTTTTTTGGCGGTACCTTTAAAAAAATAAAAAATAAATAAAAAGATCAAAAACCGATCCAATGGTCTATTGATAAATTAGCTCACCAGTGAAGATTTAAAAGTACTGCCTTTCTCAAACACTTAGCTGGGTGTTGACGGATATCCTTGCATAGGCGTTACAACTGACTTTATCATAATTTTATATGAGGACAATTTTAAGGAGAAAAGAGTAGCAATGTTTGCTAGAAACTGGCAAATAAACTGATTTACTCCCTTTTTTTTGTGAGGTAAAATACTCTAGTTATAGAACAGGTTAAAGGCTTTTTTTATGCATGTTTATTAACCCTATCCCTTGCCTCCTAACCTATTTTTGCTCCGTTGGAAAGCTAAGTCCTGACTTGTTGGGATGGTCTAGGACTGGACCTTAACTGCTTAACCAGTAAAGCCGTGCTATCATTCACTATCTTTTTGTAATGAGTTAGTACGATGGGATGGTTGTGTTTTGAAGTTCAGATCTTCTAGGCTATTTTGTATTCTAAATGAAATCATGAATGTTTTATAGACTTCGGAGTAGCATAATGTGCTTTTTGATTAATGTGAACAAAGGAATCAAACTGTGTAGTTGGTAAGAAAGGAAAGCTCTGCTTTGGCCACTACATACTAAATGATCTGTATCTCAGTAATTATTTAGTATACAATACGTTGCTAGTACAGTACATAACTCCTTTTTAGTAATTTTTGTCAAGAACCCAGAACTCAAGACATGGTTATTTTAATTTAAAAATTCCAATCATGCTAGTGTATTTTTAATTGCATTCTTTTGTAATATATGTATTTTAAGAATGTAGGTTAAGGATTGGGCAGATTGTCATTTCTTGACTATTAAGCTATGACAAAGATAAATACTTAATTGCTATTCCATGCATCTGATTTTTTTTTTTTTTTGTGATTGGCAACTAGGGACTGTTATGCTTATCTAGCATCAAGCGTCCATGACAATGCAAAGGTGAGGAACCTTTTTGTATCAGGAATGCAAATAATACAATTTGCTTCAAGAATGGTAGTAATTGGTACAACAGTGTGATCTAAACTGAAGAGTGAGTGCACCTTGAGCACATGACTAGAAAAGGTCCTGGTCGAGGGTCATTGACTAATCAAAACAAATGGATTTGGGCACTATACATTACATTTTTCCCGCTGTTACTTATGGCCCATTGTGCAATGCTTATTGCCACTGAGCCCGTTACGGTTCCTTGCGAATCCATGTGTAGCCGTGTAAAGTCATGCCTGTGGTGATGGCCTTAACACAAATGTGTGTGCTTGCTGGGAAAATATGTTAAAGCATCAAATAAAAGACCATATTCCTTGCCTGGGCAAAGTGTTTATGTACAATATAGTTCTGTCATTTTTACTTTTTTTCTTTTTTCTGCAAACATAAAAAAAGTGCTTTCTATATAGTGTAGTTAAATTATCAACAGATATATAGATATAACAGTCACAACCTGAGGATAGAAAAGTAACAACTGCAACATAAGGGTAAATCCTATACTGAAAGGCATTTTTTTTGTTTGTTTTATATATTATTTCTATTTTTTATTTTTATTTTTTTATAACCTCCTTTCTTTCCTAGCTATGAGTGTATGCATATCTGTGTCTTATTGCAAGCTTTCAAGTGCATGCATGATAGTTTTTTACAATTCTATTCCAATAAATAGTTGTTAACCCTTTTTAGTGTTGATAGGCTGTTGTGATATTTTTATTCCACAAACAGGCCTGTATTTACTTTTCCTTCTAAAAGACTTGCCCATTATCTAAGTTGATTCTTCAAAATAGAATACAGTAAATATTGGATTTCAGAATCCTTTTATTACAATTTGTTTCATGACACCAGTGCCCAGGGACCACCAGCAAGATAGATCTAGGAATAATCTGTTTCAGAAAGCATAAGCTGATCAGTGGTTTAGCTATACGGAGTCGGTTGTTGCAAATATATCTTCTTGTCTGTAAGGTGCCACCATCTTATTTGCTGAAGGAACATCTAAAAAAATGTTTACCATAAATCATGCAAGATTAACTTTTTAATTTTGTCCTATTGCTAAATTAGTTTTCTGTGGTTTAGGTATACCTTTTTTTTCCCCCCCAGCAATAAAGGAATTTATCAAGTAGAAGCTGTAGTTTTAGTGCTAGTTCAGAGCTACATTTGGAAGTTTGAGTATAGTGCACTTACCCAATCTATGTGTCTACGCAAGGGGAAAAAGTCACCATCAACATTCCTGCTATATGTTATAGTTGTATTTTTGCTAAAGGCATTCTGGGACTTGTAAACTCTAACTACCGTCAGAATATAAACCCTGCGTCCCGTGTTACTAATGCTTACTCTTTTCTCCTTTCAGGTGTGATTATGTGGGCTGCCTGCTGTAACTGGTTGTGTCTAGATACCCAGCCAGAGGAGATTGTGCCGAGTGGACGGACGCCGGCTTGTGCCAACCCAAATTTCAGAAGCTCCCCTTCTATTTCAGAGATTACCTGCAGAGCTTGTAACGCCCAACTTCCAGCTCCTACCAGAAGGGTGAGTGTTACAGAGATGCACTTAAGTCATTCTGCACTGTACAATGTGCACAGCCGTGTAAGAAGATTGTTTCAGCATGTATTCTAGACAATAAATTTGACAAGGCTAAAACGGTTTGTTAAAAAAAAATAAAAAAAAATGTCAAACTCTTCATGCCTCCTACCCAACCCCCCCCCTTGTTCGCCCCATGTTTTTTGAACAGCTCTGGTTGGATAGTCATTTCCTACAAATTATAGCCGATTACCTCAGCTGATTTAATTTTCAGCTAATGTGTGAAAAACATCATGTTTTAAATAAGAAAAAAAAAAGACAAACAAAATGTTTTCCTTAGCTATCATGCTTCATAAGCGCTCTGTTTTGTCTTCATACCAACATGATTACAATAAACCAGTATTCCATCTTGCCTACTTTTCATACAGCTCCTGTTTCATACATCCTTTTTAAACCAATATTGATCTTGAAGACCAGGTCTAGATAGGAGTGCTTGGAACATGTAGTGGTTACCATGCATCACTTTTACGTTTATGTCAGCAATCTAACTCGTGAATGGCTTTTGAGATCACATAGCATTTTTAAACACACATGTTCAAAACGCTCCACATAGTCCAAGCTGTATGATTTTAGTTTTTATATAACACACGACCTTCAAAGTACTTTTCCTTATTGGCAATTTAGGAGAGAGGTTAGGTTACAAACATGCCATTTGCTATTTTCGGTTTCTGTTATTATCTGGTATATCGGTCTGGTCTCTATCTTGGTCTAGAACTTGTTATTATTTTGCTGTAAGTAGTTGTGAGTTCTAGGATTTAAGTTGTTTAATTTGTGGGAAATGTATGTTGGGGGTTAATATGTTATATTATCTGTGGCATATGTATTTGAGGGTGAGAGACCGGAAATAGTAGTAGCTAAAATCAGACTTGGTTGATCAGGTTAGCTGCTTTTGCATTTGTAAAGTAGTTGATGGTTGGAGGAGAGGACATTCAATAACGCTTACAGTAAGATTGGAGCTATTGTGAAATATGACACGCTGTATGACCATATACTGGGCCAGGTCATCCTCTTGAAATAAAAATTTCCATATCTATAAAAAATATGAAATCAAGTAGGATAAAGCCTTAAGTCTGTATCATGGTTGACTCCTTGCATCATTCTGAATTCTTTGTCTGAAAATTTCCTGGTTCGGAGTACAGAAACTGTACTTTTTGTAGCTAACTTTAAATCAACCAGCGAATGCTTTGTATTGTAACAATACCCTTTTTGTTTCTGTCAGGGAGATTACATTGTTAAATCATTATCCTGTATACAAGTGTTGTCTGAATGGCAGCACAAAGATTTCTGTTTTCTCACATACTGCCAATGAGAATATTCTCATAATATTAAGAGGTGGAAACTTACAGGGAGCCCTGGCTCCTAAACTTTGTACTGCTGGATCCTAAATATTTTTTTCCAAAGCATAATCCATTTCTCTGGGATAGTGTAAATGATTGGCATATCATAGATACATTCCCATACAAAATATGTTTATTTAATAAATTATATAATTGCACATACTATTTTTAAATACATTTTATTTTAAATCTTTCTCGCTAGCCAGTATAAATACAGCCCGCCAGTTAATAATAAAATTAGCCCTCCCCAAACTAAAAAAAAGTTGGATAGCACTGCTCTGTACCACAGCTGTGCCCCTCAGAGCCACAGCTGAGGTCCCAGTTATGGAAAAGTAAAGTAGGAATAACAATATAAATATTTTTTTGAAGTTATTAAATCATGCCATTTTGATAAAAAAAAAAAAAAAAAAAAACTGCTTTGAATGTATTGGCTAAAGAGATCCTCCCACCAGAGTGGTCTTGTGGTCACAAACTGGCACCTAAGAAGCCATTAATCAGGGAGCCATTTATTAACAGAGAGTATTTAGCACTGAAAAGCAGGCCAGTCTGGTGGGAAGATCTCTTGAGCTAAGGGACAAAAAAATTGTAAATTCAAATCCTTTTTTTTTTTTTTTTTCTTCTATTACTAGAGCACATGTTGTTGGTGTGTGTGTTGTTTTTTTTATTTTTTATTGTAATAACAGAAATGCAAATCCATATCTGTGTTTTAAATATACATCAATATAGAAATGTCCTTGTTCCTTTTTTCAATTTTTTAGAACTTTAACAGTGATAAATTGTGCAGGAATATATTTCCATATCCATTTTTTTTTTTCTGTCTCTCCAATCAAAGAGAAAAAAGTAAACCTTTAATTCCAATGATATTATATACCCTAATAGGATGATCCTGCATATGTGGAAAAATAATCTAATCTAAATCAAAATACCTTATTAAAATATGATTTTATTAATGTACACAATATACACAAAACAATAAAATAACTAAAATCATGGCAGTCCGGCCATCTACAACATTTTATTACATAGATGCAAAACCTAAATGATAAATGAATAAATCCAACTGTACATCTATATAGAATATGATATAAATCTACACCGATTAAATCAGAAATAGAGATAGAGTCCACAATGGACTAGTAGATACAAATCTATATAGTTAGTTAGAAATTCATACAATAAAACGTAAATATACGGTATCTAGGTTGCATATGTGTCATTGATTTATACATTCATAATGCAAGTGCATTATGTGTTCATATCCAATTATTATATGTGTTTTCTAGAGATACCCTGGATAATTACTCTTTATTCACCCTTTTTCTCTTGTATAAATATCTTAAATATTGTATCGGAGTGAACAAACAAAACTAGTCCTATGAACAAACAAAAAAGGAAGGGGGTAATTTAAGAAGCTATTTTGTGATCTTGGAAGATTTCTCTTTTCAAAATTAGGCTCGGTTTTATTTATTCCTGTCTATTTTCAGAGTCCTTTATGTCACAGCAAGATGCCAATTTTCTAAAGTTCTCGTCTAACTGCTGACTACATACACCACCTGTATATATTGAATTTTCCTTTTTATTTCTTCTACTGTGGGTTTATCTGATTTCCAGTTTTTAGTTATGACATTTGTAGTTGCCAAGAATGTTTGATATTTTAGGAGTGGAGTGTGTGTTTTTTGTTTTGTTTTTTAATATTTGATATTGGTTGTACTAATAATGTCTCTTCTGTTTTTTCCAGGGATAGGGGATCCCATGATTTTTGTGATTTTTAATATTATTGTATATGTTTCCACCCGTAAATCTTTGTTTCATAATGTAAATCTTTGTTTCATTTATTACCGTTTAAGTTAAGAATTATTTTTGTGGCGTTTTTTTAAACTGCTCTTTGAAGAGGTCTGGAGACCATATAGAACATTTTTCTACTACTATAAATAAGTTTTTTTTGTTGACGTTTTATATCTCCTAGATTCTTTTTGGAATAACCAGAATTGAGTAAGCCAATATCCCTCTATTAACAATGCGTCCTTTTGCTAATTTGTTTACATAAAGTTAAGGAGAGTGGTTTTATTTTTATATTGATTTAGAATTTTCAAATGTGCTACAACCCTTGTATTAAAATGTTTTTGTTCTTTAAGAATTAGGAGATCTGGTGCTGCTAACCCACCTCTTCTCCTTTTTTTTTTTTTTTTTTTTTTTTTTTTTTTAATCATTCCAAGTAAAATGAAGATCTCCCTGTTTTAATTGCTGTTGGAATTGATACCTCAGTTTTGGGGACTGTATTCATCTTTACTGCTTAAAATATATTCAATGATTTAAATAATTGGATTTCTCGGCTAGCCAGTATATACGATTACTTGGGCATTGATATTCCCAATTTAACCAAATGGGGGGTTCAGACTGTGTGCCAAAGTGAAATATTTACTGCTTCCCTTGTATTTGTATTTACTTTACTTTAACGTTTCCAAATGTCTGCAATAAATCTAAAAGATTAGGGAGGCTGGTTAATGGTTTTGTAATCATTAATAATGTATCCTCTTTAAAGAAACTCAATCTTTCTATTCTTTGTCAACAACTTTTAATCCTGTAATATTTGGACATTTTTCTTATTGCCGTTGCAAGCGGCTTAATAGATAATGCAAACATCCCTGTCTAGTCTTTCTTGTAATGTTAAAATGTGAGCTTGGTAGATATGTATGCTTTAAGGACAGAGGGTCATAAAGACCAAAATTGTATAAATAAAACAAAAAATTGTCTATTTTATCAAAAGTTTGTATTTATTTCTGAGCATCTGGGAATAAAAGCATTAAAGGAATTGTATTGATAGATGCTATGTCCATAAGGTCAAAAGTTCTTCTGGTATAAAGCCTAGTTGATCAGGGTGAATTATACTGTGTAGAAGTGATGCTAGTCTGTTAGCCAATACTTTTGAGTATACATTAAGGTCACTTTATTTATTTATTTTATTTATTTATTATGGAAATTGGTCTATAGCTTTGACAGTTGGTTGGATCATTTAATTCTTTATGCATAACTATGATTTTAGCTTCTAATAATACTGCTTTTATTGGTGTTCCTAACATAATTGTATGAAATAATAATTTGAGTTGGGGTAAAAGAATATGTAAAAATTGTTTTATAGTATTTTTTTGTAAATCCATCAGGTCCAGGGGCTTTATGAGGTTTAGTAAATTTTGTATTGCTTCTTTGATTACATCATCTGTGATTGGGTAATTGAGGGCATCTAACGTTTCTTTGTTTGGAATATTTAAGTCTTAAGGGTATTTATTTATTTATTTATTTATGTGAGATGACTGGTTGGGTCAAAATAAAGTTTTGCTGTGTAATTCTGTGTAAAGATTTTGGATACAATCCTGTTATACTGGCGCAGCACTAAGCGGCAGCAGCCGTTGCGGTGAGCATCCGCTAGATGGCGCTGTCAATATTCTGGTGCCAGCTTAGCCTAACCCTTGAACCCTCTCCCTAACATTATTAGCTTAGAACTTCTCTCACATATCGGCAGTGCCATCTAGCGGTTGGAGGCTGCACTGCAGCGGCAGACCTATCCAACAACATAACAGGATAGATCCAAATTTTGCAAAGGCATCAGTAATTCGGTTGATGTGTATAAGGAAAAAAAAAAAAAAAAAGGATCTTAAAGTCACAACAAAATAAAGTGCTACTTTTTTATATATATATATATATTTTTTTTTTTATAGAGAATATTTCCTATTAAGGAGGGATAGAGTGGGAAAGAAGGGAATAAAGCAAAAATTAAAATTAAATGATAAATAATCTGAATACAAAGAAAATAGAACAAAGAATTTTATAGAAGTTTATTAACTGAGCTTATAATTTTAAAAGATAGTTTTAAATATATTTAAGTTCAGATATATATATATATATATATATATATATATATATATATATATATATATATATATATATAATCGGCTCAGAGGCGAGCGATTGCTGTCCTCTTAATTTATGGTGACACAGATTTTATCTAAAAATTTACTACAGAGGCGGTTCGGACGATTTTTATAAATATAGTATAATCCCTAGGGGTAATTTATATAACTGTTTTGTAAACCAATAAGTAAACTTTTCAGATTTGCAATGTCCTTTAATGTTTTCCTTATTTTTGGTTAGGTTATTATATGGGACTTTCTTCTTTTTGATGTGTTTAGCCTTGAGTGGAAACCCCATGTATATTTGTATCCATGTGCTGTGATTATCTCTAGAAGGATTTGGCTTACAAGTAAAGGCTGATAAATTGCAGAGTGCACTAATTGTGTCCAGGTGAGTAGGCAGAAGTTAATATAAATAGGAGAAGGGGCGAACTTGTGAACATTTTCAGCATAAAGTGCATTTCTAGTAAAAGGCTAGTGTCACAACCTACTATGATGATGGGATCTAGAGTATCCTAGTACTCTTATTCCCAGTAGGTTTAGACCTAAGTTTGGGTGACTCTAGACCTATGGACAGTCTTTGTCGGTACAAAGGCATAAGTCCCAGCTGCTGTGGTAGTGTACCTGGGAGCACCTTGGTAGGGAGTCAGAACGAGCTCCTCTACAAGCATATGCCTCTGGGTCAATAATACATGCTTAGTCAAAGTATGAAAATTAAGAACAACTTTATTTTGGAAACACACAGTATTTAAGAACTTTTCAACATAGTAGGGGGAGGGGCTACCTGAGGTCAGCCCCTAATGACCTCTGGCCAATCACATAGGGTCATGTCCTGGGAATCATGAGTCCCCTCCCAGGTCCGCCCACTAGGTGTGGCTAACAGTCATTTGGCTTCTGACCACCAGAGGGGAAGCACGTCCTAACTCTCTCCTGGGTCCTCTGCTAAGAACTGAGAAGCCCCCTGGGAAGATGGTGCCTCTGTGGCTGAGGGGATCCCATTGTTCATTATACCTTAAGTGTGTGCACACAAGGGATTAGTCTTTGGGGCCAGATCTCCCTGATAAGATGTATGTGGCAATGTGTGCATTAGAATTACTCCCCACTGTAAGACATCGTCCCATATAGTATTCCACACACTGTCAGTCTGGTCACGTAAAAGCGTGAAAGCTCACCCAACATAAAACCGCCTACTGCCCTCATAGGATATGGGAGTGGGGTAGGGTTTCCACATCAATCCCTCTTATGCATTAATAACTTTTATTGATGGTGATGGGAACCCTGCTCCTCTCCCTAGTCAACAATCGCAACAATATACCATTATAGCACTATACCAGTGGCTCTGTGAGCTCAAACCCCCAGTCATCATCTCCACTGGCAACAGCCTATGGCAGACATCAGTCCAAGTCTGAGATGGGCGCCAATTGAGCCATGACAATTAGGAGTTAAAATAAAAGGAGGGACTTCAAAGAAAAGGGAGGGCAGATTTATAGTGCAAAGGAGGAAAACTTTATACAAATATATTTTATATTCTTTATTTTTCCCACTGAAATTTTGTAGACCATAATAGTCAGTCCAGTGGCAACCTCATTCAGTGTACATCCTGTCATATGTATGCACTACTGGAACAGATGATCCAGGGTCCATACCTGAGAGGTGTGAACATGTTGCCTATCTTGAAACTCAAATTGGAGAACTGGAGAGGAGAATTGCAACACTTGGTGATATTGCTCCACTGGAAAGGGGGTTGGTGCTCACAGAGCACAGTTTAGCTGGGCCTAGCATGGAGGGTGGAGCTGGGTCTAGTGAGGATGTCCAGGGAGGTATCTAGGTTACAGTTACAAGGGGGAACAGGAGCAGGAGGCAGGCCAGTTCTGAGTTGGCAAACACCAACAGATTTGCCAGGTTGAGTGAAACTGTTGGGGATGTCCATTCAGGAATGGCAATGCCAGATAGAGCTGTTCCCTCTAACAGCAGGGAGAACAGCTCTACTGGAGGAGTGGGAGGATAGAATAGGCAGAGCAACAGACAGGTTTTGGATGTAGGGGACTCTATTATTAGGAAGGTAGACAGGGTGATTTGTCACCCAGATCCCAGCAATCTAACAGTTTGCAGTCTCCTGGGTGCTCGGGTTCGTCATGTTGTGGATCTGGTAGACAAATTATTGGGAGGGTCTGGAAATGAACCAGCGGTCTTGGTACATATTGGTACCAATGACAAAGTTAGTGGAAGATGGAGTGTCCTAAAGAATGATTTTAGAGAACTAGGTAATAAGCTGAAGGCAAGGACCTCCAAGTTAGTATTTTCTGAGATACTACCCGAGCCACGTGCTAGCCCAGGGAGGCAGAAGGAGCTTAGGGAGGTTAATGCGTGGCTAAAGATGTGGTGCACTTAGGAGGGGTTTGGGTTTTTAGAGCACTGGGCTGACTTCTCACTTGGGTACAATCTCTATATAGCAGGAAAACATGGTGGGATGAATCTCATGACTGGACTGTTAATCTGGATGGTTATAACCTATTTAGGAAAGATAGAGGCAATGGTAAACGAGGAGGAGGGATTTGTCTGTATGTTAAGCCTGAATTTAAGCCTATAGTCAGAGAAGATATTTATGGTGGAACTAGTGATAATGTTGAATGTTTGTGGGTAGAGTTAAATAGCGGAGCAGCAAATTCCAAAAGAATATTAGGAGTATGCTATAAACCCCCAAATATACTGTAGCTGAAAGTGAGGAAATACAATTATTGTTGCAGATTGGAAATGCAGCTAAGCATGGGCAAGTTCTAATAATGGGAGATTTTAATTACCCTGAAATAAACTGGATAAATGAGACCAGCAGTTCGTCTAAGGGGAGCAGGTTCTTGAGTACACTCAGGGATCATTATCTGGCCCAGGTTATACAAGAGCCTAGTAGAAATGAAGTGATCTTAGATTTAGTCATCACAAATAATATTGATATAGTATCAAATGTTGGAATAGGGCAACCTTTGGGAAACCGTGATCACAACACAGTCTCATTTGAGATTGAATTAAAAAAAACAAAATTTTAAGGGGCCAACGAAAACTCTTAGTTTTAAAAGGGCAGATTTTAACGGTCTAAGGGCAGCAATACAAAGTATAGACTGGGACAGAGAACAGGTAGGTAAAAACACTGAACATAAATGGACCGCATTTAAATCCTTACTAAATATACATACACATCGGCATATAACGTGTGGGATTAAAAATAAAAGGAGTAAATACCATCCAATGTGGCTTAACAATGATTTAAAGATCAAGATACGGAGTAAAAAAACGGCATTTAAATTATACAAACAAGAGGGGGCAGAGACTGCTTTACGGAAATACAAGGAAATCAACAAGGCTTGCAAAAGGGCTATTAGACTTGCAATTAATTTTTCATTTTCTATTTTAGCCAAAGAGAGTAAGACTAACAGTAAAATATTTTTTAAGTATATTAATGGAAAGAAGGTGAGGAAGGAAGCTATAGGAACATTACGTGACACAGGCCGTCTTAAAATTAGTGACCAGGAAAAGGCAGATTAGCTAAATAGGTTCTTTTCTTCGGTATACACAAGGGAGGTACCAGTGGTTGGGTCACTGCAACATAATGGGGCTACATTACCTTCACCAAATAACTGGTTCACGCAGTAAGAAATCCAAAAGAGGTTGGAAAAAATAAATGTTAATAAGGCCTGGGTCCTGATGGAATACATCCAAGGGTACGGAGGGAACTGGGCTCTGTAATAGCAAAGCCATTATATATAATTTTTCAAGATTCACTCAACACAGGGTCTCTACCAGATGACTGGAGTAAGTAAATTCAGGGTATTGGTGACTCACTTTGGAAGTTGGAAAGCTTTTAGAAGGGTTAATAAGGGATAATACAAAAGAATGTATATTCAAACAGGATTATAAGTAGGAGCCAACATGGATTTATGAAGGATAGGTCAGGTCAAACAAACCTAATTAGTTTCTTTGAGGAGGTTAGTAGGAACTTAGACTACATCCACTGAGTTGCCTTGATCCATCTGGATTTTGCAAAGGCTTTTGCTACCGTGCCACATGGGAGACTATTGATCAAACTAAGGGTTACAGGAATTGTCATAAATATTTGCTTATGGATTTAGAGCTGGATAAAAGACCGGAAGCAAAGGGTTATTGTAAATGGGACATACTCAGATTGGACTAATGTGCAAAGTGGGGTTCCTCAAGGTTCAGTATTGGGTCCCCTCCTTTTTAACATATTTATTAATGACTTGGATGTGGGATTGGAGTGTGGTGTCTCCTCTTTTTTTTTTTTGCTGATGACACAAAGTTGTGCAAGGTAATTAAATCAGATAATGGTGTGCTTTCCCTCCAAAGGGATTTACGTAAAATTAAGAAATGGGCATCGACATGGCAGATGAGATTTAATATGAATAAATGTAAAATTATGCATCTGGGAAGGAAAAATAGCCATGCAATTTATAATCTTAATGGAGCAAATCTAGGTGTATCAGATATTGAAAGGGATTTGGGAGTGCTGGTGGACAACCACCTAGGTAACTGTGCTCAAAGCCAAGCAGCAGCTGCAAAGGCAAATACAATATTAGCATGTATTAAGAAGGGTTTAGAAGCAAGGGAAGCCAATAAAATTCTGCCACTATACAAATCTCTAGTACGCCCTCATTTGGAATATGGAGTACAATTTTGGGCACCACTTCATAAAAAGGACATTTTTAGAGCTGGAAAAGGTACAGAGGAGGGTAACAAAACTAATAAGGGGAATTGAGGGGCTACGTTATGAAGAAAGACTAACCGAATTAAACTTATTTTCTCTAGAAAAAAGGTGTCTATATAAGGTAATCATATCTCCTCTTATAAAAGATTTGTCAAGGGAGCTTTTTATGCAAAGAGGTTTTCAACTGACGAGGACATCCCTTGAGGTTAGAAGTAAAAAGATTCCACCTTGAAGAAAGAGAAAAGGGTTCTTCACAGTAAGGGTGGTTAATCTGTAGAATTCTCTACCAGAGGAGGTGGTGACAGCGGATTTCTAATTAATAAGGGAATTCAGGGTTATCATGGGTAACAACGAATTAATTAATAGTTAATCTGCATATTGCAGATCAGAGGAGATCTTAAAAGGTTGAACTTGATGGACTGTTTTTTTTTTTAACCTTAAATGCTATGTAACTATGTAACAGGTTGCAGGAGTCTTCTTTTGTAGAGGGTAGTAGGTGATAAATCCGGATAGATAGAGGGTGGTCAACCATCTATGTTTATCTCAGAAATACCGTGTCTAACTGCCCTCATAAATAAATCCTTTTTGGACAAATAATGAAATTTGTCGATCATATTTCAAGGTTTCTCATTAGGAGGTGATGGCGTCTTTTTTTAGAGCTCTATGAATTCTGTCCAGTCTACATTCTACTTCATTTAAGTCTTGTAAGAGGTTAGCATATAGATCTTTTCATATATAGATTTAAGTCACAAACTGATTCTGGTAGATTTTTTTTTATTCTTATTTTTTTGTCTTCTAAACATTTTCTAGATCTTTTAAAATGTTTAGATGGGTTTATTCCACTATTAGCATGGTCATTTATTCCTCCATTTGAGAGGATTATTGTATTTATCTTCTAGCTCTGTAACTTTGGTATCTACAGCTTTTATTTCTGCTGTTGACTCCACTGAAACTTTTTGGACTTCCCCTTTTTTTTATTTCTGTTCTGAAGGAGGTGATTACTTATTTTAGATCTTCAATGTCTGCTTTGGTACTTAGAGCAGAAGTATCTGACCTATTTTTCTGTGATTGTTTAGCTGGTGTAAAAGGGTGTTGAGAGGAATGCATAGTTGATTTTGTAGCATAATATTCTTGAATATCTTTTGAAGAGCATCTCGAAGAGACGCCAGCAATCTCCTTTTTTAATATTTTAATGGAATCATAATATCTCAAGTTTGTCACTTGTAACTTGAATTGCCTCTAAATAAAGGGATTGGGGGGAGGGGGGTGTATTTACATTTCCTATTGTTTTGAATTGTATAAATATTCTGGGTGGAGGCACACTACACTTATGCCCTGCACACACCACTTATAATGTATGCAGTCATTAAAGGGCTATTTACCTCACTGTAAGTGCTCTTCTTGGTGTGAAAGAGCACACAATAGTATGTTTAAAATCTATTTTTTTAATTACAGCTGAAAAATGGGAAGGTTTAAGTCCTTTTATAAATGCCCTTTGTGCTGCCTATTGGCAGTTTCATGATAACAGATCTGCGGTGAGGGAAGAGACTGATTGCATTCCTGAGTTCAGTGAAAAACTGCTCTCAAGTTAACCCATACCTGAACTATTTAGATTTTTTCCAACCTTCCTGATCATGATCTGCACCGATTGATCTGTTGAGGGTTAACACTGTTTTCCCTTTTGATTATTACACAGAAGCTGTATGTCTGGGAGTGGGCAGTCAGTGACATATGATAAACATGGATTTTCCTTTATTGAATTCTTAGAAAAGTTGCATGGATTTCAAAAAGTATTTCAACTTGCTTTTAGGAGATCTTTACTGTGATGTGGTCCAAATGATGCTGAATTAAGGCCCTTTTAAAGCAGTTATTTTCCTTCAGTTGTTAGATCAAATCTCAAATTGCTGCAGATGGGATTCACATGAGTTTACAGGCATGTATAAATAGTATTTTTGCTTATATATTGTTCCTTGATAAAAATGCACAAATGTTGGGAAGCAATCAAATCAAGTAATAGGCCAGTGTACATTCCAGGTAAGCTAGTGGGATGTTTGTATATTTATAAATAAAGATTTTGTAATTTCAATGAATTGTAGTCTTTTAGCTGCTTGAGAAATGTCACTTCAAACTGTGCAGTCCCAACAACTTTCATCCAGTTATAGTTGTCTGAAATGTATCCTGTAGATTTTTTGGCTTGTCAATTGTTTTAGACTCACCAATTGAAGCTTAATATTAGCATCATATGAGTTTGAAGCACTGCTGACGTTTATACAATGTTTTCATTGGATGGAGGCGTACTACTCTTCTGCCCTACACATGGCACTTAAAGTGTATACTAGCTACTTGTAAGCCTGGCAATGCTGTTTGCCATGCGACGCTATGGACCCTCTGCGCGTCTTTGCTGCTCATCGCGTGCCGCAACTTTCCTGCATTGCAATGATCACTTTCGGTGCTCATCGCAAGCCTCACGATGAGTCCCTTAGGCGCTGATCGCGTGGCTCACCATGAGCTCCTTAGGCACTCAATGCAAGCCTCTCCCCCCTGTGTAGTTTTATAGGCCTTGCGCTTAAATGTTACTGTGTTTGGTTGTGGTAGTGCCTTGGGTTAAGTGTTACTGAGTTGGGTTAAATGTTAGTGGCTTGGATGAAGCATTACTGCTTAGGGCTTCTTTTTACATCCTTCGGGCTAATTTTATGTCCTTCGGGCTAGTTTTCGTTGTGTTGCGTTTTTTCGGTAGCCATTTTTTTCCTCGCTTAGTCGATTTTTGATAGTGAAAAAAATGACAAATATGCCTCAAATGAACTTGCAACCTCATTCGCACCACAGGGGGGAGAGCCAGGAAGCCTGTATGTAAGTAAATGAATTTGAGGCATATGTGGTTTTTTTTTTTTTTTTTTTTTTTTAGGTCTTTCCAGTTCCGTGGATTGGCTGTTAAAGTTGGAATTTTGCGAGGCGCACAGTGTATGTACGGGTTTCGGTCCAAAGTCCTGTGGGTCTTAAGTCCCGCGTGACTCAACTGCTTGCCTTGCTTTGCGAGGCTCCCAGTGCAATGAGCACCTTTGGCGCTCATTGCAGCCTGTCCCGGGTGCTGCAGGGGTCGCTTGGCGAGGCTTGCAAAGCGTGACCAACAGCCCGTATATCCACAACTATTATAATGTATATAGTCATCCGATTTTGTTGCTTTAATCCCGTTGTTGGATATTAAATCTGAAATACATTTCTGCAGATTGGATTCAAATAAGGTTTTTACAGCCCTGTATAATTAGTATTTTTGCCTTTTTATATTGTTCTCTGATTCCCAACAGTTGTACATTTTTGTCAAACAAAACATTCAATAGGTACAGTCCAGGTAAGCAAGTGTGACACTTATCTGTTTGTATGTTTTTAAATAAAGATTTTGTAGTTTCAATGAGTTGTAGTCTTTCAGCTGCTTGAGAATTGTCTGTTCCAACTGTCAGTCTGGGCAGTCCCAACAGTCTGCATCCTCTTCTCATACTAATCAAATAGGTAAGTGCTTTTTTTTTTTTTTTTGATTCTTTGTTACTTTTTTATAAAGGTTTATTCATCATATTAAAATAAAGAAATAGGCATTAAATGAGGATGTTAAAGGCCTGTTAAGATCGCTAGTGAGGTTACCTAAGGACACACGGAGTAGGATTTAATGAATCTACCTTTCATAGTTTTACAGCCTGATAGTGGATCCATGGTCCATTATGGATTTAGGGATTCCTCCCAAGAACAGATAAATGTACAGTGATATTTTGGTTTTATTTTAATTCAAAGGTTGATTACTATTTATGGTCGGTCATATATATATATTAAATTCTGTTGCATCAACTGAAAAATCATACAAAGCATACCTGATGACAGAATTTATTTTTCCTTCTATTTATGTTAGAGATTTTAGCCAGTTTTGGAGCTGCAGCTAGAGAGCCTTCCAGGCAGAAGGACCCACCAAGGTTATAGGCTTGATCTTAATGCTATCCTTTTGTATATGAGTTGTATGGGATGTATGCCAAGATACCAAGAAAAAGGCTTATACGTTTGTATCATGATCTATAAGATTTTTTTTTTAATTGTGGCAATATTAGAATATTCAGAAAATGTTCTAACATTTTATAATTACAATTTTGTGTACAAATAATCTCTAAAATATAATATAGGAGATTATTATTATTATTATTATTATTATTATTATTATTATTATTTACAGTGGATATAAAGTCTACACACCCCTGTTAAAATGTCAATTTTCTGTGCTGTAAAAAAATGACAAAGATAAATCATTTCAGAACTTTTTCCACCTTTAATGTGACCTATAAACTATACAGCTCAATTGAAAAACAAACTGAAATCTTTTAGGTAGAGGGAAGAAAAATATAAAAATAAAATAATATGGTTGCATAAGTATGCACACCCTTAAACTAATACTTTGTTGAAGCACCTTTTGATTTTATTACAGCACTCAGTATTTTTGGGTATGAGTCTATCAGCATGGCACATTTTGACTTGGCAAGATTTGCCCACTCTTCTTTGCAAAAACACTCCAAATCTGTCAGATTGCGAGGGCATCTCCTGTGCACAGCCCTCTTCAGATCACCCCACAGATTTTCAATCTGATTCAGGTCGGGGCTTTTGGCTGGGCCATTCCAAAACTTTAATCTTCTTCTGGTGAAGCCATTCCTTTGATTTGGATGTATGCTTTGGGTCGTTGTCATGCTGAAAGATGAAGTTCCTCTTCATGCTCAGCTTTCTAGCAGAAGCCTGAAGGTTTTGTGCCAATATTGACTGGTATTTGGAACTGTTCATAATCCCCTCTATCTTAACTAAGGCCCCAGTTCCAGCTGAAGAAAAACAGCCCCAAAGCATGATGCTGCCACCACCATGCTTCACTGTGGGTATGGTGTTCTTTTGGTAATGTGCAGTGTTGTTTTTGCGCCAAACCTATCTTTTGGAATTATGGCCAAAAAGTTCAACCTTGGTTTCATCAGACCATAACACCTTTTCCCACATGCTTTTGGGAAACTTCAGATGTGTTTTTGCAAAATGTAGCCTGGCTTGGATGTTTTTCTTAAGAAAAGGCTTTAGTCTTGCCACTCTACCCCATAGCCCAGACATATGAAGAATACGGGAGATTGTTGTCACATGTACCACACAGCCAGTACTTGCCAGATATTCCTGCAGCTCCTTTAATGTTGCTGTAGGCCTCTTGGTAGCCTCCCAGACAAGTTTTCTTCTCGTCTTTTTATCAATTTTGGAGGGAGCTCCAGTTCTTGGTAATGTCACTGTTGTGCCATATTTTCTCCACTTGATGTTAAAAGGTATCAGTCAGGAGAAGGGTACAAAAGAATTTCCAAGGCATTAGATATACCATGGAACACAGTGAAGACAGTCATCATCAAGTGGAGAAATTAAATAAATAAATAAATAAATAAATAATAATAATAATATATATTATTATTATTATTATTATTATTATTATTATTATTATTATTATTATTATTATTATTCTCCTCCTCAAATGTGTTATACTTGCCCAACTGGAACAGATGTTTTTTGAAAATTAATGTTTTTATCCTGATGGTTTGCCCCTTCAGGTGAAGCAAAGAAGTTTGAGGACAATTTTTTTTTTAAATAAATTATAGTTGCAAAAATTCATATTTCTATTGGTACTTTATCATCCTAAAATAAATGGGACCCCCACAGAGTCCATTTTCAATGTTAGTAGATTGTGTTGTAGCTATGTATTTTGCAAGGTTTGTAATCCAGGATCCGGAGGAAATTTAAATGACATGCCCTTTCTGTACACAGAATAAGCCATCCTGGGGGTTCACATTAGAACTCCGCAAATACAGAACATTACCAGGTTTATTTTTTATTTTTTTTATTTTAATGAAGATGTTTGCTCTAGAAACCCAATTGTCCCAAAGATTAAGCAGCACAATACTTCCCTATATTCATGGATACTCCATATACTGATTGTACTATTTATTTATTTTTATCTTTTTTTTTTTTTATATCCAGGATGTTATGGATCTTGATACGCGGTTATAAATGTAAGAATCTCCTAAATATAAAATAAAAAAATTCTAACAAATGGCATCCAACATTAAAGCTGTAAGATAATAACCAAACTACTTGAGTTTCAGAAAAAAAAATGTTTAGACTCTCCACGAAGTCAAATTCAACATTGCTTTTCTACTATGCTAAACAACAATATGGTTAGCATTTTTTGTTGCTATGTTTACTGTTCAGTTGCACGTCATAACATTAAATTAATTTCTCATTTCCACTCAGAACCCCTGCATGGATTGCAGGAAGAACTTCTGTGGCTCATGTCTCTCGCAGAGTAACGATGGCCCAACTCTTTGTAATCTTTGTCAGAGAGTACGCTCCACGTCCTTTGCTAGGGATGAGTTGATGAAGCTAAAGGTGAAAGATCTGCGAGATTACCTGTCAATGAGAGCTATCCCCACGGACTTATGTAGAGAGAAGGAAGACCTGGTGCAGCTTGTTTTGGCTCAGAAACCCCCAACTATCCATACAACACCTCCCTCTGCTGCAGATCTGAACATATCCCATGGAGAGAATGTTGGTTCTGTCCCACCCCAAGATGTCCCAACAGTAAGTGGGTACTGTGCATGGTTTAGATACTCTTTCATTTAGGATAAAATGGCATGTTTTGACTAATTCTACTGATAGACTGTGGTATTTACTTTTATGGATGTATAAAAAGAGGGCAGATGGCTCATGCTATATTCTCACAAGTATTTCTAAGAGATTGACCTTGCATATTATCAATACTTTCCTCTTGTGCAAAATTGAAAACCAAAAACTATTTTAATTTGTCAATGGCAAAGATATGTATACTTCTAATTCTTAGTGTTTCCCATTCACCCCATGCTACCATGTGTTCTATAGTTACTTTCCGCCATTAACAAATTACTGTATTTACACCAATTACTTTCCACAGTAGGGACATGTGACATACTAATGACACACTTACGTGTTACAGTAATTGTCCCTGCTTCATAGCTATCAAATAATAAAGATTTAGTATAAATAACATCCATTTTATTCTTGTGAGAAACCTTAGACTGTAAATAGATGGTTACAGATCCTCCCACCTTTCTAGAAGCTGTGGAAGATCGTGAGCTTTGTGCTTAGACTAAGCTTTGTCTTGTCTGCCATCACATATTAAATGTGTTAATTCACTTTTCTTCTCTTTGCAGATGAGCAGAAATGCATCTTCTTCCAATCAAGAGAATGTACAGAATGAAGACCATGTTGATGATGAGACTCAGGTAGTTTAGGAATGGCTGTAGCTGACTCTGCCAGTTTTACATGCTCTGCGCCAGTCTATCAATCACTTTCCCAGTCTCTTCCAAAATAGCCATATACTCTTTATCAAAACCTTAAATGTTCAAGGGATTTTTCACCTCTACAATCTGACAGAGTAAACTCAACTTTTTTACTTTTCTTTTTTTTGACCACCTGTGTACATTCAGATCCTTTAATTTTTGTTTTCTATTGCCAGAGAGAACTGAATCTGCTAGTGACACTTTTTTTTTTTTTTTAACGGAAAGATTAAGAAGGTCTACAGTGGTAATTTACCCCATAGGAAATTATTCACATCACAGCTTATTCAACCTCCTCCTATGCCCAATGACCAAGCCGCCTTAAGAAAAAAAAAGTTTTCTGGCAATAGGTAAAAGGGTCAATTGAATTTAATGAGGAAACACCATAAATACAACAAACCTTAAGTAGGTCATAGTTTTTGTTTTTTCCTCTCTAAATTGTCTCCTACAAAAATATTCAGGTATTGAGACACTAGGTAGCATGTAGAGATGATGACGATGATGATGATGATGATGATGATGATGATGATGATGATGATGATGATGATGATGATGATAAAACCACAATTAACTCACTGTCTCCTGTGTTTCATCTATAGTCCACAGACTCTGAAGAGGTGTTGGTGCCTGGCAGGAGGGCCTCCCTCTCTGACATAAACAGCTTGGATGATATAGAAGCCCTTTCTGTGAGACAGCTGAAAGAGATCTTGGCCCGTAACTTTGTCAACTATAAGGGCTGCTGTGAGAAGTGGGAGCTCATGGAGCGGGTTACCAGGCTGTACAATGAACAAAAGGATCTTCAGCAAACAGGTCAGTGACCCCCCCCCCCCATCTCTTCCTCTCATACTCTGTCTATTTTGGTTTCTTGTATCTTCCTGTCACCTTTTTACATTCATTTACTTCCATTCACCCTTTGCTCATCTTCTCTGCTCATCTGAATTCATAATTTTTAAAGGCATTTGGCAATAGTTTTTCTTTGTTGCGTCAGAAAGAGGGTATTTGATAATATGTCAGTGTATTTATTTTCTTTTTTTGAATTACAAGTCTCTGAGCACAAAAATCTTATATTGATTTTAAACTGCTTTTGGGGCCAATGAGACCTACAGACTAAAGTATGCTCTCTGCATTTCCTGTTGGTTTCAATGAAGTCTAAACAAGTTTATTTAATATTTATTCATGTAAAAAAAAACTGTTGTGATATTTAAAATTAAAAAAAAGTTGTTCTGTGTCCCTTTTTAACCTTCCTGACGGTATGATTGACATAATCATACCACCTTTAGACACCTCTTCCCTTTATCCTCCCCCCCCTCATCTTCCTCTCTATCCACCCCCCCCCCCCCCCCCTTCTTACTAGCCTCCTATCAGCTCCTGCTGCTGATCGGAGCCCTGCAGCGTGTCTTATGCCTTTCTCTGGAACCAACTTATGCTAATGATGTGACGTCACATCATTGGCATATACCAGTTTCTGAGAAAGGCATAAGATGCGCTGCAGGGCTCCGATCAGCAGCAGGAGCTGATAGGAGGCTAGTAAGAAGAGATGAGGGAAGAGGAGGATGGTAAGGAGGAGAAATGGTGTGCTGAGGGGGCCCAGGCAAGCTCGGCAGTACTGGGCCCCCTCCAGATCCTCCCTGCATGGCTCGGTGTGTGTGTTTGTGTGTGTTTTTTTTTTTTGGGAAGAGGGATTAACCCTGAGCCACCATCTGGATTACTGCAAGGAATGTTAAAAGGGACATGGCAGGTGTTTGGATTTCACTAGTAATAAAATAAAGTACACAAAGGTAAACAGGTATGCAGGTATATCATATTAAGAAGCGCTTCTGGTCATGTATTGCCTGCTTTTAAACACGTCTTAATAAAATAAAGTACACAAACGGATACATATGTATATTATTTTCCTAGTGAAATCCAGAAACCTTCCATGTCCATTTTTAACTATGGTCAGTTGTGCTAATATTCAGCTTATGTGTATTAACACTGCAGAACAAACAATATGCAATTATTATATTCTGTGTATTTACAGAACAATGCATGCTGGTAATGTTTTCTGCTTTGTGCCATAATTGAGTACTACTTGTGGTTATTTGCACTTTTGATTTCCTGCCAGCAAATTTTTCTGTCCAATTTGTGTTCAATTAGAGGTTGACGACCTTTTAAGAAAAGGGTGCCCATTACTAATCAGACCATGCAACTCTGAGACTGTGCGCTATTCAATCCACTATTATTCATTTATGAACAGATGTATATATTTGTACCATGCATTGTACAATTTATTGTATGAAGCATATATCAACATCATTTTAATGAGTGTTAAAAAGAACAGTCTTTTTTTTTTTTTCCGATGCTTTGACAGAATACTTACTCAATGTATTGTAGCTACAATATTCAGTAGGACTTTACATAGTGTGGCCAACGATATACCTCCCAATTCTATATCGGTCGGTAACAGGATACCCCCATCCTTCCCTGTTTATATATGTATTTATTTGTTTGTCTTTTTTTTTTTTTTTTTTGCAGTTTTCACTGCCGAAGAAGAACAAGGTAAGAAGCCTCAGTCGCCTCCCTGTTCCTTATTTAGCCCTCTGTAGCTCTTATGTTAGGGGATTACTCTTCCAGTAATGTGTATCTGTTCCATGTAATGTAAGCATGAGATTGATATGCTGAGCCTGTAAAGAAGCTTATTGCAGGTGAGACATGGCCAGAAGCAATTTACTGGAGATGTTTTAAAAGCTTCACCGTGGGTCAGTGCTAGAAACAGTGTGAAAGAAAAGAGAAAGGGGAATACACTATATATTGTTTGCTAAAGGAGTGTACAATGATGAGCCTGGATCTACCAACTGCATTAGAAGCAAGCAGGTTTTATACAGAGAAATGTTGAAATCACTTCATACGTATAGTGCGTGAATATTCACAAATTATCCAAGTTTACTTTGAGGTGCCTAAATATTTTGTCACGAGTTTGAAATAACATGTGTTACACATTGCATTTTTAATCTAAAAATACCTGTTCTGGCTTTCAAAGCATTGCCTAAAGGCACATATAAGGTTCCCTGTTTTTAATATTAAAATTTGCAAATAAATACTTAGTAGATTATCTATACATCATTTTATTAGCAAGTGCTTAAAAGCTCTGCTGCCTGTAACTCGTACATACAATGCATAGTACTAGGTGTATTAACCAGTCATAGATTGTCTCTTAGGAGAATTTGAATAATATGCTGCTGAGAGACTGTCTGTGATTGGCTAGTAAATCTAGTACCAATAGAAACACCATGTGCATGAGCAGGG
This sequence comes from Discoglossus pictus, assembly GCA_027410445.1. NCBI lineage: Eukaryota > Metazoa > Chordata > Amphibia > Anura > Alytidae > Discoglossus > Discoglossus pictus. The sequence continues at coordinate 248,773,662 of CM050164.1, forward strand.
ACTATTTGGGAAGTTTCCCTTGTTTTTCCATGGCTATGTTCTGAAGTCTGCGTGAGAGCAGGTCTCATCGTCCTAAATGTATACCTATGTTAGAGGGCCTAAAGCAAAAAAGGTGTTACATTTTTGAGCCTCCTTTCCATGTCACTACCCAGAATCCTTTCGCTACAGAGGAAATACTGTTTACTGCAAAGTCCTGTAGGAAACACGTCTCAAGCATATCTCAGAATCCCACCATTCCCTATATAATCAGTAAAGAAGTGAATTTCAATCTATCCACCATAACAAAGAAAAAAATGTATGTCATCATTAAAGCCAAATCGAAAACAATAGTTAGAAATTAAGGGGTATCATTATTTTAAACTGTAAAAACATTTTGCACATTTTAGAGTAAAATTCTTCAGAATAGCATGCAAAGGTGACACTTCAGGGTTCTTCTTTCTTTAAGATAACATTTTAACAACTGTGCCTTTTTAAAAATATAATTTTTATCCATATACCTGCTGTCTATAAGTATCTCACGTTAAAGTTCCAATGTAGGAGTAAAGCCTTTAAGTAGCTAGTATATTGCTTTCTAGTTGAAGCCATGTATGTTTGTAAAGCTAACAAGTTATCTGTAATAGAATAGTTTTAAAAGGCATCTTACCTGCTTGTGATGCTGAGGCTTTCGCCAGGTCCCTTCCTGAACACGACTTACATTAGTTGGTGATCGAATACTTGAAGTATCCCTGACTACATTTGCTACAGTAGTTTCATATTGGTCCCTTTTTCTAATGTGTTATTTTCCCTGATTCATTTCTATCTGACCTTTTTTTGCTTGGGTCTTTTCAGGAAAGACGGGCGTAGCAAGCGAAGACAACTTGTGCAAGGTCTGCATGGACTCTCCCATCGATTGTGTCCTACTAGAGTGTGGCCACATGGTGACTTGCACCAAGTGCGGCAAGCGCATGAGCGAGTGCCCAATCTGTCGGCAGTATGTGATACGGGCCGTGCATGTCTTCCGATCCTGACTCCCTAGAACCATCACCATTCTTGAGGCTGGAAGAAGTTGTCTACACAGATGAGGATCAAGATGCAGAGCTGTCCCTATTCACTGTGAAGTCACTTCTAAGACTCTTTCTTGAGATTACAAGTGGACTACTGTAATTGACACAATATACAACATTGCTGTGGAATCACTTTGAAAGATCTCTTGCTCTTTTTGTTTAATACTTTTTGCTCTGGACCAAATACAATATGAGATGATCTCTGTCTTACATATCCGTGAATTCCCTGTGCTTGGTTCAAACTAAAATATTGTGAAGGATCCACAAGACTCAAACCACTGTGTAGTATTTTGAATAGCATTTTTCTAAGCTAATAGATGTGTGAATAACTGTATTGACAGGGTAATTGACTGCTCAAACATGGTTTGTTTTATCAAACTAATCTGCTGCAAATTAATCACCTACAGTTTGGTTTTAATTACTTCATTTTTTTAAAATCTCCTTAAAGAAACATGGAAGGTTTCTAGATATCATGAGGAATATAATATACCTATGTATCACTTTACCTTTATATACTTTATTTTATTTAGAAGTTCACAAAGGTCCTATTTTTGTTTCTGCCTAAAATCTTGCAAATAGTTTCTAACTGGTTTCCCCCCCCTGCAGCTCATGAAGACCGTAATACTGAAGTACAGGGATTGCCCTGTTTCATAGCAACCAACCAGTGATAACAGCAATGTGCTCTTTGAGAGGGATCACTGACCAGCTAATTTTAATCCCTGCACTTTACAGTTTGTGAATTCATTAGCTACAGAGGGTAGACCCAAACAGGTACAAATTGTATTTTAGGCAGAGACCAAACTGAGCTTTTAAGCACTTTTATATAAAATAAAGTACATCAAAGTAGATACATAGAAGTACTATATTCCTAGTGAAATCGAGAACTCCCATGTCCCTTTAATGTAGCTTATCTGTGCCTTTCACTATTGCTTTAACTATTCTGTTGCTGGATGGACATCACAGAAATAAGAACTGCTTTATAAATGCATATTTATGAACAAATTCAGTAGCTTTAACATTTTTCTTGTATTTTATTTTTTACATTGAGAGGCCAAAAAGTGCAAAGGCAGTTGTGATGTAGGGGCATCCAGTGTGAAAGGACAGTTTGTGTATTAGGTGAGTCTCACCAAAGGATTTTTATTCCCAGATGCTATTAATGAGGGCCTCTCAAATATATTTTAATTACAATTTTACTTTTTGTTTGCACTCAAAACCAAAATGATAAAGTAACTGGAAGGGCTTATTTAAGATGGCAGGTTGTACCAAATCCAGGTGCTTGCCTTTGCTATTTGCCTAGCACAATATCCAGGTATTTATACAATTCTTTTTATGGATATGATAAATAGAGCAGAGGTGACGTAACATTAGGACTCAGTAGTCCCTAGACTATTGACTATGGCCACTGTTGTAAAATAATGGCTAATGGGATGTGAAGTTGGGCCAATATGGTAACTTCACAGTTCTATTGATCACATTTTTTATATTCTAGTTATTTTTAATTGATGTATTTCCAAAGTAAGGATGTGCCTTAACTCCGCAGCCCAATTCAGTGACTTTGCTGAATTACCTTTATTTATATGTCCTAGTTCTCTTGCTGATATATTATTTCCAGCTCCAACTGCTATCTGTTGAAGAGGGCATTTAGTATAGAGCTTTAATTCATTAGTGTGAATGAGCTGCAATCCCCAGCTGGTGGACAGGGCAGAAATACACAATATCATAAGGGCTTTAACGGCTACAAATCTACTTCAGTGCATGATACTATGCAAATTACCAGGGATCGGGGTGTCACCTCTGAAAGTACAAGTCACTGAGCTGCTTGTCTGCTCTCAGCTGCTACGTATGTTGAATTATTAAAAGGGCTAAATGTGTAAACTGGACTCACAGGTGCTGGACCTGTGTGTTCACCATTTTTTTGGCATGTTGTGCCTCTGATTTTTAGATGAAGCTTTGGCTTATTAATAATGTAATAAACCTGATCCAGGTGTTTTGTGGGTATTTTTACATAACAGAGTTCTGCTATATTTTGTTTTATAATAAAGTTGTAATTTGATGGTGATTAATCAGTCTGTGTGTGTTTGTTTTAAGGTTTCTTAATAGCATATTGAAGTTTTTATCAATTATGAATACATCTGATAGAAGATAATTAGTAGTGTATAAAAACATTATTTGCATAAAAAACATCCCAAAATGAGCACGAATTAACTTACCCTGGTGTTTGCAAATTTCTTCAGCTTTAATGACAGTTGATTTTAACTAGGAATGCCCCTGAAAAATCCTAGCTAAATTAGCATAATATTTTGGCCAATCATAGGCAGCTATATCATTGTTGCAATCTCTGGGAAGTCAGTTTCTGCAAAGAATCTTGGGATTTGTAGTCCCCACCACAAGGAACCAAGGAGGGGCTCCGATAATACTGCTGTGGATTTCTGCATTGTTCTGCTGTTGGCTTGAAGGTTGGTATAGGTTTAAAACAGTACTTGAATGCAGTATTTCTATTGGTTAGTACCAGGTGCCTATGTAAGCAGCTCTGTGGTTGTGGAAACATTTTTTTAAATATAAAATAAATCTGTATGTGTATATGATGACTCGGCATAATGTGTGTGTCTGATATAAGCAGCATGTGTTAGATTAGAGAAAGATAAAAACATGGAAACTTCCATATAATTTTTTTAATAATGTTGCTTTAACTTAATGGGCAAGCAGCACCTAAATTAATCTTTCCTTTGCATGAAATTCCACTTCTAGTAAAATGTAAATCTTGCCAGTTACTACTTCATGTTTGATACAAAGGTATTAATTTATTTTTTGTAATGAGCTGAGCTGTGTGATTGGATTTAAAACTTGGCAATTTTTGTTTATGCTTACATGAAACCTGAATATGCATTTATGAATGCATCTGATAGAGGAAAATCGTTAGTGTATGAAAACATTTACAAATACCAACATATACATTACACTTACCATAAAGTTTGCTAACTATCTGGAGTTTGCAGTTTATTTTCAGTGTTAACACCCCTGTAAATCCATGCTAAAATTAGCATAAAATTAATAATTCTTTGTGTAGCAAGAAATTATGGAATTTGTAGGCACAAGGAAGCAAAGATGAGCCCAGACACTGCTCTGTAGATATCTGCATTGAGCTGCTGCTGGCTTGATGTTTAGTAAAGGGTTAACATCCGTACCCAAAATGCAGGTTTTCTATTGTTGGGTACCAGGTGCCTATGTAAGAAGCTCGTGGGTGTGGAAAACACGTGTTATTTTTAAATAAAATATGTGTGTATAGAATGACTCCATGTAAATTAGAGAGGTAAACACAGGTTTGAGATCTCCAGTAGGATAACAAATTGACTTGCTCAAAATTACTTTAAAGATGCCACAGTCCAACTAGTTTTAACATGTTTTGTATTTTTGAACGTGTTTTTATTCTAATCCTAAGGACATTTCTGCATAACTGACTACATTATTTTCAAACCAAAAGTTCTGAGATCCTCAATCTAAGATTAGACACAGGCAAATATTACTACTAATTCCTTAAATATTAGTGTGAATTAACATTCAATATCTGTTATTTCTAATGTAGTAATACATTATAAAATATAGCTTGATTTCTGTGAAGATTACCTTAACGTACAGTATAGTGTGACTTGCTTTGTACTATAAAATGTCCCCTTTATCACTCAATGTGCCTGTTTTTGCTTGGAGATGGCCAATCTCGTTCATTGTTGTCCAATGAAATATGTGACATCTGCAACAATTGTGGGACTTGATAGGTACGGCAGAGACACAGGAGAACAGCATGTAATTACTGAGAGAACAGCTCTAATGGCTGATACCTATAATTATTTACATTTTTTTTTTATATACAGAAATATATTGTCTTGTATTTTTACTTTCACTTCATGTGCCAAATACTACTTTTGAGTGTTTTTATTTCAATGGCTTTTTTCCCCCTTGTAGTTTGGAAGGATGAGAGTAAGTGTCTAGAAACCTTCCTGTAATATTATAATTAGAAAAATCCTAGTGACTCTAACCATGTGCACCAACTCTCTCATCAGTGATTAGTTATTTAACCTGCATGTTGGCTACCTAGTAATGGTAAACCATTGAATATTAAGTTTATGCACCTCTGCAATCTATGGATAACACTTTGACACACAACCTGAGGAGAGATGTGCTAAAGGATATAGTGTCGGAGAATGTCCTATGAGATATCTGTATGATTTTGTCCCTCCTTTTGCAGAAAGCCTTGTGAACATACAATAGATTACCAATATTCAGCCATTTGAATGCACAGCTGGCTAAGCAAACACAATTTATAACTGTAGAAGGTTACACTTAAGACAACCTTATAGTAAAATAACAAAATAAACCACTACGTTTCTTGTAGTATAGTAAATATATGCATTAAGGGCTACCAGTGGTGCAGATGGTGCAATGCACCAGGGCCCTCCCCAGAAACATGTATGTAACTGTCAGTTTAGAAATGCAGATGCATCCAGATTGGCTCTGAATTCGAAGTGAGACAAGTGAAAGAAAGAACTTAAACCCAAGAGGCATCAATGAGTCACATGGAATACAAGGACCACTAATGTAGAATTGTTATAGACAATCCAGAAGAACAAATATTACTTATAGTTATGATGGCCAGATGTAACTGCCTTTGCTGATTCAGACTACAATAGGCTAGAACTGTGGTTCTTAATCTTTATGAAACCATGAACTGGCTGGCTACTATCCAAAATGTATCTGGACTGCTTTTGAGAATCAAACCATTAACGGGCTAATTCTTCCATCTTGCACTTACTACTACCTGTGACCTGTTTAAATGGTAATTTCTCCATATTCTGAATCTCATGCCCCTTTTCAACCAACCCCTCATTTATCTTTCCCTTAGAGAATCGGCAATAATGTCCATGGGACTGTCCCAGGCCCAGCTGGTGGGAGACACTGGTGTAGAGTATTTTATATACAGTCATCACCAATCTATATCAGCGACTCAGGTGAATTGAACAGTAACTGGTTATTAGCCGTAACTATTATTCAGATGGTTGTTTCACCAAACTCTGTCATACCGAACCCATCATGACCTCTTGTAAACATTTATGAGATCTTTATTCTGTCAACCCAATTTTGTCTGTCATTGTTTGATATGGCAATCCCCAAATGTGGCCTTTCCAGTAAAATCAACAATATTCCATTCAGCAAGTGCATGGCAAAATTGAATGGTCAGGAGAGTGTAGTCCACCGCCTTGAGGGAAAAACATCGGACTGAGAGGCATGTAACTGCTCTTCAGTCATGTGAAGGTTATTGCTTTCATGTCTTGTAAATGTATAAGTGGAATCATAGGAGTAGAATTAAAACTTAAATACATCAAAAATGAAATATAATTTCAACACGTTAATTGTGAACATTTGTTGGGAAGTAAATTACAGTGGAGCCGTACTGCATGTTTTGAAATTTAGATTGAAATGCAGAGGGCACACATGCTTTGAGCACACCCTGGCCCTAGCCAGCCGTCACTGTTGCTACTATTTCAAGCATCTACTAGGTAAATTAAGTTGTAGGTTACAGTTATTAGATAAAACAATTCAACATTTTCATGTATACTGTAAAGTGTGTACACAGTCAGAATCATTACCTATCTGGAATCTAACCATTGATTACAATGCATTTAATTAACCAATTACAGGTACAGTGCCCTCTTGACTTTTTACCTATTTTGTTACATTACAGCCTTAAATTCAATGTTTTATTAATCTGAATTGTATGTGATGGATCAGAACACAATAGTCTAAGTTGAAGTGAAACCAGATAAATATATACATAACACTATTTTTTTAGAAATAGAAAACAGAAAAAGTGCATTTATGTATGTATTCACCCCCTTTGTTATGAAGCCCATAAAAAGCTCTGGTGCAACCAATTACTTTCAGAAGTCACATAATTAGTGAAATGATGTCCACCTGTGTGCAATCTAAGTGTCACATGATCTGTCATTACATATACACACCTTTTTTGAAATGCCCCAGAGCCTAAAGCAAGAGGCACCTAACTACCAAACACTGCCATGAAGACCAAGGAACTCTCCAAACAAGGGACAATGTTGTTGAAAATTACAAGTCAGGGTTAGGTTATTAAAAAAAAAAATATCCAAATCTTTGATGATCCCCAGGAGCACCATCTATTCTATCATAACCAAATGGAAAGAACATGGCATAACCGCAAACCTGCCAAGAGACAGCCGCCCACCAATACTCATGGACCGGGCAAGGAGGGCATTAATCAGAGAGGCAGCACAGATACCTTATGTAACCCTAGAGGAGCTGCAGGGTTCCACAGCAGAGACTGGAGTATCTGTACATAGGACGACAATAGTGGCCAGAAGAAAGCCCTTACTTTCAGCAAAAAACTAAATGGCACGTTTTGAGTTTGTGAAAAGACATGTAGGAGACTCCCAAAATTTATGGAGGAAGGTGCTCTGGTCTGACGAGACTAAAATTGAACTTCTTGGCCATCAAAGAAAATGCTATGTCTGGCGCAAACCCAACACATCACCCAAAGAACACCATCCCCACAGTGAAACGTGGTGGCAGCATCATGCTGTGGGGAAGTTTGACCAGTTTCCCAGTCCCGGCTGCTGACCGAGTTGAGGGAAAGATGGATGGTGCTAAATACAGGGATATTCTTGAGCAAAGCCTGTACCACTCTGTGCATGATTTGAGGCTAGGACGGAGGTTCACCTTCCAGCAGGACAATGACCCCAAACACAATGCTAAAGCAACACTAGTGGTTTAAGGGGAAACATGTAAATGTGTTGGAACGGCCTAGTCAAAGCCCAGAACTCAATCCAATAGAAAATATTTGGTCAGACTTAAAGATTGCTGTTCACAAGTGCAAACCATCCAACTTGAAGGAGCTGGAGCAGTTTTGCAAGGTGGAATGGGCAAAAATCCCAGTGGTAAGATGTGGCAAGCTCATAGAGACTTATCCAAAGCGACTTGGAGCTGTGATTGTGGCTCTACAAAGTATTGACTTTAGGGGGGTGAATAGTTATGCACATTGGCTTTTTCTGTTATTTTGTCCTATTTGTTGCTTGCTTCACAATAAAAAAAACACGTCCTCAAAGTTGTGGGCATGTTCTGTAAATTAAATGATGCAAATCCTCAAACAATCCATGTTAATTCCAGCTTGAGAGGCAACAAAACATGAAAAATGCCAAGGGGGTGAATACTTTAGCAAATTCACTGTACTTGGTTCCCCATCTCAAATTATGTGATTTTATACATATTTTTACTAATCTGGTAGTGGTTTCCCATAACATTCTCTTGGCCTTTAATGCCCATTGTAGTACTTATGTATTTGCTTTGAAAATCTTTACAGCAGTAGCTTTGTATATTTCATATAATCATGAAGTTATATAAAAAAAAAAAAGCCCCAAAAATGTATCCTGTTGTATTGGGTTTTAAGTGCCAGGTATAAAACATGTAGGATCCAGTGCCTGAACCATTGTACAAAGGATAAGGTAAAAGTGTAAAGAAGGTGTAAAAGGTAGGCTCATGAGTTAGTGTGAGTGGGAATAAGGTAAGGGAAGTTCGTTTTTTTTTTCCTAAGGATGAGGAATGTTAAGAATGGGTCAATCATCAAATGAGTAAGGCGACTGTAGAATTTCCTGAACATGCCTAACTTGGTTTATATTATAATGTGGTAACATTATGCCCTCTTTACAGTATCAGGCTATGGATAAAGGTGACAGAAATAGTAATATTAAGGTGCAAGTATGGTGGGTGCCACAACAGAAGCAAAGCCATGTTTCAGTGCAGCATAGGAATAAGATCTAAAAGGGAATATTTGGTCTATAGAAGGCATAGTTACATAGGGCCTCATTCTATTATCGGCCGTAAGGCTGCGATTCCTTGCGGGGGTTCTGTTACCTCGCAATTCTATTATACGGCCCCGCAAGGATCTCCCCTTGCGGCCGGCCGCATATCTTGGAAACGTCCGTAAGCTCCAAAATCTTTAAAGTCAAATATAAATTGAAGACTGCACTGTAAATCTTTGTAAATGCTAGGGATCATATTGGGGGACATGCGGATTATTATTATCCCCCTCTCAAGCTTGCACATCAGCCCAAACCCGAGTTGACATTAACTCTTTATTTTCCGGCCGCAGCGTGGGCGGGTCTGAGGTGCTCCAAGCACTCTGGACTTTTTACATGGATATTTGACATATATTAAAAAATAATTTATTTACAGATTTAAGTATAGGGGAATGTTGTGCTATTTTTGCTAACACCAACAATCACTTTATAGTCTCCTCAGAGTGCAGGATGGCTTTATTTGGGCTATATTTTGTGCTTAATTGGTGCTAGCGGGACCTTTTTCCTGCAAGTAAGCTGCGGCTCGGTTTTAGCCTTGCAGAAAGGGTTCCCGGAGCAATTGAATTGCAAATAGGATTTTCTTGCGGCCGATTCTCTTGCGGCCGTTTTAGATCAAAGGCTTTTCTCCGGAGTGAGCGGCCGCAAGGGATAGCAAGGCGCCGGCCGCAAGCCTGCCGGAAGCCCCAGCCGGAGGGGACTAGAATAGCCGAATAGCTTGCGGCCGGTCCTTGGGGCCCCGCATCTCCTACGGCCGCTAATAGAATGAGGCCCATAGTAATTAAGGTTGAAAAAAGACTTTCAGTCCATCAAGTTCAACCTGTTAAGATCTCCTCTGATCTGCAATATGCGGAATAGTTATTAATTAAATTATTGATTAAATAATTATTAATAGTATAGTATTGGAGGATGAATAAAGAGTTAGTCCATCAAGTTCAATCTTTTTAGATCTCTATTGATCTTTTTAATGTGGACTAATTATTATTATTTGTTAATTGTTATTTGATCCAGAGGAAGGCAAACAGAAAAAAAAAACCATTGAAACTTTGCCAATTGTCTCTTAAGGGAAAAAAAAGCAAAATTCCTTCCTGACCCCAGAAACTGGCAATCAAATTTCTCCCTGGATCAATATTCCTTTGCTAGTTATCTAGGATAGCCTTGAATGCCCTCTTTATTAAAAAATATATCTAACCCCTTTTTGAAGTTGTCTATCGAATTCGCTGTCACCACCTCCTTTGGTAGAGAATTCCACAGTTTAACCACCCTAACTGTGAAGAACCCTTTACTTTGTTTAAGGTGAAATCTTTTTTCCTCTAACCTCAAAGGATGTCCTCTTGTCAATTGAAAATCTCTTGCTACAAAAAGTTCACTTGACAAAGCCTTATATTGACCCTGGATGTATTTATATAACGTAATCATATCTCCTCTTAGACGCCTTTTTTCTAGCGAAAATAAGTTTAATTTTGTTAGTCTTTTTTTTCATAACTTAGCCCCTCCATTCCCCTTTTTTTGTAGCCCTTCTCTGTACTTTTTCCAGCTTTAAAATGTCTATTTTATGAGGTGGTACCCAAAATTGTACTCCATATTCCAAATGAGGACGTACTAGAGATTTGTATAGTGGCAGAATTATATCTTCTTCCCTGGCTTCTATACCCTTATTAATACATGCTAATATTTTATTTGCCTTTGCAGCCGCTGCTTGGCTTTGAGCGCTGTTACCTAGGTGGTTGTCCACTAGTACTCCCAAATCCCTTTCAATATCTGATACCCCTAGATTTGCTCCATTAAGATTATAGATTGCTTGGCTATTGTTCCTTCCCAAATGCATAACCTTACATTTATTTGTATTAAATCTCATCTGCCATTTAGCCGCCCATTTCTCTAATTTATGCAAATCCTTTTGTAGGGAAAGTACATCATTATCTGATTTTATTACCTTGCACAACTTAGTGTCATCAGCAAAAATGGAGACACTACATTCGAGTCCTATTTCAATGTCATTAATAAATATGTTAAAAAGGAGAGGACCTAATACTAAACCTTGAGGAACCCCACTTATCACATTAGACCAATCGGAGTATGTTCCATTTACAACAACCCTTTGCTTCCTGTCTTTTAGCCAGCTCTCGATCCATGAGCAGATATTTACTGCAATTCCTGTATCCCTTAGTTTGCTCACTAGTCTTCCATGTGGCACTGTATCAAATGCCTTTGAAAAATCTAAAAAGACTACATCCACGGCGTTGCCCTGATCCAAGTTCCTACTAACCTCCTCATAAAAACTAATTAGATTGGTCTGACACGACCTATCCTTCATAAATCCGTGTTGACTGCTACCTATGATCCTGTTCAAATAGACATATTCTTGTATTCTGTCCCTTATTAACCCTTCTAAAAGCTTCCCAACTACAGAAGTGAGGCTCACTGGTCTATAATTCCCCGGATTTGCTCTAGATCTCTTCTTAAATATAGGTATCACCTCTGCTTTTCTCCAGTCATCTGGTAGAGACCCTGTAGTGAGTAAGTCTTGAAAGATTAGATATAATGGTTTGGCTATTACAGAACCCAGCTCCCTCAGTACCCTTGGACGTATTCCATCAGGACCTGGGGCTTTATTAACATTTATTTTCTCCAACCTCTTTTGGATTACTTCCTGTGTTAACCAATTATTTGGCAAAGGTAGTGTAGCCCCATTATGTTGCAGTGTCCCAACCACTGGTACCTCCCTTGTGTATACCGAAGAAAAGAACCTATTTAGCTCATCTGCCTTTTCCTGGTCACTAATTATCAGATGGCCTGTGTCACATTGTAATGGTCCTATCGATTCCTTCCTGGCCTTCTTCCCATTAATATATTTAAAAAATATTTTAGGGTTAGTCTTACTTTCCATTGCAACTGACTTCTCATTTTCTATTTTAGCCAGTCTAATAGCCCTTTTGCAAGACTTGTTGATTTCCTTATAGTCATATAAAGCTGCCTCTGTTCCCTCCTTCTTGTATAATTTAAATGCATGTTTCTTTTTCCTCATCATGATCTTTAAGTCATTGTTAAGCCACATAGGATGGGATTTACTCCTATTCATTTTATTTCCACATGGTACATGCTGATGAGTATGTTTATTTAGTAAGGATTTGAATGTTGTCCATTTATTTTCAGTATTCTTCCCTGTAAGTTCTTTGTCCCAGTCTATATGTTGTATTGCTGCCCATAGCCCAATAAAGTTAGCCTTTTTAAAATTTAGAGTTTTTATTGGCCCCTTACAACTCTGTTTTTTGTATTCAATCTCAAATGAGACTGTGTTGTGATCACTGTTCCCCAAGGGTTCCCCTATTTTTACATTTGATATTATATCAATATTACTTGTGATGACTAAATCCAAGATGGCCCCATTTCTAGTAGGTTCTTGTATTACCTGGGCCAGATAATGATTCCTGAGTGTACTCAAGAACCTGCTCCCCTTAGCTGAGGTGCTGGTCTCATTTATCCAGTTTATTTCAGGGTAATTAAAGTCTCCCATTATTAGAACTTGCCCATGCTTAGCTGCATTTCCAATCTGTAACAATAATTGTATTTCCTCACTTTCAGCTATATTTGGGGGTTTATAGCATACTCCCACCAATATGCGTTTAGAATTAGTTACTCCACTATTTAGCTCAACCCACAAAGATTCAATGATGCCGTTAGTGCCCGCATAAATATCTTCACTGACTATAGGCTTAAATTCAGGCTTAACATAAAGACAGATCCCTCCTCCTCTTTTACCATTTCCCCTATCTTTCCTAAATAGGTTATAACCATCCAGATTAACAGTCCAGTCATGAGATTCATCCCACCATGTTTCCGTAATGCCTATTAAGCCCCATTTTTCTTGTACTGCTAATATTTCTAGCTCATCCATTTTCCCAGGCAAACTTCTTGCGTTAGCAATCATACACTTTATGTTGCTATGGCTCTGCTGTTTTGAAGTGCCTGCCACTGTATTTGAGGCCCCTATTAATACCTCCCTACTTTCTATTGTAACCCTCCCCCATGGGTAACTAATTCATCCCTTTCCCTCTCTACCCTATTTACCCCAATACTTCTATATAGTCCCTCCCCCCCCCACCTACAAGTTTAAAAACTCCCCCAGCCGTTCAACCGTCCTATCCCCTAGCACAAAAGCGCCCTCATCATTAAGGTGCAATCCATCCCTGCTATAGAGATTGTACCCAAGTGAGAAGTCAGCCCAGTGCTCTAAAAAACCCAAACCCTCTGCACTGCACCACTTTTTTAGCCACGCATTAACCTTCCTAAGCTCCTTCTGCCTCCCTGGGCTAGCACGTGGCACTGGTAGTATCTCAGAAAATACTACCTTGGAGGTCCTTGCTTATTCCCTAATTCTCTAAAATCATTCTTTAGAACGCTCCATCTTCCACTACCTTTGTCATTGGTACCAATATGTACCAAGACCGCCGGTTCATTACCAGCCCCTCCCAATAATTTATCCACCCAATCCACAACATGCAGAACCCGAGCACCCGGGAGACAGGAAACTGTTCGATTGCTGGGATCTGGGTGACAAATTACCCTGTCTACCTTCCTAATAATAGAGTACCCAACCACCAAAACATGTCTGTTGCTCTGCCTATTCTGCCCTCCCTCTCCTCCAGTAGAACTGTTCTCCCAGCTGTTAGAGGGAATAGCTCTATCTAGCATTGCCATTCCTGAATGGACATCCCCAACAGTTTCACTCAATCTGGCAAATCTGTTGGGGTTTGCCAACTCAGAACTGGCCTGCCTCCTCCTGTTCCCCCTGATTCCCCTTCTAACTGTAACCCAGCTACATCCCTGGCCATCCTCACTAGCCCCAGCTCCTCCCTCCATACTAGGCCCAGCTAAACTGTGCTCCGTGAGCACCACCTCCCTTTCCAGTGGAGCAGTATCACTAAGTGCTGCAATTCTCCTCTCCAGATCTTCAATTTGAGCTTCCAGAGAGGCAACATGCTCACACCTGTCACAGAGGTATGGACCCTGGATCATCTGTTCCAGTAGTGCATACATTTGGCAGGATGGACACTGAGTGAGGTTTCCACTGGACTGACTCCTGATTATCAGTTACAAAAATACAGTGAGAAAACAAAGCAATGCATTTGTATAAAGATTTTTTTCCACACCTTAAACCAAACAAAACAGAAACAATATATACGTTTGTTTTCTGTTTTTCTTATAATACCCCTTTTCTTTGGATTTCCTCCTTTTATTTAATCTCCTACACACTAACTACACTTACATTAGAAATGATTGCAAGCTCCCAAGCTCGCTCTTCCCTTGTTAAAATAGACACCGCCTACTCGCCTGTACAATGATGATAAATGAGCACAGGATAGAAAACACTGTCCTGCCCCACAGAACCGATTCAACAGAAAACAACAAAATGCACACAGATATAACTTACACAGGCCAAGCCACACCCACTCTCACCTGTACACTGATTACTGCAACAGACAGAAAACTGTGCACTGACTTACACAACATTTGCAGACATCCGTTTCCAGGCATATATTGATATAGTGGATGCCAGAGATGTGCAATGAATTTCCTTCAATATAGAATTACTGACGTCACTGTGAGCACATGGTCAATAATCTTTCTGTTGCAGTAGGATGTAAACCCTGTGTTGTCAGAGCAAAGGCTCTTACCATTCAAGGTGGCCGTGTTATGGTTATGTGATATACACCGTTCAGAAAAATCCAGCTAATAGAAAGCATCTAAATAATAAACACTATTTCCATAAGTAGCTTCAGTTGGTAACAGGATAGTGGATATGGGACTTGTAAATAAGTACTGCAAAAAAAAAAAAAAAACACCCCTTGCACTCATGGCTTAAATATGACGATACCATGAAACAAGGAGGCAGAAGGAAGATTTATATAAACAAGATTTTCAGTCTTGGTTATATCCATCACCATTTGAGCAATTAGTCAATCATCTAATAATCAACATCTGTGTGAGACCACAGGGTTAACTGAGCAGTTAGCTTAGGCAACTAAATAGTCATTTAGTAGACTGGAAGTCTTCAGTTTAAGATTGAGATGTTTGGTTGTAGAGTCATGAAGGGCACTTATACCTTTAATGCCATGCACTTCCACTGAGTATTCAGTGGTTCCTGGCATTGAGTAAAGTAAAGTTTGCCAACATTGTACAATGTCTTCTGTAAGTGATTGAGCTTGTTTGTATTCGGTAAGTTTCAAATTGTGTATCAGGAAGAGACCTGCAAGCGTTAACTACTAATCTTGTCCACACCATTACCTTGCTCGTCTCCTGTTTCTGCTCTGTACCTGAAGAATTGTAACAGAAAATTAAGAGAATTACATGGATAGCAATTTTTGGGGGGTTAATGATTGAAAATTAAGAAGTTTCACATACTACATAATACAGATTTGTAAGATGTTGAAATTTAGATTTAAACCAAAATTGTCATTATTTGGAACTATCATTCAATAAACAATGAAAGTTTATTGAATCAATGATTGTAATAAAAAAAAAACAAGATAAGAATTTTAGCATTGCGAAGGGCACTTCACCAATATGCACTTTAAGTGGTATTGTCTCTCTTTTTTTTTTTTATATATTTATGCATTGCTGTATGTTAAATGTAAATACAAACTGATCCCAGTGCTTTAGGCAAGTGTTTCCAATTCATATAAGAAGTCTACACACGCTTCTTGAAACCAACAAAATTCAATAGAACATCAAAGAGGGCTTACAGTTTTTTTTTCCATTTCAATTATGTTTTGTAATATGTATCTGGGTACATAAGTTTGTACACCCTTTTATAATGAGGGATGTAGCAGTGTTTAGAGTTAACCAATGCCACTCAAAACCATGCCCACAAGCCAAGTACCATAAACCTGCAATTAAAGAAAGTTATTTTGATTAAAACGTACCGTATTGGTCCGATATAAGCCGCACATTTTTTCCGCTTTCTGAGCTTGGAAATTACGGGTGCAGCCTATATTCGAGACTTGGCCGATTTACGCTCTTGAAACTGTTGCGCAATTAATTCTAGTCAATCATTGCTTTACCCCATATTTCAAAGTGTGGTATTGACTTTTAATTTACATTTATGGTGCTACGAACAGGTGTTTAACCGACTTGCGGGTAAGATTTGCTTCTACATTTGCGTTTTATGGGGGTGAGTCTGTAAATCTCTATTCAATTGCTTACATTTTCACAATGTAGCATGCGATTTTTGGCCTGTAACCCACAAATCCGTTTATATCCAGGTTTTGTCTCCCCCCCCCCCCCCCCCTTTTGATTTTACGGGTGCGGCTTATATTCAAGCCAATATGGTACATGCAAGTGAGCTGGGTTATGAATGCATCTGATAGAGGAGAATTAGTAGTGTATGAAAAAGAACAGTTTGCGTGAAAAAAATACCCAAATAAACATTTAAACAGTTGCCCTAAAGTTTGCTGAATTTCTTGCATTTGCAAACTGTTTTCTATCATTGTTGAAACCCCCTGAAAATCCCAGCAAAAATTAGCATACATAATACATTGTATCTTTTTGGTCTATGAATTGAGCTGCTTCTTTCATTTAGATTTCTGTAATAACCAGAACAAGGTCTGTGTCCCATCATTCCCTGACTGTTTTATCTACATCCCAGGAGAAAATTACCCCACCGAATTGCCCCTGTGATCTCCCCCAGTCCCAGTGAACTGCCCCATCACCTCTCCCAGCCCCACTGAATTGCATGGACTCACACAGAGACACATGCACAGGCCATGAACGTTCTCTTCCTGAAGTTTGCAGGACCATAAATCAAGGATAAATACTCATTCGCCTAAAAGACAAAATAAAATAGGAAGAAGAAGCTGAGATGTTATAATTTGTCAAAATTTATCAAGGAGAGGGTGTATGTCTAAAAGAACAGTGTAACCGCTCGAGCAGTTTTATTTGAATGTCGATTTATGTTCCTTTATAGACCCAGTGTAGCAGCCTTGTCTGGCTGGCTGCATACAGCATTGCTGATTGGCTGCAAAGCCGAGAATGCTCACAGACAGGGTACATTTTTACAAATATTAACCATCTCAGGAGCCTAGCTCAATCCTAAGGGTGTAAAAATCACCTGCAACAGTTTTTTTTTTTGTTTGTTTGTTTGTTTTTTAAATGCAGAGCTAAAATAAACTTAATCATACACTACTAATTCCCCTCTATCATATGCATTCATAACCCAGCTCACTTGCATATACCTTTAACCCCAATTAAAGATCAGTTCCTATAGGATTTTCTTGAACTTTTCACGATTATATTCTACTGGGTTAGTTCCACAAGGGAGGTGATAAAACATATCAGCGATAATATTGTTGAAAAAATAGTGTGCAGGGAAGGGATATGAAAAGGCAGTGACTGCATCATCAGGGAGGCTACTGCAGGTCTACAGCAACCTTGAAGGAGATGTAGCATTTCTGACAGATACTGGTCACTCTTTCACTAGACAACAATCTTTCATATTCTGCATGTTCAGCCTTTGGGGTAGGTTGGCAAGATGGAAGCCATTTTACACAGAAAACATCCAAGTCTGGCTAAATTTGCAAATATATATATATATACACACTATAACTCCAAACTATACAGGAAAATGTCTTGCAAACTGGCTTTAATTCAAACAATATGTTTGGTGCAAAGATAACACTGCTCATCATTTAAACACTGCATGGTGGTGGCAGCATAATGGTTTGGGCTGCTTCTCATCCAAGGTAGAGGAAATAATTGCTACCTCCAAATATACCACAGGGAAGTGGACTGTTGGAAAGGATTCAGTAAATAAAAACAGAGTTTTTACGCACTTTTAATGCAATGGTGTTTAAAAAAAGGAAAACAATTAGGTAGTTCATTTTAATATTAAAAACAGGGACCCCTCCATGTCACTTTTGGGCTGTCTGTCTATATACACTAGTAATCTTGTAAAGATTCTCTCTAAAAATGCTTCCCTGCTGCTTGTCATATAGTTCCCATGAAAGTAGGCTCAAGCCGTGGCTACCTTGCTCACTGTGCCTTAAGGAGTTAAGCTGCACCTCACTGAGGAGGCCCAGGAGAGGATAAAACATACATCTGGGGTTTACTGTTTCTCCTGTTCAGGGTAGAATTGCCTGGTATTTTGGGGCTGGGTCACGCTAGTGTGTGGGACCAGACTGATTTATTACAGGATATTTTGCCCTGTGAAGGGCACAAGTGAACTTGCGATGAGGTTGCTATGCGAGTAGGCTTATTCTCAGATCCGGCGCCTCGGACTTTGTTTTTGTCATAGATCCCAAACAGATTACGTTTTTTTTCCTAAAATAAAAATGGTCCTGCATTTCTTAGAATAAAGAGACTAAACAAAACACAAATGCACACAATTGAAGAAAAAACACATTTCTTCAGTGCATCAAAAAGAGTAGTAAAAATTAACAAAAATTGGATGAGAAAGCACCAAACAATTTTTGTTTGGATGCTTTTTCTTTTTTTAAAGCTAAATGAGATTTAAATAAAAAAGGTACAATAAACTGCACAAGGTCTTAAATAAAAAGTTTATTTAAAAAGAAAAAAAAAAATGTACACTTTGTTCCTGGGTTTACATATCATTCCTATAACATCCAGAAAGCAAAGGCTTACATGTTCCAAGGGATTATTCAAGCAGGCTGCTTCTGCAAGTGTAACACACATTTATTACTAGGGGCATGTTTGCTCCTATTTAGATCTGTAGTCGAGACACAGTATGTAATCAGGAAAAAATGATCACGCAACGACTGAGAAGTTGCATTAGGTAAAAACACTTGCAATGAGAGGATCTGAAGTTGGCAAGGCTTCCCAAAAAAGCTGATGCCCCAGTAGGTTGTAGTGAAATACAGCCCAAACACCACTGCAACCCAGAGCTAGCAATCTGTAACCGTTTCAGAAGCATGACTAGAAGCTTGTAGCACCTGAATTCAATATTTGTATATTGTATGTTTAACAATAAAGAGTGAACAGGCTTTAAATCAGTTAAGTTAGGAGTGAATTGCTAAAAAATGATTTCAGTATGAGGACTGCAACATTTAGTGCACAAGTTATATAGCTGTATAATTGTCTCCATATGGCATGGTTGTATGAGAGCAATGGCAAGAGATTGAAAAGGGTCTTGAAGGCCAATCATCATATTGTAATAACCAGATGGCCCTTTTATGGCTGTGGACAACAGAATGATCTGTAAGTTACTGCCCACTGTACAAAGATTGATTTAAAAAAAAAAAAGGTTCATTTAGCATCTGTCACACTACAAAAATGACTTTCAATATACCTTTATACTCTAAAAAGAAATATTTGTTCTAATATTTACAAATTGGGCGTAGGAAAAACAAAAACACAAACACAACTCCTCCCTACATTAAAGCAAATGTTGCACAACATGAAATTCAAAAAAAGAAACCCACCAAGGTCAGATTTTATGGAAAAAAAGAGGACACAGACTAAAGACCCTGCAGCAAAGCACCTGCAAATTTATAAAACATGTAGCACATTGCAGCTACTCACTGGCATATAAAGCCATTTACTATACCCACAGAAATCTGGGTAAATAGAATTGGTTTAGGATTTGGACACATATAGCTGCAGCCTGTCTAACTTTGTTCCCTTCACCGGTGAAGATAGATTACCTACTCCTTCTAGAAAAAAACCTTGGTGAAATCCATACATTATAGGTCTTGTGAAGTCAAAAGGATGTTCCAGACAGGTCTTTACCACCTCTTTAAACATTAAAATGTAAACAAGTCTTTAATATCTGCCTTGTGACGTATCCTTGGAGAACATAATGCCATCAGCATGGTGCTACTAATCGTCGGCGTTTGATACACTCCCATATCCAGCGTGGTGTGACATGCTTGGCGTCTGTATCGCTCTCAGTTGCATTACCCATAATGTGTGTAGCAGAAGGAACATCAAATTCAGGTACCAGATCCCCATCGTAGGCTATAAAATAACGTCGCAGTTTCTCAAAGCCATCGATTGTAGAAGGAAGGTAAAGCTTCACCCCAGTGAATATATCCAGAAGTGTCTAAGAGAAATAGTGTTTGTGTCTGTTATTACTCATCAGGCGACATAAAAAAATCCTTTTTTATCTCAAAACAATTCCTCAAACCTGGGTTTATATTAGCACAAGCTAAGGAAGGTATTGTTTTTTTCCCTTCATTACACTCGTTTTAGCCAGTGTGATTACCTGCATTCAGTTAAAGGGGACCCGAAAGAAGACAGCTGAACGTGTGGGTATTAACAAGTGCAATTCTTATAGATAATAGTAACAATAGCATGAAAACTACATATATTTAACTTGCATAGTAATATTTAGCAGGAACCAAAAAAAAAAAATGTTTTAACCTATTTGTTTTTATTTTAAATTCAAGTTTTGTGAGCCAAGTTTAAAACTCATTCTATGTTCTAGTAAGAGAGGGTGGTATAATGTTAGCCAATTATAATAAAAAACAAAACCGTAGTATAAGTGGTACCTTTTTTGTCAAACAGATGAGGCAATATAAAAATTAAGCTTTCCAATCACCTTCAACAGGCACTTTGTTTCTGTCACTTCAAGAAGGTGCCATTGTGCTCCAAACAAAAATGGACTTTAGTTAAGACATTAAATTGTATCTGTATATTTATAAAGCACTTATTATTTTGATTGGTTTAGGATATAGCAAAAAAAAAAAAATATTTGCTCAAGGAAACAAAGTAAATTGGCACCATTTCCCATCTGAAGATATCAAATATTTCTGCTAAAGTTTCTTCTTCAAACTAAGAATCTCACAAGCTAAGGTCACTTTAAAAATGAGGCAACTTATCAGTGACACTTATGGACCAAGCAAGCTAAATGTGCAAGCTCAAAAGGACTAAAGTAAAAGCAATTGAATCATTTAAATAAAATCGTATTGCCTTTGGTTAATCCAAACCTTACACAGAAGGCAGATACACTTATTTGCATGATGTTCAATTGCGCTTTATTCTTTGGTTTCCAGCCCTCTCCAAACACAAAGCTACAGTAACATACTGTTCATCTACACTAAAACAGAAGAATCATGAGCAGATTGTAAGGCAGACTCAAGGGCACTGAACATGTTTTGGATAAAAACTCCTTACCTTAGAAGTGGACGGTAACTGGGCAGCACTGTGCCCATTGCTGTGGGTAGCATCTGAAATCTTAGCCTATAAAAACAAATATGAACATTTACACTGACTGAGACTGATAATGTTGTTTGGAGACAACGGTAAGTTTTGTCTACCAATCCCCACCAAAAAAATAAACAATATACAAAAGAACCATTAAGAGAGATACAAATATTCTTCATAAAGATTAAGAAAGGGATGGTTAAGAAAACTATATTATGGTAGGTCTCCAAATGCACATTTTTGTAATGTATGCATTTCCTAGTCTTAAACAGATTGCCAAATAACACTATCCCCCACACATTTCTAGTGGCATTACACAGCTTCTACAATATGGTATTAGTCTGTGGCTGACCACGGATTTACACCAGACTGGGAGGCAGTACTAAATGACAAGCGGCTTGATTGAAGGCTGAGAGTCTGATGACAAGATACTTAATATTGGATTTTGCTCTTTTTAAATAATTGACTGTATTAATTATTAATACTCAATAAAGTATCTAGCTCCCCTGTTGGGACCTTTCAAAGACTCATTTCAGCTTAAGAAACTTTAATCCATCTAAACCACTGCCCATCCTGCACAGCTTTCAAAACACATTGATCTTGTACAAACCACGTTTTGGAGCCAAAATCTTACCTTCTTACTCTGTACTGTTACAGGAGGCTGGGCTTTGCGCTTCTCTGCTTCTTTTTTCTTTTGTGCGGCCAACTTACTATCTGGAAATTACAAAAACACACAGCAGAAATCAATAGGGTAAGCAAACCCTGCCCCCTGCTGGTTTAAAGATTGTAAAAACATTTAATAAATACGGATAATCACTATAGGCACAGACCATTCCAAGAAAAAAAGATTCACACAGGGAAAAATTCATATAAAAAAAGGAAACCGTTTTAAACAAAAGCATGGTAACAGAAAAAAAAAATAAAAAAAAATGATAAGGCTGTGAGTTTTCATTATTTCTGAGCCTGAGTGCTCAACATTGCAATAGTGTAGGTAACAAAATACAGTAAATATATACATTTCAGCTTCTGGAAAGAATACAGAAAACATGCAGTCAGCACATACTGATCCACTTGTGTTTTATACTGTACATCAGTGGTACTCAAATTATTTTTCTATGAACACAAAGGATGTCTAGAGTCTTGGAAAACCAGCTGCATACTTTTGGGGGCCTTTGCCTGCTCCTTAGCAATTAAAACAGTGTGGTATATTGGAATGCAACCTGTGCCATTACAAACCCTAACAGCCAGTATTTTGGCACATATATTGTATTTTTGTTTTTTTTTGGTAATGGATTTTTCCCCCTCTAATGTATCTGTAATCCAAAAATTGTACTGTGGACCACCTGTGATAAATGATTTACCACTAAAGAAAACAAAAAAAAAAAAGAGCAGATTTCAAAGGGACACTGTATTGTTATCACAAATCATGGACCTTGAAAAATGTATAAGCTGAATTTAGCCAAATTAAAATCTTTTAGCACAATACATCAGCAATGTTTACTACTCCCCCCCCCCCCCCCCCACTTCAAGTTTTGCTTCAGCTCACCACTTTTGAAATCATTAACACATTTGTTTCACCAATAGAGTGTTTCTTTAATTGTTTTAGTGTGCACTCTTAGATTGGTTTCTTAATGTTGTACATACACACAGGCTAATTTAATAATTACAAGGAGAACAAAAATGATTTTTTTTTCTTCCAATCTTTTTATAGGTAGTTTTCTTTAATGGTAACTTGATCGACCAAAGGCTTTTTATAGAAAAAGGGTTCTGAATGATTTAGGGAAAAAAAAATAAAAAAAAAATCAGGATCTTACTGTCAGATTTCCTGTCCTTGACAGGAGACTTCGAAGTTGGGGGTTTGGGATGTTTGACAGAACCACTTGGAGTTGGAGGCCTTGAATTTCCTCCATTTTCTCTACTGCTACCCGATGACTCATCATCCTGAGACGACGCAGCAGTGATACTGAAGTCAGATTTTTCCTTGGATATCCTATAAAGATCCTGGGAGAAAGAGTAATGTGAAGATTAGTTGCTATATGTTAACAGGCCAACTAACTTTATTCCATTTATTTCTAACAATATAGTCATTATCTCGGAGCGCAGCCTGGTAGGTGCTTCCAAATACACACCACAGCCATGAATTTGATAATTGAACTAATTTGTATGATGCTTGGTTGCACAAAATGTTATATAAAAACATAACAGTCATTAGCTTATCCTTTTGTCACAAATGTTATATCAAAAAAGTGGCTCAGAACAGAAATGGTTTACTGAAAATACGTTACTGAAGCTGGATATTACCATTTAAAAAAAAATATATAATAAATAATAATAATAATAATAATAATAATAAGTAAAACATTCACAGCAACATATACCACATTGCTGACCTCTTACCTTTAGTTGCTGAAGGGTGGTGGCCGTCTTCCAGTCTTTGTCATCACGGAAACGTGTACAACGCGGAAATCGAATGGATATCCCACCAGCTGTGTGGGCTTCAGCTTTAGAGAACTCTGCTCCAGTAATCTCCCAAATAGGGGCTTTCTGCAAAGAGAAACAAGAGGTAATCCAGTACAATCTAAACTATAAACATTTTGCATGAATATATATGTAATTTCTTTAGAATGCACAGAGAAAGACTATTTAAAAATGTGGGCATTTTCAACTGCATTGATAATTGTACTAGTAAAAAGGAGCTAACACTGGCGGCGTTTATATCATCCAGTTTGCAGGAAAACTCATTTATAGCAGAACAGGCCCATCCACAAAGCAGCTTTATCTCATCAACTGGAAATCATTGCCAATAAATGGACAATTATCTGCTGGGGTTCTACGGTCCTCACTATAATTTATGTGCAAAACTAAATATTGGTCATGCTCAGACTCCAGACAAGTGTAATTAATGTAAGCTTACCTAGAGGGTTTGTCCTTGCCTGCTAATAAACCACAGGATTTGTGCCAGTGCATTAGGGCTCATTGATTGTCAAAAAACGCACCATGTAATGGCAATTAAGTACATTTAAAAAGCATTTATTTTAATGTTTTTCATACACATTTTTAGTATGTATTGAGCACTCTTATAAAATAGTTTTGCGCCTCTAAGAAAATATTTATACTTGACAAATTCTAAATACAAACACATTAACAAATTATTGTCACTAAATTAATACAAGTGACAAAGAACAAAACTGTGTAAACACTGCACAAAAGTTCCACTGCATAGTCCAGAAAAAGCAAGTTTTTTTTAAAGGACATCCAAGCATTTGTAAACCAACAGTGCATGAATACCTCAGGATTGCTTATAATGAAGTCTGGATAGTAGTTCTTGTTTATTTTCAGCCATGAAGGGATTTTGGAGGGATCCTGAAAATGAAGGGACACTTAGTTAAACTGAAGCTGTGGTAACATTGTGTTTACCTGAATAGATCACACATTTCTTTTCAATTCATAGAAGCATTTCATTTATATAAAAAGGAAGTGCAACAAAAACTCTCCAAAACAAAAATAAAAAAACACAATCAAAGCCTTCTGTTTACTTTTGCATACACTGCTACCAATATATATTTGAAAACACACCAATAATTGAAATTATATATATATATATATATATATATATATATATATATATATATATATATATATATATATATATATATATATAACAACAGAAAATTGGCATGTGTGTATGTATTCACCCCCTTTGTTATGAAGCCCATAAAAAGCTCTGGTGCAACCAATTACCTTCAGAATCACATAATTAGTGAAATGATGTGTGCAATCTAAGTGTCACATGATCTGTCATTACATATACACACACACAACTTTTTTGAAAGGCCCCAGTGGCTGCAATACCTAAGCAAGAGGCACCACTAACCAAACACTGCCATGAAGTAGTACAAGTCAGGGTTAGGTTATAAAAAAAAATATCCAAATCTTTGATGATCCCCAGGAGCACCATCAAATCTATCATAACCAAATGGAAAGAACATGGCATAACAGCAAACCTGCCAAGAGACGGCCGCCCACCAAAACTCACAGACCGGGCAAGGAGGGAGGGCATTAATCAGAGAGGCAGCAAGGAGACCTAAGGTAATGCTGGAGGAGCTGCAGAGTTCCACTGTAGAGACTGGAGTAATGGGAAAAAAATCAGTGGTAAGATGTGGCAAGCTCATAGGAGACTTATCCAAAGCGACTTGGAGCTGTGATTGTCGTAAAAGGTGGCTCTACAAAGTATTGACTTTAGGGGGGTGAATAGTTATGCACATTGGCTTTTTCTGTTATTTTGTCCTATTTGTTGTCTACTTCAAAATAAAAAACAAACAAAAAAAAAAAAATATATATATATATATATATATATATATATATATATATATATATATATATATATATATATATATATATATATATATATATATATATATATATATATATATATATATATATATACACACACACATACATATATACATACATACATACACATCAAACAATTGACAATGTTAATTCCAGGTTGTGAAAAATGCCAAGGGGGTGAATACTTTTGCAAGGATATAGATATAAGACAGCGAGAGATCATCTTAACACACTGTGTGGAAGAGGAAAGGGCAGGGACATCTGTGGTACTACTGACCTTTATTTCGGAGACAACTGCAATGAACACACTGAAGTGGTATTATTATGCTTGGATCTGAATCAAAATTATTACTTGCTTCTTTATTACTCAGTGCAATGGACAAAGACAAAAATCTAACCTTGCTGATTTTCACCATGTCCAGGTCCTTTTGCAGGCGTGCAAGAGTAGCATCATCGTAACCACTTGAGCACTTTGTGACAGTGCACCACTTCTGGCTTGGAGGGTCATAGCAACCCATGAGAAAGACCGACATTATACCACCTGTCATGAATAGAGTGGATATAAGATATATTGACATTCCTTCGGATGTAGTCTGAACCATAATGTAAAAAACAAGTAGAATGTTTTGTGCATCTAATAGGATAAATGGTATAATCTATAATGGACTTTTCATCAAATATTTAAACTTGAATTAGAGCCCATTCTCATTTTTATTTCATAAACCTAATAGGAAAACAATGGCTTTTAAAACAGTTTCTAATCAGACTACAGTGAATATTATTACTATATTATGCCATATTTTTAGGTCATAAATAAAACCAGACCTAAATTTGGTTACCACATTTATAACATATAAAAGAAGCAGCAGTTCACCCTTGCAGATATACTCTGTTCTATAGAGCTTAGTCAATGAGGCCCAAGGAGGTAAAGGGATCCAAACATGATGACAATGAACTTTAACCAGGCCATTTTGATTTATTGTTTTATTAAGTCAATGAATCCTCTCCCCTGATTCCAAGAGAGAGAGAATAGTAAATATATTTAAAGACAGATCTACACTCACCGTTTGCCCCCTTTCCATAAAAGGCTCCCAAGACCGCCAAATCAGCAGTGTCTGCCATAGCACCTTCATTTAAATAATCCTTCTTAACCTTCAGCCAGTGACGTTTCCCTGGCTCATAGATACTCTAGTAAGAGCAAGAAAAAATATGTAAAATAGGCAATTATGTGGAGCAGACACTTTTAGTAATTAGTGCAATTTGTTCAAAAGTTCAAAGCTACATTAAAAATGGCAAAGAAAAGGTATGTTCCTATACTGGAAGATTTTGAAGTAAATGATAGAGCTCCTGGAGAATAAAGTGTACAGTGCAGGATACAGTAGGATGCTTGGTGGCACAGCAAGAGGAATTAGCAGGGGAGAAAAGTAAGGTACTAATGTCACACTATACATTAATTGTCAGATCTAACCTACATTACTGTGTCACAGCTGGAGAAAGTATCTCCAATAGGTTATTGATAATTTAGAAATAATTGAAAAGGATGCAAAATACTCAAACGGGAAACTTTGTTATCTTAATATGTATAACTTGTTACAGAGAAAGGGAAACTGAAAATAGAGAATTGTTAAGGTTTGGAGAGGGATACATAGATTTGAAGTTAGTAAATTTAGGGCTAATGTGCATAAGTACTACTTTACAGTAGATGTGGTAGGGACAGACTCAAGTGCGTCTACGACAGGCATTAGGATTATTACTCCAAGTGTTAGGCAGGTACATAGACGGCTCAATTTGCTGTTATTTTATTTCAAAATTCTACACTTCTTCAGTGTGTTTTTAAATGGCTCCTATCGGCCAGAATACAAAGGGAGCGTCAGTACTGCCTTACTGTCGTGACATCCTCTTATCTTTAGATCCCAGTTAATAGATCTAAATGATGACCGTGCACCGCCATTCCAGAAGATCTTAGCCCGTTGGCTTTTTTAAAAATAGGGGACATAAAATCGCAGAAAGGAGGATAAAAATTAAATAACCTATTTGGATTATAGGAAATAAATTTAAGCTCAGAGTTCCTTTAATGCAATGACATCTTTGCACTGATTATTCATGTACTTCCATTGACCACTTTAGAAGTAGAAGAGAAAGTTTTTCCCTTATAGACAAAATTCATTAAATAAGGTAATAAATAAATAGAATAACCGGATTATTGAACATTATGTGGTACTGAGCGTACAGGGGCAAAAAACAATACATTATACAGATATAAATAAGCTCAGCATTACCATTTTAGTATTTTAGGAATGTTTACACTTACCTTTAAATCCTTTAGCACCAGACCCTCTAAGCCTTCCCTGATAACCCGAGTTATCATGTCAGCCAGATCTGCTGCTTTCTAAGGGAACAAAATGTATAAATATGAAGTAAAATAACCATGAAATATTAATTGTTACTATACCAAACATGAATTGCTAGTTTATTTAAAGTGCTTTATTATTCTTGTTAAACAATAAGCAAGTCACAAGAAGGTAGGGCATGTTGTCCAACAGCAAATCATGTAAATGATGGGGTTAAAAAAAAAAAACATGCAGAAACTACCCTATGGTCAGTCTAGTGTGAACAGTTTAATTCACATAACTAAATATCTTGAGAATCTAATAAGTGGCAAATGTGCATGGGAGTTTCTAATCAAACTAACAGCTAAACGTTTTGTTCATATGCCTATTCAAAAGTGGGACAATGACAAACTCACTGTAACATGTTTCATTTCCGAGAACAAGATGTGGTTTGGGATTTCCACCATGTTGTCGAGCATAAACTTTCGCCGCTCAGAGAGAGGTCTGTGTAAGAAAAGGAAGGAAAGATATTGAGAGGGATACAAATACATGATACTTTAAAGAGAATTATGTCATAATCTGCTGCATTGTTTGCACGGTGCTGAAATAAATCAGTGCTACTAGCCCCAGTAAATAGTGCATAAGAAGCTTTAAAAGCCACAAACCACCTTATACACCATTTACACCGAGCAGTATTGCAAACTCCCAAAAAGTAAATACAGCAAATTATGACACAATAAGGTGGGGAATGAAACCATACAATGACAATGGATTACCCCTAGAAGTTAAGTATATATTTTTTTATGTGTTCCAGTCATACTGATTTACATTCAAATAGAAAAGAATGTCTATTACAGAGTTTTTAAAATTTATTTTAGCAGTAGGTATGCACTTGTCCAGTCACACTCACCTGTCCATTAAACCAACGCCATTAAAATAGATGCAGTCAAAAACAAAAAGACAGACATTGGCTTCTTTAAAAGCGGCTTTCTGTAAAAATAAAAAAAATTATGGAGCGAAGGTTGATATACAAAAGTACCCAAAATTCTGTGATACGGTGTATAAGACAGACATATAATACACACACACAGACAAATAATTAGATTGAAGAATAATGTTATGTAGCTTACAATAGTGCCCAAAAGGCATTTGGGTGGCACAGTACAAGAACTACGTTTTCTGGTGGGTCAGAATAGATTTATCTAGACATTAACTTTCAATTTCTGTAGGTGGGTGCTCTCCTGCACAGATCATTGTACAGCATACTCCAACAGTTAACTAGACCATAAAGCAACATGGCAGCGATTCGACATATGGCATAGATTAAAGATTGTGGAAAGTACTTTATCAGTTGAATTATATAAAAACACATTTTCCTACAGTAAACACTAAAGTTTACTATTCTGAGCCATCAGTCTACCGCCCACTCCCAAATAATTTTTATTTATTTATTGTCAATGAGGGATTATTGGAACTATTCACTCTTTCACAACTGTGCGGAAAATCAAATGCCTCAGGCACTTCTCAGTAAATAGTTCCAATGATCTCTCATTAACAAAAAAAGTTTATAATCTATTTTTTGGGATGAGGTTAAATTGTCATGTTTCTAATATATTACCTTGTGAACGCCTAATGTCCCAAATGGAAGTGGCTTGCCAGTATTCGTATCAATGAGAAGAACTTCAGCATCCAGGATGATACTGTTACCTCCGGGGAAAGCTTTAGGAATGTAATCTTTGAAATGAGCAACCTGTAAACAAGATTTAAATGGAAGAGTAAAACAAAGGCACACTATCCCTAACCCGCGGTTAATATATTCTGAAGCAGAAAAATCACATGAAATTGATCAGTAGTCAATTAACATTAAAAACAAAAAGTAGTGTACAAAATGCATTACCTTGTGAGGAAGCACTGGTTTAAGGCTACGACTAAAGTAGCTGAAGTGTTCTCCATTCTTGTGTACCTGGACCCTTTCTCCATCATATTTTATCTCAGCATACATTCCATTGGGACACTTCTTCATAGCATACTCAATAGATTTGCAAGCTTCAGCCTGAAAAAAATGGCATTCCAAAATTTGTGATTTCTGAGAAGACTACTGCTAGCAACTGAATTAGCAAATAAAAAGGCACACAATAAGAATGTTTTTCAGTAATTTTGATACCAGGGCCTAAATTACTTTCTTCTTAAACCTTCAACGATCTCTTCCAATATTGTGACAATTTTGGACACTGATAGCATGCAAGATACTCCAAACTCCTACAGTGTTACTAAAATTATATAGTTAATATTACTGTAATTTATTGAATATTTCTATTTAAAAAGACTAATGGAAGGCATATTTAGTTTGACAGTGCTTCGTACGACTAAAGTGTGCCAACTGTAGAATAATATATCTGTCTCTAAGCCATCTCTCTTTTCAACCTCAAATTGCTTTTGCTCTCTGAAAACTATGCAAGTAGGATTACACCCTGCAAAAATTGAATAAATGGCCACATAGCTCAGTACAATGTGGAGCACACCAATGTAAAAATCTCTTAACAGCATGTTTAAAAACTTTTTGAATTCTGTTATTTCACGGAGGTATTGACTAAATGTATGTTTACATGCGTCCCTGGCAAGCTGACAGACAGACAGCAAGCCCCAGTGCAGAGAGCAGAGGAAAACTACAGTTAACACTTTATAAATGCAGCTGTGCAGAGAAAGGAGTGTTAGAATCTTTGAAATAAGTTATTTGTGCTGGGCTGTAGGATTCCTGAATGCCAAGAAAAAAAAATAACTCATGCTCTGCACTGGAGCTACAACGGCTGTTGGTCGGCGGATGTCAATAATCATGGAATAGTCAGTGTGTTTGTAAACAGACCTAAAACTTTTGTTTAGCTGTTATAAAAGTGTAATTAAAGAAAAAAAAAATGTATAGATAAATTTAACACAAAATCTTGTGCCTTTTACACCATAATGAGCACTTAATGTTGAGGTAACTGTCCCTTTAACCACTGAAATGCTTTGCAATTTTATTGATATGGTCACAGTCTCACCAGCATAGGCTGAACAGGGGTCATAAGCGAAGCCTGGACACTAAGCGTGCGCTGCAATCCTGGGGCCTGTTGCTGGTTGCGCAACACACGTTCCACTACATCCCCCAGATTACGAGAAGCTTTGAAAGCATCATATGCATTGGGATCAAGAGCATCCAGCCTGCATAAAAAAAAAAATATATATATATATACACACTATTGATTAGCACAGAGTTTTTAAACTGATTGCATTGTGTCTTATAGACAAGGAGCATAAGGTTAAAAGCACCTTATAGCAAAGTGAAAATACACACAGAAACATAATTTATGGTAAAAAAAACAAAAAACAAAAAAACAATTTATATATATATATATATATATATATATATATATATATATATATATCTATATATCTATATATCTATATATCTATATATCTATATATCTATATATATCTTAGTTTTCTCAACATAGGTCCTTAACAACACAACAAATAGAACTTAGGAATTTTAAAACCAGGAGAATCAAATAGCTAATAAAATTAATGGCCTAAGTTGAATCAATATTTTAATAACACTCTGAAACAAGACAACATATTGAGAGAGGATAGTATGCGAAGGCGGAGCAAAATATGCAATTTTACAAGTAAGATTTCTCTTCTACTGCCAAAAAGGACTAAAAGTGTGCATGATTAACAGAAATAACCTAAAAAGGTTACAATATATAAGTAAAACTAGTCAAGGTCTTAGTAGCCCAACTATACAAAGCTATGAATTATTAGTTTTTTAACTTCCATCTGCTTGCCTCTAGGGGGGTGCCATGTGCATCCCCACATTGCTTGAAAACTGGCATTGTGTCGTGGGCAGGTAGCTAGCTGTGAAACTTCATATAGCAGCTTACAATGCAGTAATCTGCTGGCCATGCACTAAAGGTTGCCTGCAGAAGCAAGCAAAGAGGGCCAATAGGACTTCCTTTATGCTTGTGCAAATTATAATTTTAAAGAGCCGCAGCTTGTTTTGGCACCAATATGTCCCATTAAAATGTGTTCCTAGCTGTTGACAGTATACATTGCCACACATGCTCATAGTACTCAATTAATAAGTCACTTAGAACTGAAAGGCCCACAGCATTAAATTCAATGTTGAAGGAACAAGCTATAGTAACAGTTACTTGTGTAATGAATCATTTGGACAGGTAATGTTGCTGCTTGACAACATAGGCAAGTGAAAAACTATATGTTTACAGAAGCTATTTAGTTCTTCCATTATGCTTTACAAAGGATTGAATAGGTTACGGAGGCTAGAAAGTTGAAAAAATGTTACATATACACATATATAACACACACACATACATATATACAGTCAGGTCCATAAATATTGGGACATCAACATAATTCTAATCTTTTTGGCTCTATACACCACCACAATGGATTTGCAATGAAACGAACAAGATGTACTTTAACTGCAGACTTTCAGCTTAATTTGAGGGTATTTACATCCAAATCAAGTGAACGGTGTAGGAATTACAACAGTTTGTATATGTGCCTCCCACTTTTTATGGGACCAAAAGTAATGGGACAGATTAACAGTCATTAATAACATTTTCAGTTTTTAATACTTGGTTGCAAATCCTTTGCAGTCAATTACAGCCTGAAGTCTGGAACGCATAGACATCACCAGACGCTGGGTTTCATCCCTGGTGATGCTCTGCCAGACCTCTATTGCAACTGTCCTCAGTTCCTGCTTGTTCTTGGGGCATTTTCCCTTCAGTTTTGTCTTCAGCAAGTGAAATGCATGCTCAATCGGATTCAGATTAGGTGATTGACTTGGCCATTGCATAACATTCCACTTCTTTCCCTTAAAAAACTCTTTGGTAGCTTTTGCAGTATGCTTCGGGTCATTGTCCATCTGCACTGTGAAGCGCCGTCCAATGAGTTCTGAAGCATTTGGCTGAATATGAGCAGATAATATTGCCCGAAACACTTCAGAATTCATCCTGCTGCTTTTGTCAGCAGTCACATTATCACATATATAGTTGTGAGCGTACGAGTTGTTGCTAACGCTGCGGGCTCGCGTAGCGAGTCGCGGGCCTCGCGTAGCGAGGGCCGCGGCTCGCGCAGCGAGTCGCGGGCCTCGCGAAGCGAGGGCCGCGACTCGCGCAGCGAGTCGCGGGCCTCGCGTAGCGAGGGCACTGTGCCAGGTTCTCAGTTGCTGGCATGGAGCGCCGAAGGCGCTCCTTGCCAGCAACTGAGGACCCTCGCGAAGCGAGGGCCTCAGTTGCTGGCATGGAGCGCCGCAGGCGCTCCTTGCCAGCAACTGAGGACCCTCGCGAAGCGAGGGCCTCAGTTGCTGGCATGGAGCGCCACAGGCGCTCCTTGCCAGCAACTGAGGACCCTCGCGAAGCGAGGGCCTCAGTTGCTGGCTTGGAGCGCCGCAGGCGCTCCATGCCAGCACCTGAGGACCTCGCAAAGCGAGGTCTTCAGTTGCAGCAACTGCGACCCTTGAAAAAAAAAGTTTACGTCCAAACACATTACGACACTCGCAAACAACATACGACACACGTTCACACACATTACGGCCTCGCAACACTCGGACGCAACTCGCGAACATTACAAAATTACAAACACAATACATACACACAGCACATACATAAAAACCTTACCTACACAAACAGGAAGCACCCAGGACCTCAAAAATGCAACTTAGAACTTAATTGCACTCAAAATAAAAGAGTTTCGACACTAAATACTTTGTTAAGCGACAAAAAAAATGGCCGACGAATAAAACGAAAACGAGGCTACACACGCAAACACCATGCTACACACGCAAACACCATACGAGACACGTTACCACACATTACGAGTTCGCAAACATCGGACGCAACACGCCGACATACAAACATTTAAAACTTAACAAAGACACACAACAAACACATAAAAAGCTTACCTACAGCAAGAGGAACCAGCCAGCACCTCAAAAAAACAAGTTACACCTACATTTAAATCAAAATAAACACTTTAGACACTAATACCATCGCTAAGCGAGAGAAAAAATGGCCGACGAACAAAACGAAAACGAGGCTTCAGACGTAACTACACTACACTTACTCGCAATAATGAAACACATACTATGCGGAACGTATCACAATCATATTAAACACCATTTTGAACAGTAATACGCCTAAAATGGCGGATGGAACGCAAATTGTAAGCTGGAACGCAAATAGCGCATGCGTATTGCGTTCTAACGGTCTCACTTTCCAGAACTTTCTACAAGTTTATAAATACTGCCTATTTCCAACTAAAAAATACATTTCTCCTCAGGTGATCAACGGAGTGACTTCTGAGATAACTGCTGCTTTTACTTGAGAAGACAATTCTTTACTAATTTACTACTTTACATTGTGCAAATTACAACTGACAGGTAAGCTATAATATATTAAATTTGATTAACAGGTCAGGTCAAACAAATAAAAAAATCAACTAGGATTTATGTAGTCATCATGTATGGCACATTTATGTGTATAGGCTCCCAAACAAAATTAAACAGAGCTTTATGTATAGTGACACGCACATATATGTCTATAATGTATAGTGACATTTGACACACACATTTCTGTGTATTGCCCCTTCATAGTGACATGTGACACGCACGTATATGTGTATAATGTATAGTGACATGTGACACGCACATATATGTCTATAATGTATAGTGACATGTGACACGCACATTTCTGTGTATTGCCCCTTCATAGTGACATCTGACACCGACATATATGTCTATAATGTATAGTGACATGTGACACGCACATTTATGTGTATTACCAATGCAACAAAATTAGCTTACAACAAAATCAGTAAACAACTACATTTTAATGACATTATATGTCATGTATACTGATATGTCACATGCACATATATGTGTATCATCTATAGTTACATCTCACACACATACATTTATGTGTGTTGGAAAAAATAAATATAATGTTAATTTAACCATTTAAATTTGACTCATGTATACTGATATGTCACACGTACACAAAATAATTACATTAAACTATGTAATGTGCTTCATGTATGTGAGATTTGTGTGTAGCCCCCAACAAAAATTAAGGTTAATTGAATTAATTTACTGCAATTCAATACATCAGATAAAGCAGAATCTTTCTATTTCGTTTCATATTCAAACAGACTCTGCATCAACAGCGTCTCTCAACAATTTGCACCGTGCACTGTGAAGCACAATCCCTTTTAAAGAACACCAACAAATTTGAAGAGGTAAGATACAAGAACACATTACATGCTCAAAAGGACATGCTTTGCTAGATGACAAATTATAAATATACAAATAACTATTTCACTTTATTTTTCAAACAGACACTAAAAGAAGACCGGCGGATTAAGATTGGCAGGAGGGGACCGTCTGTCATTCAAAACTTCTATCAAGGTAAAGTATTAAGTATAAACAAGAAATAACCATGAGCCTTATTCAATTGCAACTTCCTCATTTGAATAGGGCTCTATATAAGCACATAACATTTTTTTTATACAGAACTTTTTAGTTACTGAAATTCTAACCACAATCAAGATTTTCAATAACTAAAAACTTTGCTCAATAAATATGTTATGTGATTATATAGAGCCCTCTTCAATTGGCAAAATTGCAATTCAATGAGGACCTATATGTCTTTAATGGCCAAGGGCCTCACTGAAATGTGATTTGCCCATTTCAATAGGGCTCTATATAAGCACATAACATATTTTGGAAACAGAAATTTTTAGTTAATGAACTTCTAACCACAATCAAGGTTTTCAATAACTAAAAACTTTGCTCAATAAATATGTTATGTAATTATATAGAGCCCTCTTCAATTGGCAAAATTGCAATTCAATGAGGACCTATATGTCTTTAATGCCCAAGGGCCTCACTCAAATGTGATTTGCCCATTTCAATAGGGCTCTATATAAGCACAGAGCATATTTTTTAGGAAATTTTTCTTTTGTGAACACGTTCCTTTTGGATACAAGTTCACTAAATACAATGCTCTGTGATGATATGGAGCTCTATTCCATTGGCCAAAACACAATTGAATAAGTAGCTCACAATATAACAAATGCAGTAACCAAAGGCCCTTATTCAATTGCTATTTTGGAAAATTAAATATGGCTATTTTAACAAATATATGTGATGTGCTTATTTAGAACCCTATTCAAATTTCTACATTGCAATTCAATTACGGCCTTACAGTACTATTATATTGTAAAAAATGCAATTGCATGAGGGCCAAACTATGCAACATATGGTACACACAAAGGCCCTCATTCAATTGCAATTTGCCCAATTGAATAGGGCTCTAAATAACAACATAACAATAGCTTAAAACTAAGGTTTTAGGGCCTCATTCAATTGCAATTTGGCCAATTGAATAGGGCTCTAAATAAGCACATAACATATTTTTTTTAAATAAGTTTTTAGTTAGTTAACATCTATCCAAAAGCAAGGTTTTCACTAAGTAAAAACTTATTTTAAAAAAATATGCTATGTGCTTATTTAGAGCCCTATTCAATTGGCCACATCGCAATTGAATGAGGCCCTTAGTTAATAAAAAAATATCAAAAATACAGTTTTTCAATGACTACAAAATTATTTTAACTAATATGTTAATATGCTATGTGCTCATTTACAGCACAATTCAATTAGCCAAATCGAAATTCAATGACACACAAACTGCTACACACAAAACAGAATTTCTTATTAAGGCCCTCATTCAATTGCAATTTTGCCAATTGAATAGGGGTCTAAATAAGCACATCACATATATTTTTTAAAGAAGTTTTTAGTTATTAAGCATCTATCCAAAAGCACGGTTTTCACTACCTAAAAACTAATTTAAAAAATATATATTATGTGCTTATTTAGAGCCGTATTCAATTGGCAAAATCGCAATTGAATGAGGGACTAAATGTTTAACAACCTATAAGCCTTACAAATAACCAAAAATAAGAATAACAAAAGTGTTGTGCACCTAATAGCATTGTATAAAAAAGCACACAAACTCATAGCAAACTATATTAACATTCTTCTTTAATGTTTAACAAATTATAACCTGTACAATCAAGAAGAAATTAGTTTTAAACAAGTGATGTGCACCAAACAAGATTGTCAATAACTAACACAAACACATAGCAAACTACATTAATTATATTATTTCATGTTTCACTAACTATAACCATCCAAATAAAGGTTAAATAAGTATACCACAAGTGGTGCGCACAAAACAGGATTGTACAAAAACTAACATAAACACATAGCAAAATAAATTCATATTCTTATGTAATATATCACAACCCACAAGCCTTACTAAGAACCTTAAATAAGAATAACAAAAGTCTTGGGATTGTACAGAAAGTTAAAAAAAATTTTTTTAAAAAAAATAAATATAACTGATACAATACAGCAAAATTAATACATTTTTTACTTATTTAAAAGACATTTCACTCAAACAACATTTTCTATTTTACATTACAACAGATACTGCGTGAAGACAATCGGACGAGGACTTTTTCCACAGGACCGGACCGGACCATCGGACGAGGACTCGGACCAGACCAGCAGACGAGGAATTTCAACACAGGACCAGACCAGCAGACGAGGAATTTCAACACAGGACCACACCATCGGACGAGGACTTTCACCAACGGACAACAACATCGGACGAGGAATATCGCCACAGGACCACAATATCGGACAGGGGCTATCGCGACAGGACCACACCATCGGACGAGGACTTCCGACAGAGGACCACACCATTGGACAACGATTTTGAAACGAGGAGCAACAAACATTCGGATTTAAATCACACTTCAACCAAGGTAAACTATAATAACTACTAAAGAATAACACTAAAGAAACTGGTTTCAGTTGCATCCGTCTCAACAGAAAAATAAATTAATTAATTTACTATCTCACTTATTTTATTTAAATTGCTACTATGCAATACATAGCTCAATAACCACATCACTTTTTTTTTCACCAAAGAAGTTTTGCAGTGGTAAATATCTATCCACAAACAAAGTTTTTAATAAATACAACCATTATTTTAAATAAATATGTTACATGCTTATTTACAGCAGTATTCCATTGGAAAAATTCTGAGCCACTGAAGACAGGAATTATAAATTTAACTAAATATCAATGATACATTCATGATTTGCCTTTTATTTCAACAATTGTGCACAATCATCTTTAACAGGAATTACAAATTTAAATATACACAATTACATTTATTTGTTTCCGTTTACAGATTAATATGGCTGATAACGAGACCAAAGAAGAGAAGAAAAGACGTCAAACTAGAGAAAGACAAGAGAGATGGGCCGCCCAGCAGACACCGGAGGAGAAAGAAATTAGAAGAGAAAAAGAACGCAAAAGACTTGCAAATAAAAGAATATCCGCTGCAAAAATGAAACATACAACCAAAATAAATAAAAAAATTATAAAGCATTTACAAACTGTTCCTAAAACATCAGATGACATTTTACAACATACCAGTCAAGACAGACCAAAAAAAAAAACTACCAAAAAAAAGCATTTACAAACTCTTACAGGACATTTCAACCGAACAAGTCCAACATATACCAAGAAAATGTACGAAAAAAACTAAACATTTAGAACCTGTTGTTGAAACATTTCATGACTTTTCATCTGATGAATATCAAAGTCAACATCCAATATGCATTGCAAATTGTCCTTTAATGAAGTCTTTAGCAGTAGAGGTTCATAGTTGTGGGGACATGACTACTCAATGTCAATTTTGTGAGGCTTATTATTTTAAACAGGAGAGACCCCGAGATGGACAATTTATTAGTTGTTGTCAAAAAGGCAAGTTCAAACTTCCACAAAGGAAACAATTTCCAACCTATTTACTAAATATTCTGACTGAACCTACTTTTCCAAATTACAAAAATTTTAAGACAAACATAAGATCCTACAATAGTGCCATATCATTTGCATCTATGGGGGCAACATTGGCTGCTAATGTACCAGGACATGGTCCTTACTGTTTTAAAGTCCAAGGACAAATTTATCATCGCACTTCCCATTTACATCCAGAGGAAGGAAATAAAAGAAAATTCGCTCAACTATATGTCCTAGATACAATGGAAGCTGTTGACCAACGTATGCAGATGGAAGAAAATAAAAAATGCTTACCCACTGTTTTCATAGAGCTAAATAATATTATGGACAACAATCCCTACAGTAAAGCTTATAAAAAATTGGCAGAAGTAGAAAATGAACAACTACTTCATTCACAAACACATCAATTACCAATGCCGAAGGTTAATATGGTGCTTAAAAGAGACAGACATACTGATAAACGTCGTTATAACTTGCCAACAACAAATGAGGTTGCAATGGTGTTTCACAATGATGAAGGAGAACCACCATTTCAAAGGGACATACGAATATATCCTAGAAATGAGGACCAACCGTTTATTAATATGAGTATCTTAAGTCCAAATTTAGATCCAATGACATATCCCATCTTTTTCCCACACGGAGAAGCAGGTTGGCAACCAAAATTAACTCTTCCCAGTTACCCAAATGCTAAAGGCAGAATCCGAAATAATGTTTCTATGCTTGAATTTAAAGTAGCTCAAATTGCCATTCGCAATGTATTTAATCCCATTTTATGTGGTGGGAAACTAACACAACAATGGATTATTGATTCATATTTGCAAGTTGAGGCAAATAATTTAAACTTTATCAAATATCAACAAGATAAACTCCGTGTAGAACAATATTCTGGACTCATGGACTATGTTGCTGACGTGGCTACAAGCAGAGACATGACAGCTGGCAAAGCCATCATTTTACCATCTTCCTTTCAAGGATCTCCTCGGAATATGAGAGAAAGATACAATGATGCTATGGCTATTGTGACAAAATTTGGCAAACCCGATTTATTTGTGACATTTACATGTAATCCACAATGGCCAGAAATTACACTAAATCTACTTCTTGGACAAACTGCTTCAGATCGACCAGATTTAGTAGCCAGAGTTTTTAAGATTAAATTAAATGAATTAATACGTGACTTCACTATAAATCAGTTATTTGGCAAATGTCTTGCTTATGTATATACCATTGAATTTCAAAAAAGAGGCCTTCCACATGCACATCTTCTAATAATACTTCAAGAAAAAGATAAATTAGATACTTCAGACAAAGTGGATGCAGTCATTGTTGCTGAACTACCAGATCCAGAACTATATGGTAGACTATATGAGATTGTTACTCATCGCATGATTCATGGACCCTGTGGTGACCTTAATCCACAATCACCATGTATGGAAAATAATAAATGTTCCAAAGAATTTCCCAAAGATTATAGAGACAAAACCTATGCCAATTGTGATGGATATCCACTTTATAAAAGAAGAGAAGGAGATAGTGCCATTATTCGTGGGAAAAAAGTGGACAATAGATATGTAGTACCCTACAATCCACATTTACTCATGAAGTACAACGCCCACATCAACGTAGAAGCCTGCACTTCCATCAAATCAATTAAATATGTCTATAAATATATTTACAAAGGTTACGATGCAGCTACTGTAGTCGTCAAAAGTGCAGACAACCCTGAAAGTAGTGAGTTAGTACATGATGAACTTGCATCTCATGTAGATGCTCGCTATGTCAGTGCGCCAGAAGCTATGTGGCGGCTTTTAAAATTTGAAATGCATGATAGATCACATGCAGTATATAGGTTAGCAGTACATTTGCCACAACGACATTTAGTCTATTTCCATGCTGGAAATGAAATGAATGCATTGGCCCAAAGTGAAGATCGTCACACTACACTAACTGCATGGTTTGCATTAAATTCCACTGATGCTGAAGCAACACAATACTTATATATTGAAATTCCATATCACTATGTTTTTGTGAATGGATTATGGAGACCAAGAAAAACCAGAGGCAATAAAATTATTCCAAGAATTTACACAGTCAGTCCAAGAGATGTTGAACGTTTTTGCTTACGGATATTACTTTTAAATGTTCCTGGAGCACAAAGTTTTGAACACTTAAGAACTGTTAATGACATTGTATATGAATCCTTCCATTTAGCTGCAAGACATAGAAACTTACTCGCTGATGATACAGAGTGGGAAAGATGCTTAGAAGAAGCAGCACAATGTCAAATGCCGCGACAGATGAGAGAACAATTTGCTTTTATTTGTATCTTCTCAAATGCTCCAAATGCATTAGCTTTGTGGGAGACTTTTAAAAGTAATATGGCTGAAGACTTTATGCGACGATACAATGAACCCATTGCACACTTAAAAGCGTTAATGGAAATCCAAGAAGTCTTTTTAACTCATGGATTAAGTTGTGCAAGTTTTAATTTGCCTGATCCAGGTCTTATAGATGACATTAACTTTGAAGACTATGACATTCAACTACAAGCAGAAAGAACAGAAGAAAGACTTGCAACTTTAAATACACTACAATTGCAAGCATTTCATGCCATTAAAAATGCTATAGATGATGACATGGTGACAGAGCGTTATTTCTATCTTGATGGACCTGGCGGATCAGGAAAAACATATTTGTACAATTTATTAATGAGTTCAGTACGAGCACAAGGAAAAATAGCAATGGCGTTTGCCACTACTGGAATTGCTGCACTTTTATTAGAAGGTGGAAGAACTGTTCATAGTGGATTTAAACTGCCAGTGCCTATTTTAGAAAATTCTGTGTCAGATATTCGCATGACATCCTTACAAGCAAAGAAATTGAAGAAATGTAAATTAATTATAATAGATGAGGCCACAATGATGTCATGCTATGCCCTCCAATGTATTGACCGTTTGCTTCGTGAAGTCATGGATAATATTTTTCCATTTGGTGGAAAGGTAATGTTGTTGGGTGGCGATTTTAGACAAACATTACCTGTTGTTGTACATGGCAATCGAACTGACATTATCGAAACATGTATAAAGTCAAGTACAGTATGGAAACATTTTACCCATCTTCAACTGCAACAAAATATGAGATCAGAAGGCCAAACTGATTTCAATGATTGGCTTATTAAAATTGGAGAAGGCAGAACAGAAAAAATACTACATTTACCTGACGACACTGTAGAGATCCCACCTCATATGATTTGTCAACAAGATATTATATCGGCTATATTTGAAGGGAGCATAAATAACGAAGAATATTCCGAGCTTGCCAACCAAGTCATACTGACGTGTAAAAATAAAGATGCATTAATCCTCAATAATAAAATCTTAAAAAAAATTTATGCACCACAAAGAAATTATCACAGTGCTGATTCTGTACTTGCTGATGACAATGAAAGTCAGGCTAACTTTTCGACTGAATTCATAAACTCTTTAACTCCTTCTGGAATGCCACCACATATTTTGCAGCTAAAGAAAGGTGCAATTATCATGTTACTGCGAAATATGAATCCCAAAAAAGGCCTATGCAATGGCACAAGATTAATTGTTCAACAATTAAAGGACCATTTTATAGATGCTGAAATTTTAACTGGGACCCATAGAGGAGAGAGAGTTTTCATACCAAGAATAGATTTAGCACCAAGTGAAAGTAGTCTCCCTTTTATACTTCAAAGAAGACAATTTCCCATTATTATGGCATTTGCCATGACCATTAATAAATCACAAGGTCAAACTTTCAAATCTGTGGGTATTTTCTTGGAAGAACCAGTTTTTGCACATGGTCAATTGTACGTTGCGTTGTCAAGGTGCAAAAATCCACAGGCTATTAAAGTTTACATTGAAAACAATGAAAGTCAAGGTGATTTATTAGAAGATGGACGTATTTTTACTAAAAACATTGTCTACTATGAAGTACTATAACTTTGAAGGATACTAATTAAAGATGCCAAGATTTTTTAAAAGCATTGCAAAATACATAACAATTGGTTGTTTAATTCAGTCATAATTAATGTAAGTCATGTTTATGAATGATTCGCCTCACAAAATACTTGCCTTGCATTGTTAGTAAAAATTATGTTAAAATGTTAAGTCACTATGTTAATGTTTCTAATGTTACAAGTTTAATAAATATATTTTCAAGTTATTTCATTCAACATATTACAAAGTGGATGTTAAGAGGTCAAGCACCTTTTAAGTCACAATGTAAATATTGTCTGTTATCTTAAGATTACTACCTACATTAATGTTTATCGCCAATTTATGTGCTCAGTAATAAATTAGTTTAATTACGTACGTTTTAAGAAGAGTTTGACTGTATGCCTTCCTCTACATTCAATGTATATTCAAGTTAACAATTATTGTGATAGAAATTGAATTTTAATACTGATTAATTTAAATGTCAATTGTTTTTACATTCAAATGTTAATACTTTTAATAAAAAATTACTTTACAAAATGTATTTACTATGTTCATGTTTATAATGTTCAAAATTATACCAATGTTTTGTCAACTTCTAAACTTACATAAAAAATAAAGTTCAAGTTTAAAAATATATACTTTGATGGTTATTGCTTACATATATTTTAAACTTCATCTTAAAATTTGCAACGTTTAAAAAAGGCTTTTTACTTTTGGCTTTCCTATTCATTCAATGTATATTCAAGTTAACAATTCTTCAGATACTAATTACATTTTAAAAAACCATTACATCAACATTTTACAAAAATACACGTTCATATTAAAATACTTACAAGTGTCAAAAATATATGTTAATAACTAAACAACTTGACAAACATATACATAACATTGCCGTCATTTTTTGACGGGCAAGTCGCTAGTCAATAAATAATAGAGAACCAGTTCCATTGGCAGCCATACATGCCCACGCCATGACACTACCACCACCATGCTTCACCGATGAGGTGGTATGCTTTGGATCATGAGCAGTTCCTTTCCTTCTCCATACTCTTCTCTTCCCATCACTCTGGTACAAGTTGATCTTAGTCTCATCTGTCCATAGGACGTTGTTCCAGAACTGTGAAGGCTTTTTTAGGTGTTTGGAAAACTCTAATCTGGCCCTCCTGTTTTTGAGGCTCACCAATGGTTTACATCTTGTGGTGAACCCTCTGTATTTACTCTGGTGAAGTCTTCTCTTGATTGTTGACTTTGACACACATACACCTACCTCCTGGAGAGTGCTCTTGATCTGGCCAACTGTTGTGAAGGGTGTTTTCTTCACCAGGGAAATAATTCTTCGGTCATCCACCACAGTTGTTTTCAGTGGTCTTCCGGGTCTTTTGGTGTTGCTGAGCTCACTGGTGCGTTCTTTCTTTTTAAGGATGTTCCAAACAGTTGATTTGGCCACACCTACGGTTTTTGCTATCTCTCTG
The DNA here is from genome assembly GCA_027410445.1 of Discoglossus pictus. Taxonomy (NCBI): domain Eukaryota; kingdom Metazoa; phylum Chordata; class Amphibia; order Anura; family Alytidae; genus Discoglossus; species Discoglossus pictus. Next base: position 248,817,800 of record CM050164.1, read on the forward strand.
ATGTTTTTTTTTTTTTTTTTTTTTTTTTCAGCCTAATGATGGCTTGCTTCACTGATAGTGACAGCTCTTTGGATCTCATATTGAGAGTTAACAGCAACAAATGCAAATAGCACACTTGAAATTAACTCTGGACCTTTTATCTGCTCTTTGTAAGTAGGATAATGAAAGAATAACAAACACCTGGCCATTGAACAGCTGAGCAGCCAATTGTCCCATTACGTTTGGTCCCTTAAAAAGTGTGGGGGGGGGGCACATATACAAACTGTTGTAATTCCTACACAGTTCACCGGATTTGGATGTAAATACCCTCAAATTAAAGCTGAAAGTCTGCAGTTAAAGCACATCTTGTTCGTTTCATTTCAAATCCATTGTGGTGGTGTATAGAGCCAAAAATATTAGTTTTGTGTCGATGTCCCAATATTTATGGACCTGACTGTAGGTTCAACTTGCTCTTAACCGAATGTCAAAAATTAAGAATCCCCCCCTGCCAAATGTAATGTATTATCAGAATATCTCAAATGAACCAAAGATCAATAATTTAACATGATCCTCAGTGCTCTCATATACCAAGCTCAACACTGAAAACCAGAGAAATGCCTGTGCCACACAGACTAAGCAGGGTTGATTACCCAGCATATTCTTAATAATTTTCACTGAATTACCACCAAGGAAACAAAGCTTGATTCCTATGAGGTAAGGAACTTATCAAGGTAACTCACAGTAATGTCAAGGTCTTATCACTTTAGTGTGACATAACACTTCACGAAATGCTTAAAAGAGTCAATTACTTACACATGCTTGGCTCCAGAATTCATCTTCAGATCATGCTTAATCAGACGGATGATGCACTTAAGGTCATTGGCAGTGCATCTGAAACAAGAACATGTTACAAGCATTATAATTTAGAGAAACAGTATTTTATTTCTACTTAAAAAGATCACATTGCAAAATCCATTAATGGACAAAAATGCAAGAATTTTTAAAAATGTAACCTAATACCACATTTTTGTAACTTAAAATATTGAAGAAAAAAAAAAAATTACAAAAATTGTATTTTGAATAAAAAATTAGCGAGTCAGTAACTGTGGTTTCAAAACATTTTGTTCGGGTGGGCCATCAATTTTCCTGTCCGTGTAACATAAGTTGTTGTGTTAAGAGCATAGCACGTGAATGTCCAAAAGGATACTAACAAATTAAAAACAATTTAAAAAGAACTGTGACCTTCAGGACCTTAAATGT
>CM050164.1:248824038-248961538 GCA_027410445.1 Discoglossus pictus
CTGCTGCACATAACTGCTCACGGGCATGAAACAGGAAAGATCTAATAAGGATACTTATGGTAATTCTGTAGAATAGCTGGGTGTCCATTGTATAGCAGTTAATATTGGGTGCCATGGGGGAAGGGGGGGGTTCCCCGAGGTATAGTTGGATTTATATAGTATTTATTTATAATAATGGTCTCCCATAGCCCATATCTCACACACTTAAAGCCAACAAGTGAAGCTTCCAGAGCAGATCTGAGCGTGATGTGAGTGTACACGTGTATCAGCCCCTGGTGTACAACACACACTACAGCCTGATGGTTTAGTCATTTGTTCTGTTGGTACACAGGAGAAAGTTTACAGACATTACAATGATATCTACACTACAAAGCGACTAGATGACCGGGGACAGCATCCTGGGAGCGAGCCCAGTGTAATATATCTAGGATAGTGTGCTGGTCTTATACAAGGACGGTTATTATCGCGATATGAGCGGCCAGTGTCCGGCAGGCCTCAGTGTCCAGGGTATAGTGATCATGCGGTGCAGGGCTCAGCTTCTTATAATCACACACTCCTTCTCGGTCGCATACCGGCTCACCTTTCTGCCACTCCCCCTTCGCAGCTGCCGAGCGGGGAGATCAGGAAAGCCCGGGGATTACTGGAGGCCTCCGAGACCGCTCGCCGCAAACCTCCCCTTTAAATCAGGCGGTCTGCGCGCTATGCTCTACAGGGTGGAATAGCAGCAAGGGCTAGAGATGACGTCACATAGACTTGTTAAAGGCGCCCCACAAGGAAAATAATGGGAGGGCAAAAACAGTCAGATGTGGCTTGCTGACGTCAACACGCCGCGTCGGGTCATGGTCCAGTCTTCCTGGTTGCATTGAGGAAGGGAATAAGTGATCATTCTGAGTAGGCAAGTGTGTCTCACACCGACTAAGAGGTATAGGTTCCATTTATCTGTGCATACATGTTAATCGGATATATGAGTACCAAGCTGTGCAGTGACAGTGCTGCTCTTACACCTAGTATGATCTGTCCTGTGAAATGGAACTAAAACCACAACACTGCACGTTTATAATCACTTCCAAATACACCTTAACACTTTACTGGTATGTTTGGTCCTCAGGTTCAAAATATAGAAATCCCCCCCCCGCCCAAAAATAAATAAATAAATACTGTTGGTATACATGCATTTAAATAGTAGTGTAGCGTTTACCCCAACCTGGTCACAGTGAAGGAGCTTGTTTACTTCAATAAAGCTGTGAGCTATACCATGTAGGGTCACCCAAGATGGGTAGGTCATAGCAGAGAAGTCAGACAAATTGTACTCCACTGGAGAAGGAACCGGCAACCCACGGTGCTAAGATTCCTTATGGATAAGTACAACAGGGACAAGATGTGCTGCATTCTGTGTCAATATGGTCACAGGGAGTTGGACACAACAGGACAACAATAACAACAAAACAGTGGTTACAAAATTAACTTAGACTTCTGTAGCTTTATGTAGTTCACAACATTGATTGCACCTTTCAAGAAAACTGTTAATTGTCTTGCCCAGTATTCAATATAGTAACAATGATAACAAAAAAATATATATGAATGTAAACATAAATTGTTTTCATCCCGGCATGTGTATAACCCATCCTGAGCTTTGCAAAAAAGCTGTGTAATAAAGCAAGCACGTGTTAAAGGAAGCCATGTTTAAAATGGTTATGGATTGCAAGAGCCGAGCCTTTGTGGGCACATTTGCATGTCCCTGCCCAGGTTCCCAGAATGCAGTGTAATAACTATTTTTTGAAGTTTTGAGCAGGACATTTAAATGTGAACAAAAATGTACTATTTATATACTTTACTGTTGTTTAAAAGTGTATTCATTGTAAATCAGAGATGTCATAACATGGTAGGTCTCTCAGAAGACATCACTGCCTCTCCCTCCACACATACTTTTGAGCAGATTACAGGCCCCAGCAGTAGCCAAAAGATACTCATCCAAGCAATCAGGCAAGCTTTCTGTGGCTCTAAACTCTGCAGGTCTTGACAGGACTATAAATCACAAACTCGTGACAAACATGTACTTAATAGTTCTGTCAGAACATACAGAGACAAGGAAGGGTTAAAATGCATTAAAATATCTTAACAAAGAGGAAAAACTGCTGAACTCGTGATTTATGGTCCTTTCAGACCATGCATAAATGAAGGAGTGGAAAGTTTGATTTCTACAGGTATCTAAAGAGTGATTTCAGCATTGGGTAGTTTTTGTCGAGATATTAAATATTTGCAATTAAGTAAATGGCCACTGTGATCCCATATTTTCTGTCTTGCATTTAAAGGAGCATGTTTTAAACATACCCTGAGGAAGTATTATTCTGAAACTCATAGGTTAGGAGAGGCTTATTAGCAAACACAGGGCCCTATACTAAATCACTTACCTAACTGCAGAGTAAACCCTATCTAGCTATGCTAATCCCCCATCCTTAAAACACTGTGAGCAAACTCCTACGGGTTACTTCTCTGAGTGAACGTCACGACACAGCTGAAAAGCAAGGCATAAATCTCCATTGAATTTTGCACTGACAATAAATTACGAGTTACTCCCTGATAGTCTGATACCCAAACCCTATGCTATTAAGATTTTATGGATCACTCACAAATCAGGGCACTGCCATGAATGTAAAAAGCAGAAGAAATATGTACATGTACCAAAGACAACTAACAAGTGGTTTTCAAACGCTTGCAGAGTCCCACAGAAGCATTTAAAGTGACAGTATAGCACAAAAAGCACTAAAAATGATGACATTTCAACATTATTTGACACTTAACAATCCAATATCAATATACTGTATATACTCAAGTATAAGCCGAGTTTTTCAGCCCTTTTTTAAAGGCAAAAAAGGGCCCCCTCAGCTTATACTCGAGTCACTCTCCCCCCGTGTGTCTCTAACCCCCCCGTGTGTCTCTAACCCCCCGTGTGTCTCTAATCCCCCACCGTGTGTCTCTAACCCCCCCGTGTGTCTCTTTCCCTCCCCCCTCCTCAGCATAAACCCCCCTCAACCCCCCTCCTCCACCTAAACCCCCTAAATACCTCCCCCCTCTACCTCTCCCCTCTACCTCCCCCCTCTCCCCTCTACCTCCCCCCTCTCCCTTCACTTACTTGCTTGTGCTCCGGCCTCCTCTCCTTGACCCGGCGCCGGCGCGCATGTGACGTCAGGGGGGAGGTATTTAGGGGGGTTTAGGTGGAGGAGGGGGTTGAGGGGGGTTGAGGTTGAGGAGGGAGGGTTGGGGTTGAGGTTGAGGAGGGTTGAGGCTGAAGAGGGGGTTGAGGATGGGGGGGTTGAGGAGGGAGGTTGAGGATGAGGAGGGAGGTTGAGGAGGAGGGGTTGAGGTCTAGGAGGGGGGGGTGAGGAGAGAGGATTGGGGGTTGAGGGGTTGAGGAGAGAGGATGAGGATGGGGGGTTGAGGAGGGAGGTTGAGGAGGGGGTTGAGGATGAGGATGGGGGGGTTGAGGAGCAGGTTGAGGATGGGGGGGTTGAGGAGGGAGGTTGAGGAAGGGGTCGAGGAGGGAGATTGAGGATAAGGAGGGAGGTTGAGGAGGGGGGTTGAGGTTGAGGATGGGGGGGTTGAGGATGGGGGGTTGAGGATGAGGAGGGGGGTTGAGGAGAGAGGACGAGGATGGGGGTTAAGGAGGGGGATTGAGGAGAGAGGATGAGGATGGGGAGGTTGAGAAGGGGTTGAGGATGAGGAGGGTGATAAGGGAGGGGGGGAGAGACACAGGGAAGGGAGAGGTTGGAAGAGACAGGGAAGGGAGAGGTTGGAAGAGACACAGGGAAGGGAGAGGGGAGAAGAGACACGGAGAGAGAGGGGGACACAGGGGGCAGCACATTTCCCACCCTCGGCTTATACTCGAGTCACTCATTTTACCCAGTATTTTGTGGTAAAATGGGTGCCTCGGCTTATACTCTGGTCGGCTTATACTCGAGTATGTACGGTATGTGGAATAAAAAATATGATATGTGTTGCGGAAAATTAAATATATATATATATATATATATATATATATATATATATATATATATACATACACACAATTAGCACTCTTTTTAGTTAGTGTGATATTTGACTGGGATATAGTCATTTTTCATTGCAACATATTAGGTGTGAAATAGTTAAGTCTACATGGCCCATGAATTGGCAATTTCATTTATCGACAGTACACAGATTTGTATACATAATAATCGGTCATCCTCAAGGCCTAATAAGTGTTATGTACTGCGCACAAGTGTATTATATAAAGTAGATGTATGCCCAGATATAATCAAAGTATGTGTTAGATTCTTATTGGATATCACATGTAAATAAACTTTCATTGGTTGTTAGCGTGTCAAAACATGTTGCAAGAATGGATTATTTCATTTGTTATGTAAACAAATATAAAAGTGTGTTTGTGGATATATTTCAGTCATTAGTCAGTTTTCCAGCTAGACCAGCAGCAGCCATGTTGGGTATTGCTGTTGTTCCACATTTTTTTTTTCTAAATAAACTGTAATCATGAGAAATAACCACAGGGCTCTGTTTTTTTCCTGGTGTCATGCCTGCGAGTGGGAAGTGGGGTATGAGAGAATTTCCCCAACATATGTTAGTATTAAGCCCATTTTATGATACAACTCACAACCCAGTAATCACAGGGTTAATACACGTCATAAAACCATGTTGCCTAGGAACAAACAAACATTCTAAAACAGGGGTGGGCAAGTTCGCTCCCAGAGAGCCCCACACAGGCCAGGATTTGAGGATATCATTTCTGAGCACAGGTGAGTCAATCAGGATGACTTAAGAAGCGATTGACTCACTTTTACACAGCAGGGATAACTTCAAATCCTGGCTTGTGTGGGGCTCTGAAGGGTTGAACTTGCCAACCCCTGCTTTAAAACATTGTACTTAAATATATCAAAATTCAACACAAAATAAAGACATCTTTATTTATTGAAGCTATGAATACAATTGTCTCATCTGTTTATTTTTATTTTTTATTGTGAAGCAAACAACAAATAGGAAAAAATAACAGAAAAAGTCAATATGCATAACTATTCACCCCCCTAAAGTCAATACTTTATAGAGTCACCTTTTGCGGCAATCAAAGCTCCAAGTCGCTTTGGATAAGTGTCTATGAGCTTGCTACATCTTACCACTGGGATTTTTGCCCATTCCACCTTGCAAAACTGCTCCAGCTCCATCAAGTTGGATGGTTTGCACTCGTGAACAGCAATATTTAAGTCTGACCACAGATTTTCTATTGGATTGAGCACTGGGCTTTACTAGGCCATTCCAACACATTTACATGTTTCACCTTAAACCACTCAAGTGTTGCTTTAGCAGTGTGTTTGGGGTCATTGTCCTGCTGGAAGGTGAACCTCTGTCCTAGCCTCAAATCACGCACAGAGTGGTACAGGTTTTGCTCAAGAATAACCCTGTATTTTGAACCATCCATCTTTCCCTCAACTCTGACCAGTTTCCCAGTCTCGGCTGCTGAAAACATCCCCACAGCATGATGCTGCCACCACCATGTTTTCTGTGGGGATGGTGTTCTTTGGGTGAAGTTCTGTTTTGGGTTTGCGCCAGACATAGCATTTTCTTTGATGGCCGAAAAGTTCAATTTTATTCTAATCAGACCAGAGCACCTTCCTCCATACACTTTGGGAGTCTCCCACATGCCTGTTTTTCAAACTCAAAACGTAGCATTTTGTTTTTTGCTGAAAGTAATGGCTTTCTTCTGGCCACTTTGCCATAAAGCCCAACTCTATGGAGCGTACGGCTTATTGTCGCCCTATTTACAGATACTGCAGTCTCTGCTGTGGAACTCTGCAGCTCCCCCAGGGTTACCTCAGGTCTCTGTGCTGCCTCTCTGATTAATGTGCTCCTGGCCCGGTCCGTGAGTTTTGGTGGGCGGCCGTCTCTTGGCAGGTTTGCTGTTGTGCCATGTTCTTTCCATTTGGTTATGTTAGATTTGATGGAGCTCCTGGGGATCATCAAAGATTTGTATAATTTTTTATAACCTAACCCTGACTTGTTCTTCTCAACAACATTGTCCCTTACTTGTTTGGAGAGTTCCTTGGTCTTCATGGCAGTGTTTGGTTAGTGGTGCCTCTTGCTTAGGTGTTGCAGCCTCTGGGGTCTTTCAAAAAAGGTGTGTACATGTAATGACAGATCATGTGACATCTAGATTGCACACAGGTGGACATCATTTCACTAATTATGTGACTTCTGAAGGTAATTGGTTGCAACAGAGCTTTTTATGGGCTTCATAACAAAGGCGGTGAATACATACGCACATGCCAATTTTCTGCTTTCTATTTCTAAACAATAGTTTTATGTATATATTTTTCTCATTTCACTTCACCAACTTAGGCTATTGTGTTCTGATCCATCACATAAAATTCAGATTAACAAAACATTGAATTGAAGGCTGTAATGTAACAAAATAGGTAAAAAGTCAAGGGTGGTGAATACTTTTGCAAGGCACTGGATATATATCACTGTTTCCTTTAAAGTGAATTTACGGCAGTCGTTCCTGCACTCCCCACTCAATATAAGATTTATGAAGTTCCCATTTTCTATTGGCTCCTAGGACCCTGCCTCATCAGTTAACTTTGGTTTTGTTGCTCCTTGCACAGAAATCTGCATCTAAGGCAGGATTTATGGCTGTAGGCTGTGTGCCCTAATGTGGGGGAGTGAATGATTAGACTACTGTTGAAACTTCAGAAGAAAAAGGTCCCTCAGCCCATTTAAGGGTATACCGCAGTTTCACCGATTTTTTAGCATAGGGCCCATAGTTTGCATAGCAGAGCTGCAAATCACACTATATATATATATATATATATATATATATATATATATATATATATATATACAGTCAGGTCCATAAATATTGGGACATCGACACAATTCTAAACTGTTTGGCTCTATACACCACCACAATGGATTTGAAATGAAACTAACAAGATGTGCTTCTTTAACTGCAGACTTTCAGCTTTAATTTGAGGGTATTTACATCCAAATCAGGTGAACGGAGTAGGAATTACAACAGTTTGTATATGTGCCTCCCACTTTTTAAGGGACCAAAAGTAATGGGACAATTGGCTGCTCAGCTGTTCCATGGCCAGGTGTGTGTTATTCCCTCATTATCCCATTTTTAAAGAACAAATACAAGCTCCAGTGTTCATTTCAAGTGTGCTATTTGCATTTGTTGCTGTTAACTCTCAATATGAGATCCAAAGAGCTGTCACTATCAGTGAAGCAAGCCATCATTAGGCTGAAAAAACAAAACAAAACCATCAGAGAGATAGCAAAAACATTAGGTGTGGCCAAATCAACTGTTTGGAACATCCTTAAAAAGAAAGAACGCACCAGTGAGCTCAGCAACACCGGAAGACCACGGAAAACAACTGTGGTGGATGACCGTAGAATTATTTCCCTGGTGAAGAAAATACCCTTCACAACAGTTGGCCAGATCAAGAACACTCTCCAGGAGGTAGGTGTATGTGTGACGAAGTCAACAATCAAGAGAAGACTTCACCAGAGTAAATACAGAGGGTTCACCACAAGATGTAAACCATTGGTGAGCCTCAAAAACAGGAAGGCCAGATTAGAGTTTTCCAAACAACACCTAAAAAAGCCTTCACAGTTCTGGAACAACATCCTATGGACAGATGAGACTAAGATCAACTTGTACCAGAGTGATGGGAAGAGAAGAGTATGGAGACGGAAAGGAACTGTTCATGATCCAAAGCATACCACCTCATCAGTGAAGCATGGTGGTGGTAGTGTCATGGCGTGGGCATGTATGGCTGCCAATGGAACTGGTTCTCTTGCATTTATTGATGATGTGACTGCTGACAAAAGCAGCAGGATGAATTCTGAAGTGTTTCGGGCAATATTATCTGCTCATATTCAGCCAAATGCTTCAGAACTCATCGGATGGCGCTTCAAAGTGCAGATGGACAATGACCGGAAGCATACTGCAAAAGCAACCAAAGAGTTTTTTAAGGGAAAGAAGTGGAATCTTATGCAATAGCCAATCACCTGATCTGAATCCGATTGAGCATGCATTTCACTTGCTGAAGACAAAACTGAAGGGAAAATGCCCCAATATCAAGCAGGAACTGAAGACAGTTGCAATAGAGGTCTGGCAGAGCATCACCAGGGATGAAACCCAGCGTCTGGTGATGTCTATGCGTTCCAGATTTCAGGCTGTAATTGACTGCAAAGGATTTGCAACCAAGTATTAAAAAGTGAAAGTTTGTTATATGACTGTTAATCTCTCCCATTACTTTTGGTCCCTTAAAAAGTGGGAGGCACATATACAAAGTGTTGTAATTCCTACACCGTTCACCTGATTTGGATGTAAATACCCTCAAATTAAAGCTGGAAGTCTGCAGTTAAAGCAGATCTTGTTCGTTTCATTTCAAATCCATTGTGGTGCTGTATAGAGCCAAAAAGATTAGAATTGTGTCGATGTCCCAATATTTATGGACCTGACTGTATGTATATATATATATATATATATATATATATATATATATATATATATTGTGGTAGTTTGACCTGCTACCCTCTAGATTAACAGCAAAAAGTGAATGTATTCTTTTAATCTTTTTATTAAAAGTCTAAAAAGTACACCACATTATGGCTTACATCAGCCAAAGGTATGACAAAACACACTGTTCTCTTGTATATATCTTCCTCAGTAGAAAAGGTTAGCATTTGGCTCGCCCGTCTTTTCAGTTAGTGTGATATTTGACTGGGATATAGGCTGTGAAACCAGTCATTTTTCATTGCAACATATTAGGTGTGAATGTACTGTGAATGTAATGTAAGTGTTATGTACTGCGCACAAGTGTATTATATAAAGTAGATGTATGCCCAGATATAATCAAAGTATGTGTTAGATTCTTATTGGATATCACATGTAAATAAACTTTCATTGGTTGTTAGCGTGTCAAAACATGTTGCAAGAATGGATTATTACATTTGTTATGTAAACAAATATAAAAGTGTGTTTGTGGATATATTTCAGTCATTAGTCAGTTTTCCAGCTAGACCAGCTAGACTCTGTCCAGTTTGCAGTTAGACTGCTGCCTTCTCCTTGGGGTTACTTTACACAGATTCTTGTAAGGAAAATCAAATCCTCACAGTCTCTGGAAAACAGCTTCCTCTGGAACACAGCTTCCTCTGGAACACAACTTTCTCTGCGAGCAATCTTTGGTACACAACAGTCTTCTGACTGCAATCAGGAACAGTCAGCAAGCCTCTTTCTGTAGCTTGCTCTTTGCTGCTAACAGCAGCTCACCAACAGGAGCAGATTTCACACACTGCTCACACTGCTTAGGCCCAAGCCTAAGTGAGAGAGACTTCACCCATCTCTCTGCTGTTGTCTTAAAGGCAATCCACAGCTGGGCTTCAATTAGCTTCTGATCACTGCCCGGAGTTAACTCTTTCTTTTTCCAGAGAAATCTTCCAGCCTCTTTAATTTTTCCCACCTCTGGGGACATTCTTTGCTTCACTCTGTTACATATCTCCCCCTTAGCTCAACACCATGTGGTCATAAACGCTCATTTGTAGCTTTATCTTTTCCTTGTCCTCTTGTTTAAGGGCCTCCCCTTCATAGTGCATTACAGTATCTGGAGCAACTATGCAGCATGGGCTTGGGTCTTTCTCTACCCTCTTGAGCTCAACAGCACGCATACTTCCATCAACCAGGAGAACTTCCCCTTTTTCAATGAATCCATTAGCTTTGATGAAGTAAGGCTTGAGATACCCCTCAAATCGACTATCAGGGGTTTCGTCCACAGTATCATCTATGGGGAACAAGCAGTTTTGTTCGCCTGGACCTGGTCGATAGTATCTCCAAACCACACCCTTAGGTTGTTACACACAACTATGTTCCTCCTGATCTTCTCACCTGGGCAGGTGTCATCTGCAAGAACAATGCACACAGTTTTCTGGCTCTTCTTTCTTTTCAGAAGAACAGGTTCTCCTAGGTACAATAGAAGATCATCCATCTGGGCCCGAGTCATCAACATCACTTTGTTCTCTTCACTGATGCCTTCATCTGCAATTAACCGATTGGGACAGTTTTTCGGTTAAAAATTTGTGGTGGATAGATCTTCTGCTTCAGAATCTGCCCCCACTCTCTGCTTCTGTCTGTTCCAGGTCCATCTCACAAACCATCTTAGGGAAACCCCAGGAACACGGATTATCTATGAAGCTTGTGACTAAAGCATGTTGGTCGGAAAGGTTTCTTCTGCAGCTCTCGTTTTGCTACAGTATTCCTCATAGACTGTGAAGGTACGTCCTCTCTCAGGGCTGCTTCTTGTGCTTGGATCTGCGCCTCATCTTTCATTTTGCTTACAGCAGGCATACTCTGTACCATGCAAGGTCTGCAATTACCCATCTCTGCCAGGACAGATCTCTCAGACTTATGGCCTTGCTGGAATGACTCCAGCTGTTCCGCAACTTCAGGCTTGCACTCCATACATAGGCTAGCACTCATCTTTGCAGCCTTGTTGGTTTTGGGCTTCTGAAAAAAACTTGTGGTTTCAGCTCTCACCCATTTTTCTTCTTCTTCTCGCTTTGCTTCTAAGGCTTCCAGCTTTTCATTTTTCTTTGCTGCCTTTAGCTGCATCTTCTCCTTATTACTGTTTTGCAAATCCAGTTCACCCAGCTGATGCTGGATGTTTTGCTGCCCATTTAGCTGAAGAATCTCCTTTATCTTTTCTATCAGGTCTTCTCTGATTACCTCTGGTGGCTCAGTCACTCTTTCTTCCTCCCTCTGTCTTTCCTGTACAAGCTCCTGCTTTCGGCTTTGCTTATGAGCTTCCTGTAGACATTGCTCTATATTCAGCGAAGCATCTTGGGTACACAGGTTCTGGAAGTCAGTGATAGTCTCTTCTGGACATGCATCACTCTGAGCCAACTGTGTGTTCATATCAGACAGATTGGCCATCCTCTGTGCTTGTGAAACATGTAACAGCAGCTCCTTCTGTATCACAGTTGCTTTCCTCTGCTTACAGGATTCTTCTATCTCTTGTAGTTGAGAGGTGGAATTGGTGATCTCTCCTTCTCTCTGAGATGCACGATTATTGAGGAGATCTTGCGTCTCCTGTTTACTCTTGTGCTGCGGCTCACACACAACTGACTCTTTCAGCTTATACTTGGGAGGACTCTTCCTCTGCTCCCAAAAAGGCATCTGTATCTTATTCCTGTAGGACACTCTGTAGTCCTCAAATGCAGGCTTCCTCCGCCATTCAGGAATGTAATCTGGCATGATCCTGGCACCCCGCATATTAGTCGGACACATCTCCATTCTTTCTTTTGTATCATCCTCCACCTCAGGAGTATTCACCAAGGACAGGTGGCTGTGTCCAGGTTTCTTATGGAGGTCGCTTTATTGCTTTTACCCATAAGGTTTCTGCCTTGCTTTGGGTTCAAATCATTTCTAGTGACTTGATCAGCATGTTTCACACTGCAGCTGATTTTGCACCCAGTCAGTGACAACACCTTGTCCTTTTCTCTTTGACCTTTACTCACATCAGTCACTTTTATATCATCATCTTGCTCCAGGAGCCAAGGTTCTTTATCTGCACCAGCAGGCTCTTTTGCTTTCTCAGCAATATCTGTTACTTTCCCAGCAGTCTCTTTGGTGCGCTCTGCAGTTTCACTTGCGCTCTCTGCAGTCTCTTTTGCCGTCTCGGCAGTCTCTTTTGCCGTACCAGCCGTCTCTTTTGCCGTACCAGCCGTCTCTTCTGCCGTACCAGCTGTCTCTTCTGCCGTACCAGCTGTCTCTTCTGCCGTACCAGCTGTCTCTCTCGCCTGCTCTGCGGTCTCTCTCGCCTGCTCTGCAGTTTGTTTTGCCGGCCCTGCAGTCTCTTTTGCCGCTCCTGCGGTCTCTTTTGCCACTCCTGCTGTCTATCTTTTATCATGATCGGTTTGCCATCCCTTAACAGGGAAACTGCTTTTTAAACTTGGGTAGATAAGCATGTCCCTTGGATAGCGATAAGCAGGTTCATGAAAAAAATCCCAGGAGTGCAATCTCTGTACCCTTTTCACTCCCATTCGGTTAAGGATTTCTTACTTCAGGGTACAATAAGTAGTTGCCTTTTCTTCTGGCAAAACCACATATGCTTTCTGAGCTTCTCCATACAGACCCAGGACTGTGGCCCAGTGCTGTTTAGGCCAACCTTCCCTAGTGGCAATCTTCTCGAAATTCAGAAGGTATGTTTCTACATCATCCTGAGCTGTCATTTCCTTTAGGAAGCCATTTGGATTCATAATCCCGCTTGATTTTGAAACAACAATGTTCTCTGCAGATCTCAATTGCTGCAGCTGCACTTTATGTGCTTCTAAAATGTCTCTTGGTTGGACTCTGTCCACTTCCGCTTGTCTGTTCATTTCCTGCTGTGCCGCTGTAGACAGCATTAGGGCTTTTACTGCCTGCTCCATTTTGACACGTGGGTTGTCCTTTGGTACAAGGACCTGGATCGAACTCCTGACACCAGTTGTGGTAGTTTGACCTGCTACCCTCTAGATTAACAGCAAGAAGTGAATGTATTATTTTAATCTTTTTATTAAAAGTCCAAAAAGTACACCACATAATGGCTTACATTAGCCGAAGGTATGACAAAACACACAGTTTTCTCTATATATCTTCCTCAGTAGAAAAGGGGAGCATTCGGCCCGCCCATCTCTCCGAAATGCTCCAACCGCCATGGACCCTTCAACAGTCTTTTGAGAGACTCAGTCCAGTTTGCAGTTAGACTGCTGCCTTACTTTACACAGATTCTTGTAAGGAAAATCTAATCCTTGACTCACAGTCTCTGGAACACAGCTTCCTCTGGAACACAGCTTCCTCTGGAACACAGCTTCCTCTGGAACACAGCTTTCTCTGGAACACAGCTTCCCCAGGAACTCAACTTTCTCTGCAAGCATTCTTTGGTACACAACAGTCTTCTGACTGCAATCAGGAACAGGCAGGAAGCTTCTTTCTGTAGCTTGCTCTTTGCTGCTATCTGCAGCTCACCAACAGGAGCAGATTTCACACACTGCTCACACTGCTTAGGCCCAAGCCTAAGTGAGAGAGACTCCACCCATCTCTCTGCTGTTGTCTTAAAGGCAATCCACAGCTGGGCTTCAATTAGCCTCTGATCACTGCCCGGAGTTAACTCTTTCTTTTTCCAGAGAAATCTTCCAGCCTCTTTAATTAAACCCACCTCTGGGGACATTCTTTGCTTCACTCTGTTACAATATATATATATTTATATATATATATATATATTATTTTTTTTATATATATATTTTTTAAAGTCTTTTTAACTCACTTTTTATGTATTTTGAAATATATTGTACCCTCACTAGGAGTGATGAGATATATTTTTTCCTTTTGATGTTTTCTTTTTTGACAATTAACATTATTTACAGTTTTAAATATGTGTTTTACAATTAGTATATTATTAGAATGGGATTTTTTGTATAGCTCAGGAAGTTATCTATATATCCAAATGGTGTTGCTGTTTTAAAAAGAATATCCTTTGTGAGTAAATTTTTTAAATCCTACACATATATATTTTTTTATATACTACATGTTCTGCTCGGTGAACTATGCTTTTTTTGTTTTCTGTTTCAATCGTTACATTTTATGTGTTAAAAAAATAACACATTAACTGAAGAAAATAGTTTTATAAGTACTGTGGTACCTTGGTTCTCAACCTTAATCCATTTCAGACGGCAGGTTGAATACCAAAAAGGATGAGTACCAAACTCCCATAGGGAGTAATGTAAATTGGTTTGCAAACGCAATGAGTACCAGGGTAGTGTGATGAGTACCAAGGTTTTTTTACTCATCCAAACAGGTTGAGTTTCAAAGATTTTGAGTTCGGAGGAAGTTGAAAATCAAGGTACAACTGTAATGTATTTAATTGGTAATATTTTAAAACCCCATTTTCTAGTTTGTTTTTGCAACATAAAAACCTACTTTCAAAACCATATATCCCTATGGATCATTTGTTTATCATGGAAAAACAAAATTGTATCGTGATCTAATCTGAGTGTAGCACCAGAAATAGGAGAGCTGGGTTAGAATTTCTTTACAGTTTCCTTTCAGTGTAACACCTGACAGACAACAGTGTACTCAGGCTGTAGATCACCAGAATATATGTGCTGCTTCCATGCCATTTTTTATAACTTAAAACCGCTCCTTTACCCCTACCATAAAGCAACAAATCAGCCATTCTTATCTCACCCTTACTGTTAATTTTTTTTCAGCTGAGGAGCTCCTCACTTTCTTAAAGACGTTATCTCCACTCCTGCCATTCAAACAGGTATGCTGTCATTTGATATCATAAGGTAGCATGCACTTTAGCCAAGACTGATGACAGGAAAGTGGTGTGGGATATTTTATTTTACCCCGCTGTCCTTTCTCTCTTTCCTCTCCTCCTCCTCAGCTGTTATCTATCATCCTCCTGGGCCATCCTCACTCTTCCTTGACCACTTTACCTCCTGACTTATTGTCCTCTAATGTACTGTGAGGGATCATGTCTTCTCATGTCTCTCTGACATCTTTCTGCTCTTCTATATTTAATTCCCTCTTTCTCTCACCACCATCTCTTACCATACCCTGCTCATCTCTCCCACCTCCACCTACTTTATAAATCTACAGAAATCTCCACAATATAGATCCACAGCAACTTGCCATCTCACTACACTGCGACCGTTGACCCGGGAGGGACGGGTTGAGCCCCAGTGTTTTGGCTGTAATCGGATGAGGCATCTGAAGAGGGACTGCTCCCACATCCCCCGTCAGACTGGTTCCGGCTCCAGCCGGCCAGTTTATTATATAGGGAACTGGGAGAACCCATTATATGAGGATGAGGGCCCTGAACAGTATCATGACTGCTCCGATGGATTTACTGGTTTTGGGGCCATTAATAGTGTACAGCTCCCCCAGGGGGACAACCACAGGTGGCATCTACAACTAGTTGTCGTGGATGGACTGGTTGTGGAAGGTTTTAGAGACACTGGGGCCGCCATCACGGTTATGCATCCAGTCTTTGTTAGCTTGTCGGCTTTGCTCCCTAAGAAATTGGATGTAGTGGTGGCTGGAGGGCAGCGACATTCCATCCCTGTGGCCCAAGTACAGATTGATTGGAGTACCGGCCAGGGTCTCCAGGAAGTAGGAGTGATGTCGGGGTTGCCCACAGATGTGTTACTGGGCAATGACCTGGGGCTAATGGAGTGTCACTACGTGAACATTGTGACTCGTGCCTAAGCTGCCGCCCAGCATGTAAAAGATCCAGAACCAGGGCCAGCGGATATTTTACCACTCATCCGACTGGGGTAAGTCCATTACCTGCTTGGGGAACTGGGGTTACGTGGGCCAGCGTAGAAAAGTTTAAGAGGGAGTTACAGGACGATAGCACCTTAGAGGGGATTCGGCAGAAGGCTAACATGGGCAAATTAGGGAAGGAAGGGGAACAGTTTATTTGGGATCAAGAGTTGCTCTATCGAGTTACCACAGTGGAGGGTACTGCAGGCCCAGTGGAGGTGATAAAGCAACTGATTATCCCCAGAAAGTTTGGAATGGCTCTGCTAGGATTGGCCCATGACATTCCCTTAAGGAATATTGCGATACATGTGACTTGTGTCAGAGGTTCAGCCACCAAGGTCGAATGACCGGGACCCCCTCCAGAGCATGCCCTTTATAGAGACCCCTTTCCAGAGGGTTGCTATCTATATAGTTGGTCCCCTAGCCCACCCCTGCCGCTTAGGGGAATGCTACATTCTAACTGTAGTGGATTATGCTACCTGGTACCCTGAAGCTGTAGCCTTGGGTAAAATAACTGCTACTACTGTAGCAGAAGCCCTAGTGGAAATCTTCTCGAGGGTGTGGTTCCAGAGGGAGATATTAATCTGTTTAAGTTTATGGCCAAGCTAACCCAGCAACTGTGGCAGGTTTGTAGTATAAGGCATCTGTGTTCATCCCCTTACCATCCCCAAACCAATGGCCTATGTGAACGGTTCAATGGGACTCTCAAACAAATGCTCAGAGCCTTCATAGAACAGGAGCGGGAGTGGGAGAAATTGCTGCCCCACCTCCTGTTTGCTTAAAGGGAGGTCCCTCAGGAGTCCACGGGGTTCTCACCCTTTGAACTCCTGTATGGACGAAAAGTGAGAGGTCCCTTAGAGGTCATCCAGGAGGCATGGGAAGGGGAGCATGAGCACAGTGAGGTACCAGTAGTCCCCTATGTGTTAGCTATCCGTCAGCGGCTAGCCACTCTTGCTGGGATAGTTCTGGATCACTTACAAGTAGCCCAAGGGAAGCAGAAGCAGCTGTATGACCAAGGCACCCAATATAGGGAGTTTGTGGATGGGCAGCCCGTCCTTCTTCTCGACCCAAATCCCCAGAACAAGTTGCATGCCTCCTGGGAAGGGCCCTATAAGGTAGTAAGGAAGATTGGCGAAGCCACCAATAGAATCGAGGCAGACCCTGATTGTCACATCCACAGAACCGTTAAAAGCTTAAAGGTTAAAAGCTTACCGGGACTGAGCCGCTATAGTCATGGCTGTCTGTGCTGCTACCGGTAGCGATCCCGAGGAAGGGCTACTGGCCGATCTCATGGAGGATATCACCCCCGTTGTTGTTGGGGTGTCCCAAAATGTAACTGATGATCAGCAGGGTCAGCTAACAAATCTCATCATCAGCTACCCAAGATTATTTACTAAAGCCCCGGGATGCACCCATTTAGCCAAACATGACGTGCTTACCGCTGACTGCCCCCCTTTAAGACAGCTTCCCTATGAAGTCCCTGAGGCGGTCCGGGAGACCATTTGTGGGGAGCTAGAGGAGATGCTTCAGATGAAAGTTATTAAACACTCAGCCCCTGGGCCTACCCTGTAGTACCGGTCCCTAAGAAAGCCGGTACCACATGGTTCTGTGTGGACTACCGTAAGCTAAATGAGAAAACTAAGACTGATGCTGATCCAATCCCTAGGATGTATGAGCACTTGGATAGGTTGGGGTCATCCAAATATCTTACTACCCTTGACCTATCAAAGGGCTATTGACAGATCCCTCTTGCGGTCTCGGCTAGGGAAAAGTTGGCCTACCAGTTCATAGTGATGCCCTTCGGGATGAAAAATGCCCCTTCTACCTTCCAGAGGTTGGTCGACCAGCTATTAAAGCGGTGTCATACCTATGCCCAGGCGTACCTAGATGACATAGCTATCTTTAGCTCTTCTTGGGGTAAACATCTTGCCCACATCAAGCAGGTGTTAGACCGGATTAGGGATGCTGGGCTTACCATTCGGCCAGACAAGTGTCAGTGGGCTAGGGCTGAGGGGCAGTACCTGGAACACTAAGTAGGGGGTGGCAAGATCCGACCGGAGCCATCTAAGATTCAAGGGGTAGCTACCTGGCCCACCCCAAAACTAAGAAGCAGGTAATGGCTTTTCTGGGCACAGCAGGGTATTACCGTAAAATGTTCCCTTGTTACAGCACGATTGCAAAGCCCCTGATGGACCTAACCAAGCATGTGAAACTGCTTTTCGCCGGCTGCAGGATGCCTTGGTGCGAGCACCAGTACTCAACCCTTTTTGGTTCACACGGACGCGTCAACCTACAGACTGGGGGCCGTCTTCAGCCAGGTCAATCAGCAAGGGGAGGAGTATCCTGTTGCTTACCTAAACCGTAAATTGGTTGACCGGGAAGTAGCATACGCAGCCATCAAGAAAGAGTGCTTGGCGGTATTGTGGGCCCTCAAAAAGTTCCAACCCTATTTATATGGACGTCCTTTTACGGTGATCACAGACCACAACCTGCTGTGCTGGCTTCACCCAGTAGCTGAAGACAATGGGAGGCTGCTGCAGTGGAGACTTGCGCTTCAGGCACAGGACTTTGTAATTAAACACAGACGGGAAGTGCCAACCAGAATGCCGATGGGCTGTCCCGACGAGGACCGGTGAACAGCCAGCGAATCAGGGGCAATCCGGAAAGATTACCCCTTCTTCGCTGAGTTGACAGTATATTAGTTAAGGGCAAACTATGGTCCACCCCCCCCCCCCCCATATCCATCCACTCCTGATTGGCTCTAATGGTCCAAGTCTGCCCATACCCCCCCAGCTGCCATTCCCTTACTGGATGATCCTGATCAGGGAGGGGATTTTTGGGATAGGTCATCCCACCGACATGGAAAAAATGTGAGATAGAGTATGCTGTAAAAAATAAACTTCTTGTTGTTACTTGGAAAGCATAGAGGATGGTGTGTTTAATTTAACGGGAGGGCTTTATTATTTTCCTAAGCTAAGGTACATGTACATGTTCCTGATCCGTTAGCCAGCTACCGAGCAGCCATTCCTTCAACGCAGATCGCCTATTTAGTGGGGAGTGCCTGTGGCCAAAGGCAGGGATTGTCTGTAGCTTTATTTGGGATCTTCAACCCCCCCCCCCCCCCCCTCTACTTTACAAGCCTCGCGATGAGCGCATTTTGGCGCTCATCTCGGGCCTAGCAGTGAGCACCTTTGGCGATCATTGCAAGCCTCTTCCTCCCTCTACAGGCGGCGCTCATCGCGAACATCGCAATGAGCGCCTTTGGTGTTCATTGCAAGCCTCTCCCCCTCTATTTTACAGGCCTCGCGATCAGTGCCGACAGACCAACACTCTCACCCCGTGTCTCTTTCCCCCCTCTGCCTCCCCTGTGTCTCTTTCCCCTTCTTTCCCTTACCTATGTCTCTTTCCCCCTCTCCCTTTCCTGTGTCTCTTTGCCCCCAATGCAAGGCTCTCCCCACCTCTACTGGCCTCGTGATTAGCGCCTTCTGCACTCATTGCGAGACTCTCATCCCCTCTACTTTCCTGGCCTTGAGATAAGCACCTTCAGCGCTCATTTGAGCCTCTCCCCCCCTCTACTTTACAGGCCGCGCACATCGTGGGCCTCACAATGGTCGCCTTTGGTGCTCATTGCAAGCCTCTCCCCTCTACTTTACAGGCCTTGCGATGAGTGCTGACAGACCAACACTCTCACCATTATGTCTCTTTGCCCCCACTCCCTCTCCAGTGTCTCTTTCCCCCCTCTCCCTCCTGTGTCTCTTTGCCCCCCTCTCCCTGACCTTTCCCCCACCTTATCTCCCTCCCCTATGTCTATCACCCCCCTCTCCCTCTCCCATCCATAAGTGAGGTTGCAAGCTAATTATCTATTCAATCTGTGTCTTTTGGCAGCCTCCCAACGTTTTTCCGAGTTACGGGCTTGAAAAAAAAATGGTGGCTTTTTTTTTCAAGCCCTTACAGTATATGCTCTTATGAGAGTAGAGATCTCATCTCCTGTACCATCTTATTTTATTCATAATTTCCTAAAATGTATATACTAATGTGTTTATTGTACGCACAGTGATACAGAATGTGCCTGGCTTTACAAATAAATAATGATAATAATAATAATAATTGTATTTTTGCAATTTTATACAATATATGAACAAATTATAGAAGTGCAATAGCACACAGGAACATGCGCAAAAGCAACTCATAGTGTAGTAAATTAAAAATAAATTATTTATTCAGAAGCCAAATGGTCATAAACACAAAATATAAAAATGAAGGCTTGTCAGCTGCAACCAATCTTCTTCTGCTAGTGCTCCACCAAATCCACCAAAATGTCCTAGGCACACTTTCAGCAGTCCAATAATGATAAAAGGAGATTATACATAAAGCAGGTGTATTACCTCTCTATATCCGCTTCGTCCTTCTTGAAACTTAATCAGGGGCTTAACCTGCTGCTCATTCATTGAGATGTTTCAGCCAGTAAGCAGGCTTTCTGTTTGAGCCCTCCTGATTTTTTGCTTGCATCACAATGTGCACATTGAACATGGAATTGACCTGTGACCGGTAAAGACGTGCCTTTATTGAAAGGCTAACTATACCTGTAAATTGAAATGTGTATCCTTTATTTCTGCAAAAATAGCAGTACCATAAAGCTTTTTTTTTTAGTTGTAAAAGTGCTTTCTCTATTTTTTATGTGAAAATATTCTTACAGAGTAAGCATCTCACACTTTTTTTTGTTTTTTGAGAAGTAAGAATCTGGGTATTATTTAGGCTGCACAGCTGCTTGATAGCACCATAGGCCTTCTGTGGCACTCAGTCTGAAGGTTGTTATATGGACAGTATATGATTGTGACATCAGAGCTATCTCACATACTGGATGAAGTAAACTACTAATTATACCCTATAGAAATATTAGTGGACTATTTCCTTGACTCCATTGTTCTTGCTATGTGTCCAAGCATGGCTACATCTATTATCTTTTCTAGTTCCCAACTTTACTACAGTGACATAGATGCATATTTCAAATACTTCAAAGAATTAAGTGTTGTGGTAGAGATACTTGTATTCTCCTTCATTCCAAATGTTTACAGTGGAAGCAAGTAAGGTATAAATTAAGACACTTATATTCTCCTTTTGCCAGTTCATTCCAGGGAGTAAAAGTGAGATCGTGACTGTCCCTGACCTGTTTTTGTATGTGACCGTAACTAATCTGCTCTCACCCAGTGGTATGTAGGAGATGATCTATACTCCATACCACCCCTTATATTGTACCATTTACAGAACAAAAAATAATAATGTTCATTAAATGCATTGTACTTTTATCAAATTTTGCATACATAATGTAGTCTGTTTATGCTCATATTTTAGTGTGGTTAGACAAAGTGTGCTTTTGAGAGTGAAATTGCATCTGTAATAAAGGATTACAGAAGATGTAGCACATTGTTAAAATGATGTTTGCAGAAAATGGGGGGATGGTAGAGGAGGAAAAGTGGAGATGGCAGAGGCACAAAATAATGGGTGTAAAAAAGACATAAAGAAAGGGGATGCTATGTTAAAAAAGAATAGAGAAATTGAAAGAAAGGTGGCTGAGGAGAGAAAGAAAGGGCAATCAGAGTATGGACATGACAATGAATATGAGAAAGGAATTATGGAATAGAAATTGGGTTGGAGAAAAGCATGATAATGGAGTATTGCGTAGAAGTGTGAGTTGTGAATATTATGAAGAGTGAGTATTGACCGAGGAAGTTATTTTACAGGAAAAGAGTGTTAGAGTGACATAATACTGGAAATTATAATAGGTTTGTGGAGATGGAGCATGGAATTGACATCAATAGACAAAGAGCAGGTAAAAGAAGAGGAAGCAAGTGACAAATGGGGGGAAAAAGAGGAATATAAAACAATGGAACTAAGGCGGTAGAGGAGAGTGCAAAAGAGATTTGCTTATAGAGATGGTGGAAAAGAGTGAGGCGGAAATTCTCTTCACCTATTTAGCATCTGATGATTCTATATTAAGAGTAGATTTTGATTTTAGTTGCAGGTATTTTGAAACTGCTCATGATGAATTTGAGAGCTATATTCTGTTGTATATCCTGTTGCTGCTGATGCCAGTGCTCAACATCTAATAAGACATTTTGTGTTTAGACATTAGACTACTGGTGGGCAACAGGTAGCCCGGGGCCTGCATGTGGCCCTCAGATATTACTAGCCACCCCTCTTCAACAACAGACAGTGCATTTTTTCCCTAAGTTACTAAATACCCAGTTGTACTCATAAATCCTTCTCCTCTTCTCCATTACGAATTCATTCCTTTCCTAATTTTACCAATTTGTTTTGGATCTAATGAACTCTGAGGCCCGTTTAAGGACTCAGGGGCCACAGGTGCCCTTCAAGTGAAATAGATTGCCTGTCACCATATCAGACAACACATACATTAAAGATTTGCTCTTTTTATTTTTTATTTATTGCTAAGGCAAAGTACCCAATGTCCTGTTTCACAAGATATCAGAAACACAAAAGAAAAATAGAGACGGGAGGATAAAGCTGCTAATGCTCAAGAATACAGGAGGATTGAATCACTGCATTGAGGTTACTATACAGTCATCGGATACCTGTAAATTAGGGGACAAGAAAACACTTGTTACATGGGGTCTTTTGACTTCTGGCATCTGTGACTACTAGTGTTGTCTACAGCCACAATCTGTTCATGTCAAACATGCAGAGGCCTGACCCATAAGCTTAAAATGACAATTCTCCTTTGGCTTGCTCAAAAGAAGAGGCGATATAAATACTTTATGAAGGACTACAAGGAGGTTATTTCATTTTTGATCTTGTCCTAGCACAGGAATGTGACCGTATTTCAAGTGAATTTTAGTTACTGTCTTATACTGTTTTCACTATTATAGGGCAAATTTACTCAAGGAACTCAGAGAAAGAGGTCCAACTCAAGATAGATGAAAATTTTAATTTTGGGTACAGAATCAGTCAAAGCATTATAGACACAGGTGTGTTTAGGCCTAGGCCTTTTAGGCTAAGGCCCAGGGCGGTACAATTTGTGGGGGGGGGGGGGGGGCAAGATTTGACTGCACCTTCCCTCTCCCGTAATCATCCTTCCTCAAGCCCTCTTCTCCTTCCCCTTTCCCTCTCAGCTTCTCTCCTCTCCTCTATATAATAATATACCTGGCAGAGGAAGGAGGTGTACAAAGTGCCAAGTAAGGCTTCCAGAGGCTCCCACAGAGGAAGTAATGTGACTTCCCAAAATTGTCCATGGTCTCATAATTTCATGAGACTTCCGCCATGGGACCCACTCACTCCGCACCCCTCCTAGACCTCCTTCATCTCCCAGGTATATTACTCTGCAGATGTAAACACAGGAGTTGAGAGGGATAGGTATATGTATATTATGAATCACATATAATAGTTGTGGTAATTGCGAGTTTTTGTCATGCAATGTTAAAAGATACAGGCTTTTGCGCATGCTCAATGAGCTCCGAAGGCCTGCAAGACTTAGAAAAAGGATTGCAATGAGCATCGAAAAAGCTCACTGCAAGGCCCGAAAGATTTACAAAAAGGCTTGCAATGAGCGACAAAGGCGCTCATAGCAGGGCCCGAGATGAGTACCGAAGGCCATAGGCCTTTGGCACTCATTGCGAGGCCTGCAATGAGCGCTCAAATCGAGGTGTACAACTTTGAAAAATGCAAGACTGCAATGTCCGTAAAGTAGACGAGGGAGAGGGTTGCAATGAGCTCCGAAGGCATGCAACTTAGAGGGGGGAGAGCCTTGCATTGTGTGGCAGACAGCATTGCCAGGCTTAAAACGTTATTGCCGACATTTTTGATGGGCAATTCCCTAGTATATTTATAAATAAGAGTTATCTAGGGGTTTATGTGAGCAACAGACTCTGCAAAGCTCTCTTCCCCCAGGTGGACTGCAGGGATTAACTTTCCTGCTGAACCTGGGCAGCTCTAATTTAAGACTGCTCCTGGAATATGGGAGGGTATGCTTATACACTGATTGTTTGCAGTTTGTCTGACTTGGATAAAGAAACACTTTCAATGAGATAGCTACATGCATCTTATGACTGCTTGGAGCAGAGCTGAAAACCTGAAAATCCGAAGAAATATAAAAGCCAGTGATTTTACAAACTATTGAATTGTTTTGTTCCACCCAGGTTTAGGGTTGTGAGTTGTGATAATGCATATGATTTTTTTGGCAATTCAGAAAGGAATCAATGTTTCACTGTTCTAAAGACACCTCCTTCTAAACAGGTTATTTCAGCCACAGTAATGTTTGTGCTACCCTGTGAGACTTTGGGTTTGTGACACTGTGTGAGTGCCACTCTGTGAGCATAACTAGAGCATATCTAGGCATTTTAATGTTAATTAATGGACATATATTCTAATGTTATCTGAGGTACACCTGTCTCTTTACTAGTTTTTGTTTAAATACTTTCTTTTAATCCTTTTCCTCTTTAACAACATAGAATTTGAATAAATGCCCCCATTGCTTCTATAATAACCATTAGTGTGTTTCTGCCTGCAATAGCGCACTAGACTGTCTCAAGACTCCATGGAAATATATTTTTTTATTTTATTTACATTTTCAACTTTTCAACAGTACAAAACAAAATACATTAAAACATAACGAACAATACAGAAATATACATTTATGCTTTATATTTATATATTATTCAGGGTTTATATTTGATTACATAATTCGTTACAGCAAAATGAAAGAGAGAGAGAATTATAAGTCTAAACATACTAATAGGCAATAGAGTCCTGGAGCATCTGGTAGGGGTGAGGAGGCAGAGCCCAATCCCACCCCTTTCCCACCAATCCTGTAGTAATGCACTCTCAATCCCACAGGGACAATTTGTTAACTATCTTAGTGCACCTCATAGGATCAGACCAGAGCTAATTTATTTCTATTTGCTTGTTTCTATTGATCAAAATTTTAATCTCTGACCAGGATGGTACATCAATGTTTTCCAATTTTAATGCCACTAAATATTTGGCAGTCATCAACACATTAATAATAATGCCAATTTTCTTATGTTCAAAAAACTCTGAACAAATATGGAAAATGATTAATTCTGGTGTCAATTGTAGTTTACAATCTAAAGCTAATGATATATGAGAAATACATTCTTCTCACATTTTTTTAATTTTTAGACAGCTCCACCACATGTGATTGAGGGTACCTTTTTCTTTGCAACCTCTCCAACATTCACCAGAATGTTGGATGGAGAGGAGCAATTCTTGCCAATTTAACAGGAGACAAATGCCATCTTTGAATTACCGTAATTTAAGATATGTTTTTCTTAATGGTACACAAATTATATTAGTATATGTTCTCTTGAATGCTTTAAACCAAACCTTAGTTTCTAATTCAAATCCCAGTGCCATTTTATTATCTTATTTGTCTTATAGTTATATTTGTGGTGTTTTAAAATGTTAATACATTTACAGCCTTATTAATTTGCGATTCAGCAAATTTAAAAAGGCTCTATTTAAGCACACAGCATATTTTTTTACAGAAGTTTTTAGTTACTAAAGACCTTGCTTTTGGATAGAAGTTCACTAACTAAAAACTTCTGTAAAAAAATATGCTATGTGCTTAAAGCCCTTTTAAATTTGCTAAATCGCAGTTTAATAAGGCTGTTATTTATCAACTTGTTATTTTCTTCTACAGTAATCAAATTTTCAAAATCAGATATGGGATTACCGTGGAAATAGTGTGTGTATATGCACAGAAACGATTATATGCAGTGACATATGTTCCTGTCTATAAATGTGTAATCTTAGGAAGAGAACTTTGCAGGGAGAAGGCAGGAAATGAAATCCAATATCAAAAGGGCATTAGTCAGTAGTTGGTGTCTGTGTCAGTGGTGGGCATTAAATTAGGTAATTGGGTGGGTCATTGAGGTTAACTTGTTGTGGAGGGGGGTAGTCTATACTATTGGGTGGAGTCAGTGTAAGGAGAGGGCCAGGTCTCTGTCTTCCACACCACCAACCACCACTGCCAAGGAACACCATTCGTATCAAAGTTAATGAAAGGAATGTGCCATGTTCTACATATTAAATCCCAGAGAACATATCTCTAGCACATACAAATGGATGGATTGGTGAAATGATTTAAAAGGACGTTGAAGAGTATGCTTAGAAAAGTTGTAGCATGAGACAGGAAACACTGGGATCCACTTTTACCTTATTTATTTTGCCACCAAGGAAATACATGAAGCATGTACTTGATTTTCCCTTTTACAACTTCTCTGGATGTCGTCTAAGAGGGATTCTTTTTTTTTTTTTTTTTTTTTATTGGTCATAAAACAAACAACATAAATGTTCCCAACAGATACAAACACATAAATATTACATAGTGAACAGAAGCAGAAAGAGATATATCCATAGGCACAATGGACCATATGTTTGATTCTAAAAAATAACGTATTACAATTTTTTCATCTATCTCTGGACTAAATCAGCAGCATTTATAAATCTATCAATCGTCAATAAACAACCACTTCAATTAATTCCGCTAGTGTATATGGATTTTTTTTTTCCCTCTCACTTCCATATTCCCCATTTAATATTCATCCATATGTTGCTCCCAGATAGTCCAATTAAGAGTATTTATTTTCTTGAACTGTGCATTAATATTTTCTTTCATCAGATCTTTATTGTAATTAATTTTATTAACCACTTCTTTCCAAGTAGGAATTTCAAATTTATTCCAATATTTAACTACCATCGCTTTAATGATCAATAATATATGAGATATCAATAATTTATTTCTGGGAAAAATGTTGTCTATCCCTATATGGAACAATATTAATTCCGGGGAACATGGACATCTTGTCCCAGTAATTATGGTCAAATATCCACAGCATTCTTCCCAAAACTTTCTTATCTTATCACATTCCCACCACATATGTTGTGCATTGCCTTCTTTGCCACATCCTTTCCAGCATAATGACGATTTTTGGGAATCAATCTTTTTCATAATCGCTGGAACTATATACCACTTTTGTGTTAATTTAAAATACAACTCTCTATACATGGTATTAATAGAAGATTTCTTTATTAATCTTAAGGCCCTTAGCCATTCTTGCTCATTGTAATCTATATTAAGATTGTGTTCCCAATCTTTTATACTCTTAGTTTTCCCAAATTTCATATGTTTAGTCCTACTTTTGCTAATCTTTGACACCAGATGATTCACCTGACCTTTAATCAAGAATGCTTCTAAATCATACATTTTATCCATTTTATCATATATAAATCCCTTTTGTTTCATTTTTTCTAACAATATACCATATTTCATCCATGAAAAGGATTTTAGGGCTCCTTTCTCCTGAAGTTCCCCTTGCTTTATTAAGCAACCTGCTGGGTATAAGTCAGCTATATAAAGAATTGATGCTTTCTTCAATAGATTCACTTCTATATTAAATGATTCATCTCTTAGTATGTCTATAGGTGTAGAAGAGGAAGGTATATGAATTAACTCTGCTCTAATTACCTATTTTTATACCTTTGCTGTTTTCAGCTTTCCTTATTAATGAGGCTAATGGTTCCATAAATAACAGAAACAACAATGGGGAAAGGGGACAACCCTGTCGTGTACCATTACTAATCACAAACTTCTCTGTTTCGAAGTTTGTGCCTGTAATGTATGCTGTTGTATCCTTATAAATAGCTTTAATTGTTTTGGAGGCAAAGTTAATAAACCCAAACTTCTGTAGTACTGCATTCAAGAATTCCCAACTAATCTAGTGACAGGATTAGTGTGGGGATCCTTCTTTTCCTTACGGTAAACATTAAGTCAATTAAACGTCTGGTATTGTCTGATGCCTGTCGTCCTTGAACAAAACCAGATTGATCTAAATGTATCAACTTTGGAATAATTCTATTCAATCTGTTAGCCATGATTTTTGTATATAGTTTTAGATCAATATTAATAAGTGAAATGGGACGATAACTAGTTACTTCTTCTGGATTTTTCCCCGGTTTTAGAATATTAATTATTTTAGCTTCTGATAATTCTGACGGCATTTTTCCATGATTTTTAATCTCATTAAACATGTTTTGTAAATGTTCACTAATTTCTTTTTGAAAAATGTTATAATATAGATGGTCAAAGCCGTCTGGACCTGGGGCTTTATTAGCTTTTGCTTTATTTATTACTTCCTCTATTTCTCCCAAAGAGATATCTTGATCTAATAATCTTTGATCTTCTTCTTGTAATTTTGGTAAACTTACTTTACTCAAAAATGTATTTATCTCTTCTTTACTAGGTTTTTAAATATAGGATTACTATTTAAATTATATAATGAACTGTAGAACGTCTTCATAATCTCACCTATTTTGTCAGGATGGGTATATAAAGAATTATCTAGTCCTCTTAAGCTATATATTTTATTTTGATTTTTTTGTCTTTTTAGTTTATTAGCCAAATATTTACCCGTTTTATTACCCATTAAAAAATGGGATTGTTGAAATTTCCATATCAGAGAGTCAACCTGGTATTGTAATATTTTATTTATTTGGGCTTTCTTTTTAGCAATCTGCGCTGATCTCTCCTCCAATGGGTTCGCTCTATTTTCTCTTATTTGTTTCTCCAAATCTATGTACAGTGATCTCAAGGGCTTCCCCCTTTCCCCATGTATCCTAGCCATCCGTGAAATCATTTGGCCTCTTATAACTGATTTAAATGCACACCAGAGCATGGACAATGAGTCTACTGTATTTTGATTAGTTTTAAAAAATTCCTTTCTTTCCTTTTTTAGGAATTCCAAGGTTTGTTCATTCTTAAATAGGATTGGATCTAACTTCCATTTTTTTTTATTTTTACTTATCTTTTCTTCTTTTAGGTTAATATATATCATTGAATGATCTGACCATTTAGCAGTACTTATTTCTATATCCTTAATTAGTCTTAATGTACGTATGTCTGTTAAAAAGTAGTCTAGTCTTGAATAGGAATTAAAACGATTTGAGAAAAATTTATATTCCCTCTCATCAGGATGTAGTAATCCTCATGTATCCAAAAGGTCATCATTAGATGTTATTTTTTCAAAATCTTTAGATGTCTTTTTAATCTGATTTTCAGAATTTTTTTTTATTGTTCCTATTCTGTCTTTTACCGGATCCATAAACATATTGAAATCCCCTCCAATTATTAATTGTCCCTTTCTAATTTTTTTTATTTCTTTAAGTATCTTTTTAAAGTATCTAATTGGTTTTACATTGGGGAGGTATATATTAGCTATTGTCATATTTACTCCATTTATTGTGCCACACCATATTATATATCTTCCTAAGGGATCAATTATTTTAACGTCCTCATGGACTTTTATATTATGACTAAAAAGGATTGATACTCCTCTGGATCTTTTATTATATGTTGAATCTATTTTAATATTATAGTTTTTGTTATTTACATATCTTAAGGTATCTTTACCCCAATGAGTCTCTTGTAGTAGGAGAATATCTGCTTTATTTTTTATATAATTATTATAAGCTATTCTCCTTTTTGATGGTGAATTTAGTCCATTAACATTATGGGTTATTATTTTAACCATTATTTACGATTACTACAATTACCTTCTTCATTTGTATCTTATTGCACTTGTTTTGTATTTTTGGTCTCTTTCTAATATATCTGATTTTACCCCACAGCTCCCCATTAATTTTACCCGTGTAATTTGCACCGTTGGGAAATTCATTCATTTGTACTATCTTACAATCCTTGGACATGTTCTTCATTGGGCTTAATCTAAGTCCAAGTTTACTTATTTTTTTTAGGGCTATTATGCCAATTTTAGGAAATGCTAGGAGTTTTAATAAACTTACTAGTTTATTAGTTGGGAGGTCATGTATTCTTATTTCCCTATTATTTTCCATTCTTAATTATAGCATCTTTTTATAATAGTTGTAATTTCCACTTGCTCTCATTCTCCCCTTTGATCTTTTACCGGGCATCAACTCCACGGGGGGAAAGTGCAAAATAGGAAAGAAAGAGGAATAAGTCCTCAGCCCCAGAAACCGTGGCTTGTTCCCCTATAGTTTATTTTATATGATACCAACCTTCAATTATAAATACTGAATTTATAGATATGTTTTGCACTATATTCAACTAGAAATTAATTTATCCATATTTTCTTTTTTCTCTTTTTTTTTTTTTCTTTCCCTTTATTTTCCTGATTTGCTTATCCTTCACATACTATTTCCTCTCTCCACCTCTTTTCCCTCACCCTCTCTCCCATGGAACTGGACCCAAACATCCTTACTTTTCCAACATCGACCTTTTCATATCCCTCAAAAATAAATACCTTTACATTTTTTCTTTGATTGATTACTACCACTTCTTTAAACAATTGAACTGGTTTAAACTCTTATAAATTTCCCATAGAGCAATACACAATAGAAAAACAAAGTGCTTAAATTTCCCCCAATATAACCGTACCGAAAAGGAGGTCTATACCATTTTCTCTAAATATTGTAACCATCTCTACCTGGGACGTTATTGTTATCAGTAATCCAAATAATAATATCTTTATTACAATTTTTTTGATTTAGGTAGTAATGTGCACAATTACTCACTATTTTTTTTTTCTTTTTTTTTTTTTCCTTTTCTTTTTCCTTCCTTTCCCCTTTCTTAGTCCCCCTCTTACCTCTCCCTTTTCCTTTGTTTTTCCTTCCCTTTTTCTCCTTTTCTCCCACAACAATGGTATAAACCCCCTTATCTACAGATAGCTTCCAATATACACGTATAAATATATAAAAAGTGCTTATATTTCCATAAAGTGCTAGTTATCTAATCTTCGGTTCTTACTCCTTTATGTGTTTTAAAGTGCTTCGTAATCTATTTAAAAATTTCTATGGCCCTCATTCAATTGCAATTTGGCCAATTGGATAAGGGTCTAAATAAGCACATAAAATATTTTTTTAAAGAAGTTTTTAGTTAGTAAACATCTATCCAAAAGCAAGGTTTTCACTAACTAAAAACATATTTTAACAAAATATGCTATGTGCTTATTTAGAGCCCTATTCAATTGGCCAAATCGCAATTGAATGAGGCCCTATGTGTCTATAAAGTGCATACAAATAAGATGCTTAAGTTTCCCCACTATAACATCAGTTTTCTCTTAAGAAATGTTTATATCCTTTTCTCTGTATTGTATTAACATCATAACTATCATATTATAATAACAGTAATCTTAATTTTACAAGACAATATTTCAATAATTTATTTCAAATTCTAAAATTCATATTATTATACTTTCTACAACCTTTTTGTGTACCACTAGTGATCCAATCCAATCTTCGGTTTTTACTCCTTTATGTGTTTAAGGTGCTTCGTAATCTATTTAAAAATTCTATATTTCTGTAAAGTGCATACAAATAAGGTGCTTAAGTTTCCCCACCATAATATCAGTGATCTCTTAGGAAATGTTTATATCCTTTCCTCTGTATACTATAACCATCATTACTAACATATTATATTAACAATAATCTTAATTTTACAAGACAATATTTCAATAATTCATTCCAAATTCTAAAATTCTTATTGCTATGGTGAATTTATAAAGTAACCTAATATGTAAACCAACACAAGGGGGGATATATTAAATAGCAAAGATAAATACATCATTATACACTCCATATTTCTTAAAGAGTCTTTCTTCTCTTTTCCTTAACCTCTATTTTCTTTGGACCCATTCTGGGTTCTTTAAATGTAATTCTGTTAAAGTTTTAGGAAGAGTGGAAGAATTCACTTCTATATTCCATTTTCGTAGCAGCAACAATCCTTCTATCTTATTCCATATAGTATCTTTCATTATATAAAGTGCTGTAGGGTATTTCCATCTATATTTGATTTCTTCTTTCCTTAAACTTTGTGTTATTGCCGTATATTCTCTTCTTTTATTCAGAGTATATATAGATAGGTCCGGAAATATTTTTATTTTATCATATGGAGCATCCATAGGTCTTTTTATAGAATTTGCTTTGATTATTGCATCTCTAAATGGAAGAAATTGAAGATTGACTATAACATCTCTAGGTATATTTTTGTCCAGGCCTCTGGGGAGGGAAATCCGATGGATATTTTCTATTTTAGTATCTTCTTTAGGAATTTGGGGTGTTAAGTTATTAAATAGTTTTTTTAATGTATCCTGGTAGATCTTTTTCCAGTATATTTTCATTTATTCCCCTTATTCTTATAT
Organism: Discoglossus pictus; assembly: GCA_027410445.1. Lineage (NCBI taxonomy): Eukaryota > Metazoa > Chordata > Amphibia > Anura > Alytidae > Discoglossus > Discoglossus pictus. The sequence continues at coordinate 248,855,605 of CM050164.1, forward strand.
TTTTTTTCCTTGACTTATCTTCTTGTTTAATTCTTCAATTTTGTATTCCAAATTATTTGTATATTTTAATAATGCATTATTATCCATGATTAATTTATCACATTTAATTTCGAGTTCATTGATTCTTTTGCTTGTTTCTTTAATTGAATTTGTATTTTCTGTCATCTGTTTTGTTAGTTCCAAGGTAATCTTTTCTTGAAAATCATATAGGAGGTCTTTCATTTTTAAATAAGTTAATGGTTCCTCTTGTGATTTTTCAATACCCTCAAGGGGAGATTGTGCTGCCTTCCTCGGGGAGGGATTTATTGATTGTTCCAAAATGGAGGATTCTGATTGTGATATTTCTAGTATGTTAACTTTTTGTTTTGGCGAAAAAAAACTGATTTGTTTCTGGAACTCCTGTCTTCTTCTCGCTTTTTATTTTCATAGCATTTGGAGGTTTCTTATTAGCCATCTTATTCCTTTTAGGTTGTATTCCTATGGACCCTTGTTTTAATCTTCTTCTCTTTTCTTTTTAATACAGTCCTTTTTTAGCTTTATTTTACTTGTCTTATGTAAGGTGTATTGGTTATGTCACCTTCCTTAATATCTTGAAGTGATACTTTCTATTTCTTCGCCCTTAGCCTCTTGCATGTTTTCATAAGACTTATTATTTTACCTTCACCCTTTCTCCTCTGCTCCCTTTGTTTTATCATAGTTCCGTTTATATATACTTATCTTCCTCTTTTCTGTACCCCAATTTAGCTCCCTAGCGGGTTCTATTTATTGCATATCTTTTATCTCAATTTTGTATTCCTGTGGCATAATATGCCTCTTACAATTGCTCACCTCTGTTTTTAAACCGGGTATCTGGTTTGTTGCTCGGACTCTGTCTCCCGCGGATCTTTCGCGGGGATCTCTCTCCTTGGCGCGTCTTCTCGCGGGATCTGCGCGGAGACAGTCTCCGTCCTCCGGTTTTCAAAACTCGGCTTTTTAGCTTTTTAGCTTTTAGCCCCGCTTTTTATCCCCGCTAGTAGCCTTGGGGATTTAGTTTTTAACAATGTTCATAGCATAAAGGGAGAAGGGAGATGGGAAGGGAATACATCTATGCATAATGTATATTTTTTTGTGCTTTACTTAGCTGTATTGCATTGCAAGACTTCTCAAGGCTTCTAGGGCATCTAAAGCATCTGAGGCATTGGATTCGGTATGGAACCAGGTTAACTGCTGTGCATGACCTCCCAGCTCTCCTACCACCAGCTCATTTTCGGTCTGGTGTATATTCCACTTCCGGTACCGCCCTCATGTCTGTCTAAGAGGGATTCTGAACATACCATAAAGAAGAGCAAGCAGTGCCAGGTGAAAATATTGTGGAGTATATGAGGTAGCCATGACTGTCCAGTATATATAGCATTGCAGTATACTGTATATAATAGTGTTGCAGTATATAGTGATACCTTGTTATCTCAATACAATTTATGTTTTTAAATTTAGTCTATCAAGAGATCAAAGTAAAGGAGTGCTTTGTAACGGAGATCTGTCTTTCTCTTTATGATTTATATACATTTTTTATTGGACAAACATTAAATGTAAACGATAATATTTCAAGCGAGACCTCTCTTTTTCATGTCAGAGGCAATACTAAAAGTTTAAGTGGTTTTTATATGCAGTTTGCTTCAGATTCCTCACTTTAAATAAGAATAAGATATCATAAATATCCAAATATAAATTTGCTGTGTACACAATAATATATATTAACAATATAATTCTAAGTGCATTATATTTGATGTAGATACATTTTTTTATTATAATTATAATCCTATAAAAATTATTTTACTTCATAGCTCTTTTTTTTTTTTTTTCTCAAAAGTCTTTTATTAGGCAACAGAGTAAAAGGAAATCGACACAAAACCCAAATGAAAGCTTTGGCACAATTGGAGTATAACATCACCATACTAAAAGAAAACTGAGTAAGGCTAACATTATACTGTAAAATATAAGGGTACAGTGTAAGAGTCGACAGGCAAGTAGAACGGTTTATCCCCACCAGTGGGAAAGTCGAAATTAATCTAAGTTACCTAAACTTTTCCAATTTTCTAGGAAAAATGACTACCATAAATAAAATAGTTTAACAGGCTCGATGTAAACAACATCAGGAGCCTAAATAAAAAACATGCTGTAGGAATAAAATATAACTTTAAATTAGTTAACGCCTTTCTATAGAACACTGTTGAATATAAAACAACAAAATTAAATTCAAAATCAAATTTTTGTCCCAAAGATGTCCAAGTTTAAGTCCAGTGGGTTATCAGTTTAAATCTATTACCTGTCCTGTCCTGTCGCCTCCAGTCCCCAGCCTGCACCTCCAGTGTAGAGATTAACAAAAAAGACTAGTGTTAAGTAAGAAAGTATCATGTTATAGGTGGACTATAAGGGGAATTTATCCAGGGATTCCAGATTTGGAAGAATTTAGGCATAAGATCCTCCATTAAATGGGTTAGCCATCACATTCTCAGCGATGTAAATAATTTTGCTGATAACTGATTGTAAAGTAAGAATGGGAGGTTTCCATTGTCTGGCTATGATGCTCATTTGTAGCTAACATTAAATACTGGAGGAGTTTATTCTGACACTTTGATAGTGCAGGAGCATAGTGCCCTAGAAGGCCCGTGTCTGCTTTAGCCGTGACAGGCGTGTGAAAAAAACTTTGTTCCAAAGGTGTTGTACATGGGGGCAAGACCACCATGTGTGGAAAAAGTTTCCAGGGACCTGGCAAGCTCTATAGCAGTTATGATTAGGGGAGCATTTCCATTTAAATAGTTTATCCTGGGTAATATAAGTCTTGGGAAGAACTTTGATGGAGGTCTCCAAAATATTACTATAAAGGGATCCTCTGGTTAGGTTTCGCCATCAAAAAGTTCTCGATAAATATCCAGAGGGGCTTGTGAGTAGGGGACCGCGCGATTGGGATAAAAGCCAATTGTGCTGCCTTAAAATATAATTTTAGGTTGGGGCAGGAGAGGTCTCCTTTCAATTTATGAAGAAGCATAGCTGATTTAGAAATACAGTGTGATTTATTCTGTCATATGAATTTGAAAATTTGGCGTTTGAACTTTTCTAAGTCTGTGTAATTCAAAGCAATCGGTAGGAAGCAAAATATATACATAAGGCGGGGAAGGAGGTTCATTTTAAAAGAGTGAATACATCTTAGCCAGGAGATAGGATATTTTGCCCATGACAGTAAATTTTGGGTTAGTGTTTTGTAGAAGGCTGTATAGTTGGATTTATGCGCCGTATAGTTGGATTTATGTAGGCTTGCGGTGTTGCGAGTGAGATTAGCACCCAGATATTTGAGATGGTTAGAAGGCCAATTAAAATTAAAGTTCTGTACTTGTGCAATGATTAGTGGCAACTGAGAGGGGGTGTGGTTTGGCCTGTGTAAAGCTATATGAGTGTGTGACTTTTTGTGGTCTGCTTGCCTCTGTTCTGTGATTACTCCTGAAAATTAAGTGTGTTGTGTACTTGTGCAGTGATCAGTGGCAGCTGAGAGGGTGTGTGGATTTCCCTGCGTAAAGCTATATAAGTGTGTGACTTTTTGTGGTCTGCTTGCCTCTGTTCTGTGATTACTCCTGAACAGTAAGTGCGTGTGTACTTGTGCAGTGATTAGTGGCAACTGAGGGGGGGGGGGGGGGGGGGGGGGGGTGTGGCCTGTGTAAAGCTATATGAGTGTGTGACTTTTTGTGGTCTGCTTGCCTCTGTTCTGTGATTACTCCTGAACAGTAAGTGTGTGTACTTGTGCAGTGAGTAGCGGGCAGGTGAGTATTAAGAACCTAATATAAACAGGGGAAGGTGTGAACACTTCTAGCATAAGGGCAGTTCTAGTATAAATGTAGGAGTTTAAATATAAGGAGGAAGTGCAAAGGGGGAGAACATTGTAGTGCTTTAAAAAAAAAAATGACCTACTGTAATTATGAGTCAGTCCAGTGGAAACCTAACTCATTGTATATCCTGTCATGTGTGTGCACTACTGGAACAGAAGATCCAGGGTCCATACCTCTGTGACAGGTGTGAACATGTTGCCTATCTTGAAACTCAAATTGGATAACTGGAGAGAACGGTTGCAGCACTTAGTGATATTGCTCCACTGGAAAGGGAGTTGGTGATCACGGAGCACAGTTTAGCTGGGCCTAGCATAGAAGGTGGAGCTGGGGCTAGTGAGGATGTCCAGGGAGGTAGCTGGGTTACAGTTACAAGGGGAAGCAGTGGGAACAGGAGCAGGAGGCAGGCCAGTTCTGAGTTGGTAAGCACCAACAGATTTGCCAGATTGAGTGAAACTGTTGGGGATGTCCATTCAGGAATGGCAATGCCAGACAGAGCTATTCCCTCTAACAGCTGGGAGAACAGTTCTACTGGTGGAGTGGGAGGGCAGAATAGGTAGAGCAACAGGCAGGATTTGGTGGTTGGGGACTCTATTATACGGAAGGTAGACATGGTGATTTGTCACCCAGATCCCAACAACTGAACAGTTTGCTGTCTCCCTGGTGCTCGGGTTCGGCATGTTGTGGATCGGGTAGATAAATTATTGGAAAGGGCTGGAAATGAACCGGCGGTCTTGGTTCATAATGGTACCAATGACAAAGTTAGTGGAAGATAGAGTGCTAGCCCAGGGAGACAGAAGGTGCTTAGGGAGGTTTATGCGTGGCTAAAAATGTGGTGCATTAAGGTGGGGTTTGGGTTTTTAGAGCACTGGGCTGACTTCTCACTTGGGTACATTCTCTATAGCAGGGAGGGATTGCACCTTAATGATGAGGGAGCTTTTGTGCTAGGCGATAGGACAGTAGAACGGCTGGGGGAGTTTTTAAACTAGTAGGTGGGGGGAGGGACGAGATAGAAGTAATGGGGTAGAAAGTGTAGAGGGGGTAAGGAGTCCATTAACTAGTCACGGGGGAGGAGCAAAACCATTATATCTAATTTTTCAAGATTCACTCAACACAGGGTCTCTACCAGATGACTGGAGAAAGGCAGAGATGATACCTATATTTAAGAAGGGAGCAAGAGCAAATCTGGTGAATTAGATACCAGTGAGTCTCACTTCGGAAGTTGGAAAGCTTTTAGAAGGGTTAATAAGGGATAATACACAAGAATATGTCTATTCAAACAGGATCATAAGTAGGAGCCGACATGGATTTATGAAGGATAGGTCATGTCAAACAAACCTAATTAGTTTCTATGAGGAGGTTAGAAGGAACTTGGATCAAGGCAACTCAGTGGATGTAGTCTATCTGGATTTTGCAAAGGCTTTTGATACAGTGTCACATGGGAGACTATTTAGCAAACTAAGGGATACAGGAATTGCCATAAATATTTGCTTATGGATTGAGAGCTGGCTAAAAGACAGGAAGCAAAGGGTTGTTGTAAATGGGACATACTCGGATTGGACTAATGTGGTAAGTGGGGTTCCTCAGGGTTCAGTATTTAGGTTCCCTCCTTTTTAACATATTTATTAATGACTTGGAAGTGGGATTGGAGTGTGGTGTCTCCTTTTTTGCTGATGATACAAAGTTGTGCAAGGTATTTAAATCAAATAATGATGTGCTTTCCCTCCAAAGGGATATACATAAAATTGAGGAATTGGCATCTAAATGGCAGATGAGATTTAATACGAATAAATGTAAAGTTATGCCTCTGGGAAGGAAAAATAGCCATGCAATTTATAATCTTAATGGAGCAAATCTAGATGTATCAGATATTGAAAGGGATTTGAGAGTACTTGTGGACAACCTCCTAGGTAACAGAGATCAATGCTAAGCAGCATCTGCAAAGTAAAGTAAAATATTAGCATGTATTAAGAAGGGTATAGAAGCAAGGGAGGCAAATATAATTCTCCCACTATACAAATCCATAGTACGCCCTCATTTGGAATAGTGAGTACAATTTTGGGCACCACTACATAAAAAGGAAATTTTAAAGCTGGAAAAAGTACAGAGAAGGACAATAAAATTAATAAAGGGAATGGAGGGGCTAAGTTATGAAGAAAGACTAACCAAATTAAACTTATTTTCTCTAGAAAAAAGGTGTCCAAGAGGGGATATGAGTACCTTATATAAATATATCCAGGGTCAATACAAGGCTTTGTCAAGGGAACTTTTTGTGCCAAGAGGTTTTCAACTGACAATGGGACATCCTTTGAGATTAGAAGTAACAAAACTTCACCTTAAAGAAAGAAAAGGGTTCTTCACAGTAAGGGTGGTTAATCTGTAGAATTCTCTACCGAAGGAGGTGTTGACAGCGGATTCGATAGATAATTTTAAAAAGAGATTGGATATATTTTTAAATAAAAACGGCATTAAGGGCTATACTGGATAAATAGAGAGGGAGTATCTGGGTCCAGGAACGAATTTTATATTTTTTTCCCTGTTGAGACAATTGGCAAAGTTTCACTGGAGTTTTTTTTTCTGTTTGCCTTCCTCTGGAGGAATTAACAATAAATCTGCATATTGCAGATCAGAGGAGATCTAAAAACGTTGAACTTGATGGACTAAAGGCTTTTTTCAACCTATGTAACTATGTAAAGTGTTGTTGTAAGAAGGCTACATCAGAGGGGGGTAAGGAGATATTTAGGGCTTCCGTTTTGTCTATATTGATATGGAGCCCAGAGAATTCGTTAAAGGATCCCAATAGGTGAAAGAGGACAGGGACCGAGGTGCTGGGATCTGTCAAAGTGCAGAGGACATTGTCCGCAAATAAGGCACACTTTGATGTCTAAGTTTGTTCTGATGGCCTGGGCTAGAGGTTCAATGGCTAGAGCAAAGAGTAAAGGGGATAGAGGGGAGCCCTGTCTGGTCCCCTTTTGAATAGTAAAGGAAGCCCTGGTTTCACCTGGGAATTTTAATACTGTTTTAGGAGATTTATAATAAGTATTAATCAAATACATAAAATGTCCTGTAAGGCCAAATTTTGTCAGCCCAGCCCTTAAATAGGGCCACTCTAAAGTCAGAGGCCTTCTCCATATCTAAGGCTAGAAGACACAGAAGAGGAGTATGGTGTTGATTCGCCCAGTGTATGGTATCCAGAATCCGTCTGATGTTATCCCCTGCCTGTCTAAAGGGAATTAAACCCACATGGTCCTTATGGATTAGTGTGGGTAAAAAGTTAGAAATTCTGTCAGGCATTAGTTTAGGGAGTTTTTCCACATCCCCATTTAGTAGCGATATAGGACTATAGTTCTTAACTTATAGCGGATCACGGCCCTCTTTAGGGGAAAAAGACCACGTCCGTCTGGTTAAGTTTGGGTGGAATCTTATGGCCATCTAAGATTGCATTAAATAAGGTCACCAAATGGAGAGCCAAAATGTCTGCGTATCTCCTGTAATAAAGATTAGAAAATCCGTCCCTTTTCAGCTTTTTAATAGTCTTTAGAACCTCTTCTGTAGTGATTGGAGAGTTCAAGCGATCTCTCTCTTGGATGGAGATATGTGGAAGATTGTAGGACTCTAGGAAGGAGGAAGGTTGAGTGGCATACGGGCTGGGTGGGGAATAATAATGTTTTTGAAAGAAGGTGTGAACGTTTCTTTAATTTCATTAGGGTTATATGTAAAGTTCCCAGAGAAGTCTTTGATCTTAAAAAAGTTGGAATGGGTCAGCTTCCCTCTCAATTTTCTAGCCAGTAGAGAATCTGGCTTATTGGCTTTTGTGTAAAATGAATGACCCATCCATCTCAAAACTTTTTCGGTTTGAGCGGAAAGTATTAAATCGAATTCTGCACGTAAGGTGTCTATTTGTTTACAGCGTTGGGTTGAGGGATTGGCCTGATTCGATTTTTCTAAAGCTGAAAGTGATGTTCTAATCTCAACTTCCCTTACCTTTTGTTGTTTCTTATGGGTAGCAGAAAGTTAAATGCAAGAGCCACTAATGAAGGCCTTGTGTGCTGCCCAGACCCAACCTGTATCGGAAACCGGGGTCAAATTAGCTGAGAAGTATTGATTAAGGTCTAAAGCAATCTGTTCCCTAAAGGCTTGGTTAGAGAGGAGAATGTCATTAAGCTTCCATGAGTAAGGGGGTTTGAATGTAATGCCAAAATCTAGAGACATATGGAAGACTGAGTGGTTGGACCAGGGGTAGGGGCAAATTTTGGAGGCAGTTAAGCCATCCCACAAAGACTAATCAATTAGCAAAATATTGTAGGAACTGTGCCATTGGGAATAATACATGTTCCTTCTTTTCTCCTTGATGTTTCCAAGCGTCCAGGAGGTGGAGCTCCTCAAGAGATTTATTAATTATTTTGAGTTTATGAGAAAATGTATCCCAGAGGGACTTGGAGGATCTATCAATATTAGGGTCTAGAGCCAGGTTGAAATCCCCCCTAGAATGATCTTGCCTATGTCTAGAAATTTAAGGTGGGAGAGCAGTTTGATAAGGGTGTTATGTGGGGCGGACGGTAGTGGGGGAGTATAAAGCTATGAAAGAGATCCTGGTGTTAAGAAGGGAACCGGTTAATATAATTGACCCCGGATCAATCTTTTTGATCTCCACAGTGAAAGGGAAATCTTTATGGAGCAGTATAGCCACACCCGCCTTCTTAGTTGGGCATGTTGAGGTTATGAAATAAGGATATGATTTGTGTAGGAGGGGGTTTTACCTTTAGCAAAATGGGTTTCCTGTATAAAAATTACTGAGGGTCGGAGTGACTTATATGAGATGAAGGCCTTATGCAGTTTAAATGGGGAGTTAAAACACTTAGCATTGTGTGTGAGGAAGGTGAAGGAGGTGTTAGTCATTGTACCTGTGGGGTAATGAATGCTCGAGGAGATGCTGGATCTGCATTCCAGGGCAGGGGTGTCAAGCCCAAGGCGGTCGACGACCAGAGGTGCTGGAGAGGAGGATCAGGACCTGAAAACCTAGAACTTGAGGGAGAATGGAGACAAAAATAACATCCAGAAAAACAAGATCGTATAAAGAAAACAAGTAAAAACAACAGTATAGTGGGGGTATTGCCTCACTAAACAATTTAAGGCACACACAGTGCCAAAGGCAAGGAGGCGGATCTTCCCAACCTTGAAATCCCTACTAGTGAGGTAAGAGCAAAATTTGGGTCCAGGAATAGGGTTTAATTAATGGTCATTATTTGTAGAATACCAGGTAGGGGAAGGATAGGGTAAAGACCTCTTTTGAATATTTGGTGGAACTACTTAGGTCTGGGGTGGTTGAAGATTCTGAAAAAAGAGCCGGGGACCTGAAGTAATTGAAGATGAGCCAGAAACGACATACATTCTTCCAGGGAGTAAACAGTATAGGAGGTTGAGCCCACCGGGAATGAAAGGTTGAATGGAAATCCCATCTGTATTTGATTTTGTTGTGGATGAGGATTGAGATCAAGGGTTTCGTGAGTTTGCATTTCCATAGCGTGGAGGGTGCTAAGTCCGCAAAAATCTGTAGTGCAGAGCCATCCGGAGCTGACAATGGATGAGGACTTCCTTGCCTCTTGTATAAGAAGATCACGAGTATTTTGGCACAGAAAGTGGACTAAAACGTCCTTTGGTTGGTCAGAGTTTGGAGGGCCACCAAATGCTCTATGAGCGCTTTCAATTTCCCATGATGACTCTGGGTGTGATAATAAAATGTAGTGTATAGTCGCTTGTAGATATGGTATAAGGTTAGTCACAGCCTTGGGGACGCAGCAAAATCGGACATTATGCCACCTTGAGCGGTTCTCTAGGTCTTCCAGTTTGGCTTTGAGAATGGAGATTTGCAATGACTTTGCTTGATTGCCTGCCTGTCGGAAGATTGTGCTTCAATGATTTGATCTGTCAAAGTTTCCAGGTGATTGGTGCGTTGGCCCAGATCTTGAACTTCCTGTTTAATTTCCTTGACAGCGGTGGATAGGTGAGCTTGTACAAGGGCATCTATCTTTGCCACCATTGCATCTGTCAAGTCAACATGTGGTGGGCGATCAGAAGTGTCTTCTACATCTGAGCTGTTAGAGGGAGTAGGATCCGGCTGATGAGCTGGAGTAGCTTGAGACGGGAAGTGGATTTTAATTACTCTGGATTGTGGATTTTTTTTGTTCGGCTTCCCCATCTTGTATATTAGGAAGGCAAAGCTCTATTAGAGCAAAATTGTGGAGAGGAGATGCAGAGATGCACTGGCTAATTTGTCAGATAGGAAGTCCAGGGGCAGGTACTCTTTCAGCTTTTAGAGAGGGATCATATCCAAGAGGCCCCCAATCTGGTCATAGCAAGTCATTAGGCCCGGTGTTTTTAGGTACACAAATAGTGCTTTTCGGACATTATGATGAGGAGCTCTGGCTGATGGTAGCGCGTGGAGAAAAATTGACCTTGTTGCATAAGGTAGCTGAGAGGAGCAAGTGATGATGAGGGATGCAGGAAAATTTAGCTGGAAGGCGCTGTATATGATATAGGAAGACCATGAAGATTGCCATTTATAGATATTTATAGAGTTGTAATTTTATAGTTTGGTCAGTAGGTGGTGGCAGAGTTCTGCAAACGATGGTTTGAGAATCTGGAGAGGAGTGATAATGCGAATTACAGTCATGGATCATATTTAGATCTCCACAGACCAACAAATTGCCCTGAGCTATTTTTTTAAGGGATTTGATTCTACGGATAAGAAATCTATTTTGGTCTTTATTCGGTGCATATAAATTCATAATAGTAATAATTTTTCTGTTATTTTTTTGTCCAGACCATATCAAATATTTGCCCTCCTCATCCTTCTCAAAAAAAAATCTCTACCAACTTTAATTTTTTGTTGAAGAGGATGAAAACTCCTTGCGCTTTCTTTTTAAAACTGGAATTATATTTAACTGTGTAGATATTCAGCCTTATTAAATTGCAATTTGAATATGGCTCTATATAGGCACATAGCATATTTTTTTTACAGGAGTTTTTAGTTAGTGAACTTCTATCCAAAAGCAAGGTTTTCACTAACTAAAAACTTCTGTAAAAAAATATGCTCTGTGCTTATATAGATCCCTATTCCATTGGCCGAATCGCAATTTAATAAGGCTCTAAGAACCAGTCTCCACATCCCCAAAATGATAGGAAAGCACAACCAAAAGTCAAGGTAAATACAATACATACAAACACATATTGTTCGATCAGGATATCCCAAGGGGAACCCATGGACCCACTAATACATTGGTAAACCCAGAATCTTCAGGGATACTGTAGTAAAACAAGCCCCCCCCGGAACCCCCTGCAACATGATGGTCGGACAAAACAAAAAATAAGCAAAACATCATCACGTATTTTACAAGGACTGTCATTTTAAGGGGGAATATTGTCCCTGTAGTACGGACTACTTAATCAAGTAGCTTCGTCTGGGTGAGGAGGGACTAGAGAAAAAACGAAGGAAACTCCCAATTATCCATATCATAATCATTCTATCTACTACCCTTTATGTGTCTGTTTAAGGCTCAAAAATAATAAACTAAACTACTTTTGTAAAATTTATTTAAAGTGAGAACTTTATAAGTCTGAAATTTAAATGGTGAATACCAACATCTAAAAAAGTGCATAATGTATTAATTATATTGCTTATAAATTTTAATAAGTGATATTGTGTTTTACTTGTGGAGTTTTATTACAGTCTCTTCAATATTTCTTAATCTACTTCTTTCAAACTGACAACCTTATGCATTCTATATAGTTACATAATTACATAGGGCCTCATTCTATTATCGTCCGTAAAACGGCCGCAAGGCTGCGATTGAGGATCTCCCCTTACGGCCGGCCGTATATCTTGCAACCGGCCGTAAGCTCAGAAAACTTAAAACGCAAAAATAAATTCAAGACGGCACTGTACAGCTCTGTAAATGCTAGGGATCATATTGGGGGGCATGAGGATTAATAGCAACCCCCTCTCAAGCTTGCACATCAGCCCAATTCCGAGTTTACATTAACTGTTTATTTTCCGGCCGGGTCTGAGCGTGGGCAGGTCTGAGGTGCTCCAAGCCCTCAGGACTTTTTACATGGATTTTTGACATAAATTAAAAAATAATTTATTTACGGATTTGAGTGTAGGGGAATGTTGTGCTATTTTTGCTAACACCTACAATCACTTTATAGTCTCCTCAGAGTGCAGGATAGCTTTATTTCGGCTTTATAATGTGCTTAATTGGTGCTAGCGGGACCTTTTTCCTGCAAGTAAGCTGCCGCTCGCTTTTAGCCTTGCAGAGAGGATTCCCGGAGCAATAGAATAGCAACCGGGCTTTTCTTGCGCCCGAAACTCTTGCGGCCGTTTTAGATCAAAGGCTTTCCTCCGGCGCGAGCGGCCGCAAGGGATAGCAAGGCGCTGGCCCCCCTCCTCAAACTCCCTCCTCAGCCTCAACCCCCCTCATCCTCAACCCCCCATCCTCAACCCCCCATCCTCAACCCCCCATCCTCAACCCCCCCATCCTCAACCCCCATCCTAAACCCCCATCCTCATCCTCAACCCACCCTCCTCATCCTAAACCACCCTCCTCATCCTAAACCATCCTCAACCTCCCTCCTCAACCTCCCTTCTCAACCCCCCTCCTCATTATCAACCCCCCTCCTCAGCCTCCTTCCTCAACCCTCCTCCTCAACCTCAACACCAACCTCCCTCCTCAACCTCAACCCCCCATCCTCATCCTCAACCTCCCTCCTCATTCTAAACCCATCTTGTGCCCTCTGTGTCCCTCTCTTGTGTGCCCTTTTCTTGTGTCCCCCCTCTCTCTCCCATGTGTCTCTCCTCTCCCTCCCCTGTGTCTCTTCCCCCCTCTCTCTTCCCCATGTCTCTTCCCCACTCTCTCTTCCCCGTGTTTCTTCCCCCCTCCCTTATCACCCTCCTCAACCCCCTCCTCATTCTCAGCCTCCCTTCTCAACCCCCCTCCTCATCCTCAACCCCCTCCTCAACCTCAACCCCCCTCATCCTCAACCCCCCATACTCAACCCCCCATCCTCAACCCCCCATCCTCATCCTCAACCCACCCTCCTCATCCTAAACCACCCTCCTCAGCCCCCCTCCTCATCCTCAACCTCCCTCCTCATCCTCCCTCCTCATCCTCAACCTCCCTCCTCAACCCCCCTCCTCATCATCAACCCCGTCCTCAGCCTCTCTTCTCAACCCCCCTTTTCAACCTCAACCCCAACCCCCCTCCTCAACCTCAACCCCCCATCCTCATCCTCTACCCCAACCCCCCTCCTCAACCTCAACCCCCCCATCCTCATCCTCAACCTCAAACCCCCTCCTCATTCTAAACCCTCTCTTCAACCTTCCTCCTCAACCCCCTTCCTCAACCTCAACCCCCCCATCCTCAACCCCCCTCCTCATCCTAAACCCCCCTCTTCAACCTCCCTCCTCAAACTCTCTCCTCAGCCCCCCTCCAAAACCTCTCTCCTCAGCCCCCCTCCTCAACCTCAACCCCCCTCCTCAACCCCCATCCTCATCCTCAACCCCCATCCTAAACCCCCCATCCTCATCCTCAACCACCCCATCCGCAACCCTCCATCCTCATCCTCATCCTCAACACCCCACCTCAACCTCAACCCCCCCATCCTCATCCTCAACCTCAAACCCCCTCCTCATTCTAAACCCTCTCTTCAACCTTCCTCCTCAACCCCCTCCTCAACCTCAACCCCCCCATCCTCAACCCCTCTCCCCATCCTCAACCCCTCTCCCCATCCTCAACCCCTCTCCTCATCCTAAACCCCCCTCTTCAACCTCCCTCCTCAACCTCTCTCCTCAGCCCCCCTCCTCAACCTCAACGCCCCTCCTCAACCCCCCCTCCTCAACCTCAACCCCCATCCTAAACTTCCCCATCCTCAACCCCCCCATCCTCAACCCCCCATCCTCATCCTCAACCACCCCATCCTCATCCTCAACCCCCCATCCTCATCCTCAACCCCCCACATCCTCATCCTAAACCCCCACATCCTCATCCAAAACCCTTCCCATCCTCATCCTAAAACCCCCCATCCTCATCCTAAAACCCACCCCATCCTTATCCTAAAAACCCCTCCTCACTTTACCCCTCCTCATCCTAAACCACCTCCTCACTTTACCCCTCTAAATACCTCCTCCTCTCCCTTTGCCCTCACTTACCTCCATCTGCAGCTCCTCCTCCGCTCCTCCACGCTCCTTCCTGCCTCTTCACCTGGCCAATGCTAATGACGTGGCGCGCATGTGACGTCACGTCATTAGCATATGCTGGGTCCCGACGCAGGAAGGAGCGTGGAGGAGCGGAGGAGCAGCTGCAGATGCAGGTAAGTGAGAGGAAAGGGAGAGGGGGAGGTATTTAGAGGGGTAAAGTGAGGATGGTGGTTTAGAATGAGGAGGGTGGTTTAGGATGAGGAGGGTGGTTTAGGATGAGGAAGGGGGTTGAGGATGAGGAGGGGGAGGGAAAGAGACATGGGGGGTTAGAGAGACACGTGGGGGTTAGTGAGACAAGGGGGGGGGGGGAGTGAGTGACTCGAGTATAAGCCGAGGGGGCCCTTTTCAGCCTTAAAAAAAGGGCTGAAAAACTTGGCTTAAACTCGAGAATATACAGTAATTAATCCAGAGGAAGTCAAACAGAAAAAAAAAACAAGCAAGACTTAGCCAATCGTCTCAAAGGAAAATAAAAAATAAAAATAAAATAAAATCCTTCCTGATCCCAAACACCGGCGACTGGATTTCTCCCTGGATCAATACTGTCTCTCTAATTATCCATGATAACATGAATTCCCTTTTTAATTAGAAATAAATCTAGTCCACTTTTAAAGTTAGCCAATTGACTCCGCTGTCACCACCTCCTCTGATAGAGAATTCCACAGATTAACCACCCTTACTGTGAAGAACCCTTTTCTTTCTTTAAGGTGGAATCTTTTTACTTCTAACCTCACGGGAAGTCCTCTTGTCAGTTGAAAACCTCTTGGCACAAAAAGCTCCCTTGACAAATCTTTATACTGACCCTGGATGTATTTATATAAGGTAATCATATCTCCTCTTAGACGTTTTTTTTTCTAGAGAAAATAAGTTTAATTTGGTTAGTCTTTCTTCATAACTTAGCCCCATCCATTCCCCTTATTAGTTTTGTCGCCCTCCTCTGTACCTTTTCCAACTCTAAAATGTTCTTTGTATGAAGTGGTGCCCAAAATTGTACTCCATATTCCAAATGAGGGCATACTAGAGATTTGTATAGTGGCAGAATTATATTTGCTTCCCTGGCTTCTATACCCTTCTTAATACATGCTAATATTTTATTTGCCTTTGCAGCTGCTGCTTGGCTTTGAGCACTTTTACTTATGTGGTTTTCCACAAGCACTCCCAAATCCCTTTCAGTATCTGATACACCTAGATTTGCTCCATTAAGAATATACAATGCATGGCAATTTTTCCTTCCCAGATGCATAACTTTACATTTATTCGTATTAAATCTCATCTGCCATTTAGATGCCCATTCCTCAATTTTATGTAAATCCCTTTGGAGGGAAAGCACATCATTATCTGATTTATTACCTTGCACAACTGTGTGTCATCAGCGAAAATGGAGACATCACATTCCAATCCTACCTCTAAGTCATTAATAAATATGTTAAAAAGGAGAGGACCTAATGCTGAACCCTGAGGAACCCCACTTACCACATTAGTCCAATTGGAGTATGTTCCATTTACAACAACCCTTTGCTTCCTGTCTTTTAGCCAGCTCTCAATCCATGAGCAGATATTTACTGCAATTCCTGTATCTCTTAGTTTGCACAATAGTCTCCCATGTGGCACTGTATCAAAAGCCTTTGCAAAATCCAAAAAGACTACATCCACTGAGTTGCCTTGATCCAGGTTCCTACTAACCTCCTCATAGAAACTAATTAGATTTGTTTGACATGACCTATCCCTCATACTGCCATGTTGACTCCTACTTATAATCCTGTTCAAATAGATATATTCTTGTATATTATCCCTTATTAACCCTTCTATAAGCTTCCCCACTACAGAAGTGAGGCTCACTGGTCTATAATTCCCCAGATTTGCTCTTGCTCCCTTTTTAAATATAGGTATCACATCAGCTTTTCTCCAGTCATTTGGTAGAGACCCTGTGTTGAGTGAATCTTGAAAAATTAAATATAATGGTTTGGCTATTACAGAACCAAGTTCCCTTAGCACCCTTTGATGTATTCCATCAGAACCCGGGGCTTTATTAACATTTATTTTTTCCAACCACTTTTGGATTACTTTCTGTGTTAACCAATTATTTGGCAAAGGTAGTGTAGCCCCATTATGTTGCAGTGTCCCAACCACTGGTACCTCCCTTGTGTGTACAGCAGAAAAGAACCTATTTAGCTCATCTGCCTTTTTCTGGTCACTAATTTTGTGACACATTGTAATGTTCCTATAGCTTCCTTCCTCGCCTTCTTACCATTAATATACTTAAAAAATATTTTAGGGTTAGTCTTACTCTCTTTTGCAATGAATTTTTCATTTTCTATTTTAGCCAGTCTAATCGCGCTTTTGCAAGCCTTGTTGATTTCCTTGTATTCCCGTAAAGCAGTCTCTGTCACCTCTTGTTTGTATAATTTAAATGCCTGTTTTTTACTCTGTATCTTGATCTTTAAATCATTGTTAAGCCACATTGGATGGGATTTACTCCTTTTACTTTTATTCCCACACGGTATATGCCGATGTGTATGTATATTTAGTAAGGATTTAAATGTTGTCCATTTATGTTCATTGTTTTTACCTATCAGTTCTCTGTCCCAGTCTATACTTTGTATTGCTGCCCTTAGATCGTTATTTTCTGCCCTTTTAAAATTAAGAGTTTTCGTTGGCCCCTTAATATTTTGTTTTTTTAATTCAATCTCAAATGAGACTGTGTTTGCCAAAGGTTGCCCTATTCCAACATTTGATACTATATCAATATTCTTTGTGATGACTAAATCTAAGCAAGCTTCATTTCTAGTAGGCTCTTGTATAACCTGGGCCAGATAATGATCCTTGAGTGTACTCAAGAACCTGCCCCTTTTAGATGAACTGCTGGTCTCATTTATCCAGTTCATTTCAGGATAATTACAATCTCCCAATATTAGAACTTGCCCATGCTTAGCTGCATTTCCAATCTGTAACAATAATTGTATTTCCTCACTTTCAGCTATATTTGGGGGTTTATGGCATACTCCTACTAATATTCTTTTGGAATTTGCTGCTCCGCTATTTAACTCTACCCACAAACATTCAACTTTATCACTAGGTCCACCATAAATATCTTCTCTGACTATAAGCTTAAATTCAGGCTTAACATACAGATAAATCCCTCCTCCTCGTTTACCATTGCCTCTATCTTTCCTAAATAGGTTATAACCATCCAGATTAACAGTCCAGTCATGAGATTCATCCCACCACGTTTCGCTAATGCCTATTAAATCCCGTTTTTCATTAATTGATAATAATTCTAACTCTCCCATTTTTCCTGGCAAGCTTCTGGCATTAGCAAGCATGCACCTTATGTTATGTGTCTGTAGTTCTGAAGTACCTGCCACTGTACTTGAATTACTTCGTACTACCTCCATATTGACTATACTACCCCTCCCCCATCTCCTCCACTATGAGTTGTTAATTCATCCCTTATACCCTCTACACTTTCTACCCCATTACTTATATCTAGTCCTTCCCCCCACCTACTAATTTAAAAACTCCTCCAGCCTTTCTACCATCCTATCCCCTAGTACAAAAGCTTCCTCATCATTAAGGTGCAATCCATCCCTTCTGTAGAGATTGTACCGAAGTGAGAAGTCAGCCCAGTGCTCTAAAACCCCAAACCCCCTCCTTAGTGCACCACATCTTTAGCCACGCATTAACCTCCCTAAGCTCCTTCTGCCTCCCTGGGCTAGCACGTGGCACTGGTAGTATCTCAGAAAATACTATATTGGAGGTCCTTGCCTTCAGCTTATTACCTAGTTCTCTAAAATCATTCTTTAGGACACTCCATCTTCCAGTAACTTTGTCATTGGTACCAATATATACCAAGACAGCCGGTTTATTTCCAGCCCCTCCCAATAATTTTTCTACCCGATCCACAACATGACGAACCCGAGCACCTGGGAGACAGCAAACTGTTCGATTGCTGGGATCTGGGTGACAAATCACCCTGTCTACCTTCCTAATAATAGAGTCCCCTACAACTAAAACCTGTCTGTTGCTCTGCCTATTCTGTCCTTCCTCTCCTCCAGTAGAGCTGTTCTCCCGGCTGTTAGAGGGAATAGCTCTATCTGGCATTGCCATTCCTGAATGGACATCCCCAACAGTTTCACTCAATCTGGCAAATCTGTTGGTGTTTGCCAACTCAGAACTGGCCTGCCTCCTCCTGTTCCCACTGCTTTCCCTTGTAACTGTAACCCAGCTACCTCCCTGGACATCCTCACTAGCCCCAGCTTCACCATCCATGCTAGGCCCAGCTAAACTGTGCTCAGTGAGCACCAACTCCCTTTCCAGTGGAGCAATATCACTAAGTGCTGCAATTCTCCTCTCCAGATCTCCAATTTGAGCTTCCAGAGAGGCAACATGCTCACACCTCTCACAGAGGTATGGACCCTGGATCATATATTCCAGTATTGCATACATATGACAGGATGTACACTGAATAAGGTTGCCACTGGACTGACTCATAATTATTATTATTGTCTACAAAATTTCAGTGGGGAGAATAAAGAATATAAAATAATATATTTGCACTATAAATCTGCCCTCCCTTTTCTCTGAAGTCCCTCCTTTTATTTAAACTCCTACGCTTTTACTAGAATTGCACTTGATACTGAAAATGTTCGCAAGCTCACAAGTTCACGCCTTCTCCTGTTTATATTAACTTCTGCCTTCTCACCTGGACACAATTAGTGCACTCTTCAATTTATCAGCCTTTACTTGTAAGGAAAATCCACTTGCAAACAGCCCCCAAAACAGGTCACAAACCTTTTATACTAGTTTACCAGTCAAGCCACACCCCTCTCACCTGGACACAATTAGTGCACTCTGCAATTTACCAGCCTTTACCAGACTATCTCTCTCCTCAGCACTTCCCCTCTCTCAGCATTCTCTCTCTCTCCTAAGCACTCCCCCTCTCTCATGACCCTCTCCTGAGCACTTCCCCTCTTTCACACTCTCTCTCTCTCTACTCGGCACTCTCTCCCCTGTAGTCAGATCGGTGCAGGTCTCTCTCGGTACCAGCACTGCTCCCTGTACTGAGGTGTCAGTGATGTCTGAGCACAGTCCTGTGTGTGTAATTTGCAAGAAATGTGTTTACAAACCAAATTTTTCATGTTTCATATTTATATAAACTAACGAATAAACAAGTTTCGTCAATTTGCCGTTTCAGATTGACGTAAAATAACGAATTCAAATGAATAAACAAGTTTCGTCAATTTGCCGTTTCAGATTGATGTAAAATAGCGAATTCAGATGAATTAACACGTTTTGCCAATTTGCCGTTTCAGATCGATGTAACATAACGTATTTAGGCAATTTTTCGTTTCATATTCATATAAACTAACGAATTAACAAGTTTCGTCAATTTGCCATTTCAGATTGATGTAAAATAACGAATTCAGATGAGTTAACAATTTTCGCCAATTTGCCGTTTCAGATTGATGTAAAATAACGCATTTAGGCAATTTTTCATTTTATATTCATATAAACTAATGAATTAACAAGTTTCGTCAATTTGCCGTTTCAAATTGATGTAAAATAACAAATTTAGATGAATTAACACGTTTCACCAATTTGCCGTTTCAGATTGATGTAAAATAACGCATTTAGGCAGTCTTTCGTTTCACATTCATGTAAAGCGAGCTGAGCACTTGAGGCATGCAGTGATCGCTGTTGGAAGCCCATAGGGCCGTAACTGCAAGCCTCTCAAAACGAGGTGACATACAGGCGCTCATTGCACTGTGAGCCTCACAAGGCGAGGCGAGCAGTTGAGGCACACAGCAGACTACCATTGTGTGACAAACAGCATTTCCACACTTTTTTATTGCCCCATCATTTTTGACGGGCAAGTCGCTAGGACTATAATAATAATTATAGTTGTCTAAATAGTGACTTTATGTGTTATTTTACTAAAATTAAGTAATGAAGGCCACTTTAATTTTACTGTCATAGGGCTTGATTCAATTGCCCAATTTGTAAATTTATACACTCAATCACTCTTAATATTGCTACATTTTTGGCAAATATTACTTATTGGCACTTATGAATTCTTAAGTCAATAGAATGCATATGAACATTTACAAATTCTCTAAAAAGTGCCTGATTGAATACTCTCTATCCGAAATGTATGTAATTCCCCTATATTTACATCCATCCTCAATTCTTCCTTCTCAAAGTTGTGTCTATTACAACTAACCACCTTGTGCTAAACTAATCTTATATTGTAAATCTTTTTTTTTTTACATTTCTATATTTTTATTAGGATACAATAAGAGGATATCAACATTGTACATACAGTGCCTTGCAAAAGTAAAGTATTCACCCCCCTTGACTTTGTATCTATTGTGTTACATTACAGCCTTAAGTTCAATGTTTTGTTAATATGAATTTGATGTGATGGATCAGAACACAATAGTCTAAGTTGGTGAAGTAAAATGAGAAAAATGTATACATAAAAGTAGTTTTTTAGAAATAGAAAACAGAAAATTGGCATGTGCGTATGTATTCACCCCCATTGTTATGAAGCCCATAAAATGCTCTGGTGCAACCAATTACCTTCAGAATTCACATAATTCGTGAAATGATGTCCAACTGTGTGCAATCTAAGTGTCACATGATCTGTCATTACATATACACACCTTTTTTGAACGGCCCCAGAGGCTGCAAAACCTAAGCAAGAGGCATCACTAACCAAACACTGCCATGAAGACAAAGGAACTCTCCAAACAAGCAAGGGACAATGTTGTTGAGAAGTACAAGTCAGGGTTAGGTTATAAAAAAATATTTTTCGAGCAAAACCTGTACCACTTTGTGCGTGATTTGAGGCTAGGACAGAGGTTCACCTTCCAGCAGGACAATGACCCCAAACACACTGCTAAAGCAACACTTGAGTGGTTTAAGTGGAAACATGTAAATGTGTTGGAATGGCCTAGTCAAAGCCCAGACCTCAACCCAATAGAAAATGTGTGGTCAGACTTAATGATTGCTGTTCACAAGTGCAAACCATTCAACTTGAAGGAGCTGGAGCAGTTTTGCAAGGAGGAATGGGCAAAAATCCCAGTGGTAAGATGTAGCAAGCTCATAGAGACTTATCCAAAGCGACTTGGAGCTGTGATTGCCGCAAAAGGTGGCTCTACAAAGTATTGATTTTAGGGGGGTAAATAGTTATGAACATTGACTTTTTCTGTTATTTTGTCCTATTTGTTGTTTGCTTCACAATAAAAAAAAAAAAACATTTTCAAAGTTGTGGACATGTTCTGTAAATTAAATGATGCAAATACTCAAACAATCCATGTTAATTCCAGGTTGTGAGGCAACACAACACGAAAAATGCCAAGGTGGGTGAATACTTTTGCAAGGCACTGTATAACATTGTGTGTGCTAGATGGACATTTTTTAAGCAAGATATTTTGGATATATATTTAAGTAATTACATAATTTACATAATTCCAATAAATAAATAACATTTTTAACGCTGAAAAAAATATACAAATACAGGCATAATCATAAATGTTATTTATTTTTTATTATTTTTTTTATTATCAACCAAGACAATATTACATTTAGACGAGACATTTACATATGTCAGCCATATAAAATTAACTTAATATAGTTTATACATTGCTAAGACGATACATATTGCTTTACATGTTTTGGGTTTATAAGGCTGGTTAAAAAGAGAAATTCATATTGAACAAACCCTTTGTTACCCAGTCAAAACTGTTTGAACCGTTTACATTCATTGGCAAACCATGTGTGATTAAATAAACCCCATGTAAACTTAACCTAAAGAGATAAGCTACAAGAATTGTCTTGTTTGCGTTTTTTTGAACAACCATCAAAAACGAATACAAAGGACAAAACCAAAATTACAATCATCCAGTACAATGAGAGGTCAGGCAGAAAGAGAGGGAAGATATCCTCCATGAAATTCCGTAGTTAAGGATACAATTCTTACGGTTTAATGTTCCCTAGGATTTCTGAGGTATTTTCTGCAGAGATGTCTTTCTCCCATAAAGACCATTTATTTTTAATCTGTGGACCTATCCCGGCCCATAAATTCTATGCTTGTTTAATTAAATTGCTCTGTAACTGTAGCAAATTTCAATTGAAAAAGGCCCATAGTGTTTAATTGATTTACAAACTGTCTAAACTCTAAAAAGTGCCTGATTGAATACTCTCTATCCAAAGTGTATGTAATTCCCCTATGTTTACATCCATCCCCAATTCTTCCTTCTCAAAGTTGTGTCTATTACAACTAACCACCTTGTGCTAAACTAATCTTATATTGTAAATCTAATTAGCCTTTCTTTTGTCATGAGAGTTTCCTGGCTAGTTCTCCTCTACGTTCTACCAGTCTGGAATAAAATCCACCGAAAATGAATGAAAGCAACAACCTTAATGTTAATAGGTCCCTATGGAAGTTTAAGATCTATAGTTGCCTGATCTCCTTCCGATGCATTTATTCGTGTTCTTATTGCCCTTTAATGAGAGTTCCATGCCTCTCTCTCCCCAACCCTCTCTCTTGCCCAGCATTCAGGAATTCAGTCAGAAAAAATCAAATAAAAACAACAAGCCTTAATAAAGGCCTTATTTTTTGCCTGAACCCTGAGTATAGAGGGTGTTATATCTAAAGAAAAAAACTTCCTATTCTAAATTGGTGAGTTTAAGATCTTTCACTACCTTGTCTCCGTCCAATACATTGTTGATAATATATTTCTGATCGTGCCAGTAAAAAATATTTTGTGGGGGAAACCTCATTTGTAAGGGATGTTGTTATTTCTCAGGATTTTAGTAAAAACCCTGAAATTCTTTTAGTTTTATAATTTATCGTATGGGGAATTAAATGTTTAATTTAGAAAAGCTGTTTTCAGTATAGCCTCTCTATCCTTTAGTAGTTTAAGTTTCACTATAACATCTCTTGGGACTTCTCTCTTTAGAGTTCTAGGTAGGGGAATACAATATAACCTATCAATCAGCTCCCCCTCTGATCGCCCAGACTTTACCAAATCTGTCAGAAATGTTTCTACATAGTGAGACATATCCTTTGTCAGGATAGTTTCTGAAATACCTCTGATCCTTATATTATTACGTCTTGCCAGATCATCTACCCTGGCAAATTTAAATCTAAAATTGGTCAGTTCTTTCTTAACCTCCATGACTTCCAATTTTAGTTCCTTATATTCTTTTGATATTTTATCTTGTGTTAATTCTAGTTTATTTGAGCGGTCGGTAAGGAGATCAATTTGTTTTTAATTATTAACAATTTATTTTGTTAATTCAGTTTTAAGTAAAGCTTCATTATTGCAGGGCCCACTGTGTCTCCTCCCTCCTTCCCCCTTATCCTCCTCCTACCCCCCTTATCCCTTTCCCCTCTCCAATTACCCCCCTCCCTCCAATGACCTACCTTTCCCCTCTCTTACTGTAAGCAGATGACCTCCTGCTGCTCTCTCCCCTGAAGTGCGTCTTCTCGCTGTGTCCGGAACTGGCATATGCAAATGATGTAATGTAGCGGAGGGAGGGGGATATTTGGAGAGGGGGAAAGGGAGGAAGAGGATAAGGGGGGACGAGGGAGGAGGAGGATAGGGGAAGGAGGGAGGAGGATAAGGAGGAGGATAAGGGGAAATGGAGGAGGAGGAGAAGGGGGAAAGGAAGGAAGAGGAGGATAAGCGGGTAAAGAAGGAGGGGAGGAGGGAGGGACAAAGAGACACAGGGGAGGGAGAGGGGAGAAAGAGACACAGGTGAGGGAGAGGGGGGAAGAGAAACGGGAGGGAGAGGGTTAGAGACACAGGAGAGGGAGAACAGAGCAATGAGACACAGGTGAGGGAGTTGAGGGGCAAAGTCAGGGGAGGGAGAGGGGAAAGAGACACAGGGGAGGGAGGGGGAAGAGACAGAGGGGATGGAGAGGAGGGAAAGAGAGAGGAGGGGGAAATGAGACACATGGGAGGGATAGGAGGGGGAAATGAGACACAAGGGAGCGAGAGGGGGGATAAGGGAGGTGCGGATGAGACACAAGGGAGGGAGAGCATGGGGAAATGAGACACAAGGGAGGGAGAGGGGGAAATGAGACACAAGGGAGGGAGAGGAGGGGGAAAGGAGACACAAAAGAGGGGGATGAGGTTGAAATAAGACACAAGGAGGAAGTAGACATGGGGAGAGACTTGCAATGAGCGCCAAAGGCACTCATTGCGAGCCACGTGATGAGCACCGAAGACGCTCAGCACGGGGCTCGCAATGAGCACCAAAGGTGCTCACATTGGGTGGCAAACAGCATTACCAGGCATAAAATTGTATTCCCATCATTGTTGACGGGCAGGTAGCTAGTTACATATATTGACATGAGCCATGATTCACAATGCTCATGATGCGGGTCAATGTTTATCTGTGTAAAACAATCACCATAAGCAATTACAAGTAACCATGATGTCAGGGATATGGAAACACACTGCAAACAATTGTTTAAAGAATCAATACTCAAACACTATTGTCCTTTCATTTCAGTACCCAGGAGGGATACCCCACCAGCAGAGACACAGGCGTGGCTTTACAGGAGGAGGAACCACATTCACCCCTGCAAGTGGTGGTGGAGGAAGCTGAGAACAGGATGACCATCACAGGCAGCTGGCCCATCAACAGCAAGACGACCACCCACACCGCCATTGTTGGAAACAGCACCTGAGCCCTCACACGCATCATGGGCACATTCTCAGCCTTTTCATCCACCACACATGTCATGGAGCCAGCAAACACCTCCACAGGTGTACTGGTACTGGAAACCACCATCAGCATAAGATTGCTATCTGGTGAGGTGAGGAGGCACAATCGAAGGCTGGAGGCTCATAGGGTCACAGAGAGTCGGACATGACAAAAGGACTGAACAACAAAAAATAAAATGTTCCCCTGGTACTTGATATATGGCATGTGGCGGTGTAATTTGGCCATTATTTGTTTTCCCAATGCAGATCTGATGAGTGAGATGTATACAGTGGGGAAACATGTATTTGATCCCCTGTTGATTTTGAATGTTTGTCCACTGACAAAGAAATTATCAGTCTATAATTTTAATGGTAGATGTATTTTAACAGTGAGAGACAGAATAACCCCTCAAAAAAAGAAACACACATGTTAAAAAAGTTATAAATTGATTTGCAGGTCAGTGAGGGAAATAAGTATTTGATCCCCTATCAATCAGCAAGATTTCTGGCTCCCGGTTGTATTTTATACAGGTAACAAGCTGAGATTTGGATCACTCTCTTAAAAGGAGTGCTCCTAATCTCGTTACCTGTTACCTATATAAAAGACACCTGTCCACAAAAGCAATCAATGGGTATTCCAGCATGGCAATGTCCCAAAACACACAGCCAAGGCAACAAAGGAGTGTCTCAAGAAGAAGCACATTAAGGTCTTGGAGTGGCCTAGCCAGTCTCCAGACCTTAATCCCATAGAAAATCTCTGGAGAGAGCTGACTGTTTGAGTTGCCAAACATCAGCCTTGAAACCTTAATGATTTGGAAAGGATCTACAAAGACGAGTGGGACAAAATCCCTCCTGTCGTGTGCAAACCTGGTGGCCAACCATAAGAAATGTCTCACCTCAGGGGTTTTGCCACCAAGTACTAAGACGAAGGGGTCAAATAATTATTTCCCTCATTGACCTGCAAATCAATTTGTAACTTTTTTGACATGCGTTTTTCTTTAGTTTTTTGTTTTTTTGTCTCTGTTAAAATATACCTACCATTAAAATTATAGACTGGTAATTTCTTTGGTAGTGGACAATCGTTCAAAATCAGCAGGGGATCAAATACTTTTTTCCCAGACTGTATAAGATTATCTTTGTATTTTTAGGGTCCACATTAGAGCCTCTGTCAGTGAGAAAGGGATAATATGGCAGGCAGTTTAGTTTTTTTTGTGTGTTGAAATGTAATCAGGTAGGGTCTTTTTTAATTGCTTTCAGCATCTTGCAGCCACACTTTTCCTATTGGCATATGCATATGACCATTCCAACATATGAGAAAATAAAATATTTTTTTAAGGCCTTTGCAGTGTTACAAACTAGTCTGTAAACCCTTTGCTGTCTGGAACCCATAATCTTTTTGGCTACATTTGCCGTCTGCAGGTTTTAAAACAATTGCGTCCTTGGGGAATTGTAGCAATTGAATAGCAATTTGCGATTTTAGCGAGCACATATTTAGATAACACTTGGTGAAAACAATGGAGAATTGAGGAAAAATGTGTAAACCCGAGCATACTCTATATTGAGACAGTTGTATGATTCATTCTCAATGCCTTGACTCAGCCATCTGAAATTTATCTGGTCTTGGCCCAGGACCTGCCTCATAGATTTTTTTATTAACTCAAAGTATTTGTGTGCAACAGAGAGAATGATTAAACCTTTATCTGAAAAATGAGTACCTGTATGTGTTTTCAATAGTAAAGTGCTTCAGTGTATAAATACCTCTTCTCTGGTAAGTATTCCACAAATATATTTGGTGATCTCAAGATAGCATTTGCTGTACAAACTCTTCCACTTCTGATGTAACCTGAGCTCCCATAAGCTTGTCAACAGTGTGCCCCACTCAGCCGGGAATATCTCAGAGTCACCTCTCCTGTGTTCAGCATCTGCAAACACTAGTAGTCCTCAACTATCTCCAGTGTGAAGGCAGAGATTTTAGCCATGAAGCTCCCATACACTTGATATTAGCATGTTCCACTCAGCTGGAGATATCACAGAATCACCTCTCCTGTATTCAGCGTCTGCAAACACTGGTAGTGCTCAGCTGTGCAGTCACCAGTGTAAAGGCAGAGATCTTAGCCAGGAAGCGCCCATGCACTGGATACTTGTGTGTTCCACTCAGCTGTGGGTATCACAAAATCACCTCTCCTGTGTTCAACATCCACAGGCACTAGTAGTACTCAGCTATGCAGTCTCCAATCTCCAGTCACCAGTATATGGACAGACACCTTAGCCAGAAAGAGTAAGACTCACTTTATATCATATGTGTAGTTCCCAATGTCCAAGGTATGGACATAACACTTACAAGACGCGTTTCGCCAATAGCTTCTACAATTAGTTAGCGTTATTAGTATAGTTAATAGTATACTCCTCCTTTTATCCTGTATAGCGCCTCCCACTTCTGATGTCATTTAATCCACCAGAGAATACTGCACAGGGGTCTATATAAATGGAGTGCATAGTTCTTAAAGATACAGGTCACATGATATCATCAGGTACAGGAATAATCATATTTGCAGGGGAGACTCCAAAGTATATTAACACCGGAACCATAATATCCATTTTTACATCAGTATAAATTGCACAATACATTTTTTTTACACACAATAATATATTTATACATATATATACATGTAATAGATATTTACAAAGCACAGAAACAGTATCTCAATTACATAGACTCAAATACATATTCTTGAGTACCACCTGAGTATATATAAATATCATAAGAAAGGAACACAACATTAAAGTCATTCATACCAAATAAGGTAGGTACACTTGGTTTCTTTTTGGTATAATGTCCTCTCTCTATCCCCACATCTAACATTAGTTTTTACAGAATCCAAACCCCAGCCTGTCAGGAACTTAGGATTGCCATGATGGCATTCTAAGAAATGACGTGCCACAGATGTGATCTTATTGGGATTGTTATGTACCTCAATGTCCCTAGCAGCATTCCTTATATTACTTTTGTGTTTGATAATTCTAATTCTCAAAGATCTAGTAGAGAGACCTGCATAATAAATATTACATGGACATGTAATGCAATGTATGAAGAAGTCGGTTTGGCAGTTAATATAGTTGTTGATATATTGTTTTCTGCCAAAACGATCTAAGACCAAATTGTTTTTCTTCATATGGCTACACACCGTCCAGTGCCCACAGGCTATCGATCCCTAGAAATTATTTATGTGAAATGACTGGGCACTAACATATCTTTCAGGTTTTTGGCTCTTCTGAACCCAAACAATGGTTTATCTGGAGTCAGCTCGCTCAACACCTGTGTTGTGATATGATTAGTTTGATTCTATATGACTGACTAGTATTAGTGCTAATGAAATGTAAATTATTTTCTTTATTATTAATCTTTCTTCTTGGTGTCAAAAGATCATTTCTGTCAAATTTCTTACAGTGATTGTAGGCTTTCTCTATGGGCTTAATTCCATATCCTCTCTGCAAAAAAAATGGTTTTCAAAAGATTTGCCTCTTTTTTAAAAGAGCTAAAGTTAGAATAGTTTCTCTTTGTTCTGATATACTCCCCTTTGGGTAGATTTCTTATAACATGGGTGGGATGTGCGCTCTCTGCTCTTAATATATTATTGGTGGCAGTTGTCTTCCCGAATAAACCAGTATCAAATTTGCCCTCGGTATTCTTAGTAATTATGATGTCAAAAAAACTCAAATGATTTATCATGTATATTAGATGTCAATTTTATATTCAAATCATTTTTATTTAACACATTTATAAATTCCTGTAATTTATCTTTAGAGCCTGACCAGATAAACAGCACATCATCTATGTACCGCATCCAGTGATGTACATCACATATTATAATTGTCTAACTACGAATCGTCGTCACGCTGTGTTGCGTAGTGCGTACGACTTAGCGATGAGCGCCGCAGGCAGCGAGGCGAGCCGTTAAACCGTACCACTTTGCCGATCGTACGACTTTGCGATGAGCGCGAGGCGAGCCGTTAAACCGTAGCACTTTGGCAATAAGCGCCGCAGGCGCTCATTGCAGGCGAGCCTCGAGATGAAAAATATTACAAGATAAGCGGCGGAACCAAAACAATAAAAAAAACACTAAATACACTTAAACCGTTAAACCGTAGTACTTTGGCAATGAGCGCCGCAGAAAAAATGGCGGGCGAACAAAACGAAAACGAGGCTACAGCACTATAACCACGGAAAACACGTACGGATAATCCGCTAAGACGCATACCACACATTACCCACCATTAAACGACGTACAGATGATCCGCTAAGACGCATACCACACATTATCCGCCTTTTTTTGGATAATGCGGAAGTACACAGCTACATAAACGGTTTCGGCTCGCGCACGCACACTATTACACTGCACACGTTCATCACGCTTACACAGCACCTCCACACCACTAATGCTGCAGCAACATCAACACAGATTGCCAGCTCTTCAACACAATGCATAAAAATAGGTAAAGTATATTCATTTATTAATTTGAATTCTATATTTAAGTAGTACACACAAAACAGCATTAGCTACCTTACAATTCCATATGTATATTAATAACTAAACAACTTTCCAAACATACACATCTCATTGCCGTAATTTTTTGACGGGCAATACGCTAGTGTCTATTATATTCCTTGAGGGAGTCAGAAAAAAACACCAACCTAAAAAAAGCTTGGCGTAGGTTGGGGCACATGCCATGCCTATGGCTGTGACCTGTAACTGAATTGATTACCACAAAAAAAATTGTTATGTGTAAGGACAAACTTACACAGACTTATGATGAAATTTCCAGTTTCTTGGGTATAATTAGTGTCCTTATTTAAAAAGAAACCAATAGCCTCACATCCCTGTGTATGAGAAATAGATGTATATAAAGATTCCACATTTTTAAGACATGCATAGTGTCTCTGACATAGGATCTTAACTTGTATACATGTTCTCGCAATCTAAAGTCTACATACCGACTAGCCTTCTCACATAATGAATAATTTCCAGAAACTATAGGGCGTCCTGGTGGAGCCACTAAACTATTATGTATTTGGCAAAAAATAAATTGAAGCAATTCGAGGGTTATGTACTCATGTTTAACTAAAATAAAAAAATAGTTCTCTCTTTGGGAGTGAGATATTTAATGCTTCACTTTTATTTGTATTTACTTTTAATCCTGAAATGTCTCAGAATTTCTTCAATAAATCTAAAAAGTTTAGGGAGGCCGATTCATGGTTTTGTAATTGTTAATAATATATAATCCGCAGAGAAATCTGAAATTATATTTGTAAATGTTTAATTTTGGAATTAGTTTAATTAATTTGTTTGATTTCAATTGGATGCATATTCATATTATAACTGCTTTATGGGATGTTCATCCCATTCACTCTATCTCTCCCCCACCATTCAATTGAATGTAGTTTTAATGATTTTTTTTAATCTTTTGCATCTTTATCATTTAATAACGCTGGATTTAAAGATCAACTGGGAGTGTGGCCTTTAGGGAGTATGTTAGATAAAGCCACACTGACTAGTTCATGATCTGACCATGTTCTTCGGTGAATCTGAGCTTCAATTACATTTAAAACTATGTTTTATAGACGTAGAATATAATCTATATGAGAGTGTGATATGTGTCTAGAGCAGTGATGGCGAACCTTTTTGAGCCCGAGTGCCCAAACAATACATGCCAACTTTTTTTTCCTCTAAGTGCCAACACGGCAATTAAACCTGAATACTGAGTCTTAGATGAACAACGACAGGAACGCAGAACGTTGAAAATAAAACAAATGGCAGTTAGTGCGCGCCACGCAAATGGTGCTCAGAGGAGCAAAAGCCTCACATTATGTGGCAAACAGCATTGCCAGCCTTACAATTGTATTCCCGTCATTTTTGATAAAATTATAGACTGATCATTTCTTTGTCATGGACAAAAAAAATCCGAAGGGGATCAAATACTTTCCCCCCCCCACACTGTATGTATATATATATACATTTTTAGAGAGAGGAAATTAATATTACATTAATAAGCCCATTCACATGTCTAAAAGGCAGGGCCATGCAAATGAGAATACAATGCACCTCACTCTTTCAATCCAAAAATAGCAATTTTATACATTGCTCCCTTAATGCATATGCCCGCTTCCCCTTGTCGCCCCCTTCTCCCTTGTCTCTCCCCTTCTCTCTTGACTACCACTCCCTCTTGTCTCCCCACATCATTGTCTCTCCCTCCACTCTTGTCTCTCACTTTCTCACTCCCCCTTGTCTCTTACACCCTTCTCTCTCTCCCATTCTCCCTTGTATCTCCCCTGCCCCTTATGTCTCCCCTTCCCCCTTGTCTCTCCCCCACCCTTGTATCTCCCCTTCCCCCTTGTCTCTTCCCCCATTTTTCCCTCTCCCCCCACCCTCCTCTCTCGCCTCTTGTCTCTCCCCTCCCCCTTGTCTCTCCCTCCAGCCTTGTCTCTTCCTTTCTCCCTTGTCTCCCCCACCCCCTTGGATCATACACCCTTCTCTCTCCCCTCCCCTTGTCTCTCCCCTTCCTCCTTGTCTCCCACCACCCCTGTATCTCCCCTTCTCCCTTGTCTCTTCCCTCCATCCTTCTCTCTCTCCCACCCTTATTTCTCCTCTCTTGTACCGCTCACAATTGTCTCTGTTTTCTCCCTTGCCTCTACCCCCCCTTGTCTCTTTCCTTCCCTGTGTCTCTCCCTCCTCCTTTCTTTCCATTCTCTACCTCTCCCTTTTGCCTCTCCCCTCTCTCTCACTCCTCCCTTCTCTCACTCTCCCTTCTCTACCTCTCCCTTTTGCAACTCCCTCTTCCTTTCTCTCTCCTCTCCCTTCCTCTCATGTGCCTCTACCTTCTCTCCCATCTCACTCTCTTACTTCTTCCTTTCCCTTCTGCCTCTCCCTATTTTCTTTCTCTCCATCCTCCCTTCTCTCTGCTCTCCTTTCTTCCTCCCTCCCTCCCTCTTTCTCTGCTTATCTCTCCCCCACCCTTGTATCTCCTTCACTCTTGTCTCTACCCCCACCCTTGTCTCTCCTTGTACTTCACTATTGTCTCTCCCACCATTCACTCTCTCTCCCCCTTGTCTCTCCCCTCCCCATTGTCTCCCCCCTTGTCTCTCCCCCTCCCCTTGTGTCTCCCATTACCCTTGTCTCTCCCCCTGGTCTCTCCCACCCTGCTCTCTCTACCCCCTTGTTTCACCCAACCTTGTCTCTCCCATTCTCCCTTGTCTCCCACACCCTTCTATCTCTCTCCCACACTTCTCTTTCCCATTCTCCACTGTCTTCCCCCTTCTCTCTCCCCTTCTCCCTTGTCTCCCCCACCCTTCTCTTTCCCCTCTTGTCTCTCCACATCCCCTTGTCTCCCCCTTCTCCATTGTCTCTCCCCTTCTCCCTTATCTGTCCAACTCCCCATTGGCTCCCTACACCATTGTCTCTCCCTCCACTCTTGTCTCTCCCCTTCTCCCTCCCCCTTGTCTCAACCCTCTTCTCTCTCCCCCTCTCCCTTGTCTCTCCCCTACCGCTTGTCTCTCCCCTGCCCCATAACTCTTACCTTCCCCTTGCCTCTCCCCCTGCGGATCTTGAGGAGAGTCTGTTCGCCTGCGCCACGCGCGCACGCTAGAACAGCCCTTCCTTTTTTAAGTGACGGGAGAGCGCTCAGGCGCCGTGCGCGCGCGATGAGCAGACCCAGCATGCTGCCGGCGACCTATGGCCGCGTGCCCACAGAAGGGGCACGGCGTGCCACCTGTGGCACGCGTGCCATAGGTTCGCCACCACTGGTCTAGAGGAATAAAAGTTGTAATTTCTCTCTGATTTATTGCTCTCCATGAATCAATTAAATTGTGATTTTAAAAGCTCCAATTGCTTGCTGTTGGACCAAAGAGAATAGAGTATCATTAGATTTATCTATGTTAGGATCTATTACTGAATTCATATCATCATCCATGTAGATTGTTGTAGAGTTCATTAGATCAGAGATATTACGGAAAAAGAGTAGCTTGGCCTGTGTTTGGATGGTTGTAAATTAACTAGTGAATTTTGTTATTTATTTATAGTGTATTGTATTAGAATGTATGTGTCTTCATTATCTTTTAGTGTTGAAAATTATTATTTTATGTATTAATGGTGAAACACCTCTTTTGTCTGAAGTAGTAGCCTGATATACTTGGGTGTAATATTTTCCCCAATATTTGGAAATTGTGTTTTTTGTAAGTATACAATATCAGCTTTTAATACATGGTATTGATTAAGTGCAATCCCTCATTTTACTGGTTCATTAATACCTTGAGTGTTGTGTGTAATAATTTTAAGGCTTATAAATTACTATTTTTTGTGTCATCTCATGTCTCTTCTTGAGGTTTTTTTGTTATATAGAATCAACAGTGGATGAGTATTTTATTTCTTCTTGGAAATAATAAATTATTACTAAGAAATATAGCAAATATTTTTTATTAAATAGCGGTGGGATGGTCGATGATACATTTTCTAAAAATCAACATCAACATAATTTACAGAATATATGTTAAATAAACCACAATAACAAATAGAAAACAAAAAAAATATAAAAAATAAAACAAAGAATTTTGTTTTAGAAATGTGTTCTAATTAAGCTTATTTTTATTTAGTATTTTTCTAAATGTGTCAAATTTAATTAACTTGAGTAATTTACGGTAATAAATATATAATAAGTAAATATAATGTTATATAGTATAATAATAAAGTAATAATAATAGCTGTCCTATTTCAATTATGGTGCACTGGATTGTATCTCAAAATTGATTTGCCTGATTCAATATGTGTAATGTTAAAGAATAAGATTCTAATCCTCTTGTTTTCTTAGTAAAATATACTTATAAATCAATAAAAAAAAAAAAAAATTCTGGTTAGGTTATTATATGATGTTTCCTTTAATGTTGAGACTTGGTTGGTGTCCTTTCTATTTTTTTGCTGATTTTTTTATTTTGCAGTGTGATATTGGTGTTTGTTCTTGTCTTACATTTTCTGGGATTGGCGTATTCCATAATGGAAAAGAAAGATATCTACCTTATTTCAAAATATATAGTTTGAAAGGGAAATTTATATCTGAAATTGTCTTGTGATTATCTCTAGAAAAGGCTTCATGAGTCTTTTTTTGTAGAGGTTAGTAGGTGATAAATCTGGAAATATTAATGGTTGCTATCCTTCTAACTCAGGAATACAATTTCTAGTTGCCTTCATAAACAAATCTTTAGTTGATAATTGAAATTTAGGAGGTGGTGGTGTTCTTAGGGCTCTATGAATTGTATCTAGTCTACATTCTTCTTCAGAGTTTAAGAGTTTAGCACATAGATATTTCCTATACAGATTTAAATTACATATTGTTTTAGGAAGATTTCATATATGTACATTTTGTCTTCTAGATCTATTTTTTTTAGATCTTCTTATATAATCTTAAGATAGCTTTGTACTTTTAGTATGATCATTTCCTCTCCCCTTTCCGTGTGTGATTTAAGAAGATTGTTGTATTTATCTTCTAGCTCTGTAACTTTAGTATCTACAGCTTTTATTTCTGCTGTTAGTTCCATTGAAACTTTTTGGATTTCCTTTTTTATTTCTGTTCTAAAGGATATGATTAACTCCTTCAGATCTTGGATGTCTGCTTTGGTACTTAGAGTGGAAGCATCAAAGATATGTCTTTGGTGATTGTTCAGTTGATGTAGAATGTTGTTGAGAGGAATGCATATTTGTTTTTATTGTTTTGTGTAATAGTCTTTAGTATCTTTTGAAGAGCGTCTTTTAGAAACACAAGCCATCTCCTTTGTTTTTAATTGACATAATACTTATCTTAAATTTGTCACTTGTAGTTTTAATTGCCCCTATATAAAGTCGGGTTGGTATGTTTACTTTTTTAATAGAATATTAAATGTTTTTAGAATTTGTACATAGGTTGGGAGCAAATTTTTATTACATTGTACTGGTTAGATAAGTTTTTATTAATTATGTATCAGTTTGAAATTTAATAAAAGTTCTCAAAGTTAATGGTTTCTTTTGAGCTTATTTAGAGCATGCAGTTGTTTTTCTACATCAATAAATTGTTAAATAATTTGGTTACATTTTTTTAGAGAGTACAACAGGTTTTAACTGTCTTCTTGTGGTTTCCAAGGGAAATATCAGTAAATGCTTAGTTTTTTTCCCCTCTAAAAATTGGTAAAGAAGAGTTAAATAAGATATTAAACTGATCAGATTTATAGATAATATATATGTATTTATTTATGGTTTTGGATCACTTTCAGTATTGTTTCAGTTGATTTAAAACAGCTTTTTGGCCTATGCTGCTGAATAACAGATTCCATTTGTATTAATTTCATTTTTAAATCCATTACATACATTTTTTTTTATGTTACTGTAGGAAACTATACAAAATAAATGATTTATCAGCAATATAATATTCAGTGGCAAGTTACTGTAAATATGCTTTATTACTATTTTGCTTAATTGGTACAATTAATTTAAAGTTTGTATATAAGATTGTTAATTACAGATATATAAGTTAATGAGATTTGTACTTATTATTTAACTGAAAATCCCATGAATTTTATGTGATAAAAAAGGACCAGGCATCTCTAAATGTTGGCAGAGTCATTGTACCATTGGTGTAATTAAAAGGAAAATGTACAAGAAATAGGAGCATTAATGTAGGAGAGAAGAAATAGTCATCTGAATATCAAGTTGTTTTTAGGTTATTCTTAAAAAGTATGAAAAACTAGCTATACAAAATATTAGTAATTTTTTTTCTAAAGTAAATAATTCCTAAATAATACAGTTTTATCCGTGCTGCATTTTGAATGCAAATGAATGGTTCATTTACTAATTAGCTGTTTTGATGAGCTAAGTAGAACCAAAGACTGCTTTTCTGTCTCTGTGGCAGCCAAAATAACGACCCCCATTTTGGTAATTTAGTTAGGAATCCTCTGCTAACATTATCAAGTCACAGATTAGCATACTTAGCCGTATATTAGCTGGTAAAACATTCCAACATTCCAGTATCTCGGGAATGATTCACTGTAGAGGGAAAAAAATGAGTACAATGTATAGCCATCATATTGTGGTCAAGGGGCTTGTGTACTTCAATGAAGCTGTGTGCTATACCATGTAGGATACCCATCATGGGCAGATCACTGCAGGGAGGTCTAACAATTGTGGTCCACTGGAAAAGGAACTGGCAGCCCATTCCAGTATTTTTGCCAAGATAACCTTATGGATAAGCACAATCAGAAATGTAACAATACTAGAGAATTGGCCGTCAAAAAATGACGGCAATGAAATTGTAAGGTAGCTAATGCTGTTTGGTGTATAATAATGAAATCTATAATACATTAATAAATGAATATACTTTACGTATTTTGAAGCATTGTGTTGAAGAGCTGCAATCTGTTTTGATGTTGCTGCAGCATTAGTGGTGTGAAGCTGCTGTGTAAGCGTGCTGAATGTGTGCAGTGTAATAGTGTGCGCGAGACCAAACCGTTAGCGTACTTGTGTACTTCCGCATTGCCGTAAAATGGCGGGTAATGTGTGGAATGCGTCTTAGCGGAATATCCGTAGATCTTTTGTGGTGTTTTGCGTGTTTAGAGTGCTGTAGCCTCGTTTTCGTTTTGTTCGGCGGCCATTTTTTCTCTCGCTTAGAGAATTTTTTAGTCTCTAAACTCTTTTATTTTTAGCTGAAGGTGTAAGTTGCTTTTTTGAGGTCCTGGATGCTCCCTCTTGCTGTAGGTAAGCTTTTTATGTATGTGCTGTGTGTATTTATTGTGTTTTGATTTTTTTCATGTTTGCGAGTTGCGGCCGATTTTTGTGAGGTCGTACTGAGTGATAACGTGTCTCGTATGTTGTTTTCGTTGCAAAGGTAAACTTTGCGAGGGTCGCAGTTGGTGTGTGGTAACTTGTCTTCCTTGAATGGTAATTCAGGACTTCCTTAAACAGGCCTTTGTAGGAGGGCTGAGAATCTTTACTTCCCTCCCACAATTGCTCATGGACAGGATGTGATGTAAATTACATCATCTCAACTAAGGATATATCCAGGCAGGAAACTGGTGCTGTTTCCTGTTTTCTTGCTGGATGGTGTTGGTGATGGTTGATGGTGTACTGATGGCAATGGTCTAACCGTGGGTAAGATCAAGCGTTTGGGGAAGGGAATTACTATATATATAAGTAGATAGATTTAAAAAAAGGGTGTTGCTCCGTGGGTCTGGGCTGTGTGTTTGTGATACATTTATAGTATTGTGTTGTTGCCTTTTAATAAATACCTTTTAATGTAGACGAACCTTGTGTAATATTTATATATATTAATTTGGTGATACACCACATTTGGCGACCACGAATTTTAGACTTCTACAAAGGTTATTTATGAGGTAATATCACATTAATAGATAGTCAGATTTTTTTTTTTTGGGGGGGGAGAAAAAAAAAAAAAGTACTTTGTCTATTTATCCTCTGCATGGGAAATCAAGTGCTGATTGTGTGTGGAGTCTAGGTTAAGCCTCCATTTTTAATATATATCGTACTAGCTTCTGAGTTGAGATTTGTTCGTACTAGCTTATTTTGATACATAAAACAAATATATATCATACAGGTTGTTTTTGTGGGTTTATCTGAGTTGTTGTGCTTTTAAGTACAGGCCTAGCCCTGCATTTGAATAAGGCTCCATGTGGCTGCTTTGTGTATTTGAATGCTAATTCAAGCCTCCATTTTTAATATACAAGCTTGGGCATCAGGCCACAATTAGTTTGTTGTGTGTTTCAAATACCTGAGTTTGTTAATACTATTATTTTTTTTTTTGTTTGTTTTTTTTTTTTTTAAATTTTCTCTTCTTTCTTTTTCTTTCTCTAGTCCTTTATCATAGTACAGGCCTGGAGAAAAATAATAAATAAACCATTTTAAATATTATATATATATATATATATATATATATATATATATATATATATATATATATATATATTATTTCAGGTGTGCATTTTAATACACTATAGGCTTCCATACTTTATACATTTTGGGTGTCTTGCATATCCTAGTTCAGGTATATCTCCTACCCTGCAGGCCTTGCTATTATATTTTAAGTTAATTAGCAAGTATTACCTTCACCATACTAAGGTAAGTATAATTTGCATTGTGGGTACTAGTCTATTTTTCTACATATTACACCTGGCCTACTGAATAGTCATCAACTATTGTTGGCTAATCAGAAGCGTGCTACTTTAGTCGCAAATTGATTTGGGTTCTTACTTGGGTGAGTAAAAGAGTAGGAATGTCTTTTCAAGGGGCCAAATACTTTCCCACAGAAGTGCGTGAGTACTTTAGGAAACATATTCAAAAACATGATGGTCCATATGAGCTTCCAGAGCCAGCAAACCCAGACAGTGAAAAAGAGAAGAGATTAATGGATGTTCTAACACAAATTGTAAATAACAAAAAGTATAGAACAAAGAAGAGAAAAAGTTTGGTCACACAAGCTGTTGTAGCCACAATAGGAGGCCTAATAGACTTAGTTGTAGAATTACGGCAGCATAATTTGGAAACAACAAATAAAATGGAGGAAGCAATGGACAAAAGGGATTGTTTAAAAATTGCAGCTTTGAGAACAACTACAATTGTGGGGGAACTAGAAAGGGAGTTAAGGGAAATAGAAGAACAGAGGGATGCTTATGGAGTAAAAATAACAGAACTTCAAAACATAATAATGGACTATAAAAATAAAACAAAGTTAGAAGGGATAAAAGGAGTCAGAGACATTGCCAAAATATATCCAGATCTGGGTGGCACAAAATAAGAACCAGTGCCGAAAATGAACCAAGATAGAAAAGATTTCTTATGTTATTCTGTTCCACAAGTAGATACCATACCACAAGCACCAGTTATTGTTTCAGAATTATTTAATGCAAGGCAAACACCTACAGGATTTTCTATGCAGACTCGACCGATGTCTATGGCAGATAAAGACAATTTCCAGAAATGGCGGGGAAGTATGCCAACTAACAACTTTAATACGTTTACACATTGGTTTATGAGGGGAGCAGATAGAGCTAAAAAAGGAGGTCTTAACTTAGAGGAATGGACAGAACTGTTAGAATACGCTATGGGTCCTTTGGCTAGTAGACTATTGGGATTTAATAACAGTGTGTCTGATCAGGCAGGAAGAATTGCTGCAACTAATTTCTATCTACTTAGCATAGAGAAAGAAATAGCAAATATTACCATGAGGCCAACAGATGGTCCTAGAGAGGTAGCTCAAAGGATATTTTTTTTGTATACTCTACGACAACCTCAACAGCCTCTAGTGCTGGGCTCACCAGAACATATAGCAAAAGTAATGGAAGCCCTTCCCCAAGAGTGTCAAGAATTTGTCAGGCTTTTTGATCCAACACCAACAGACTTGGAAATGGTACTAACTAGAGCTGATAAGTGGTGGATCAAGCATCCTTTCACAGAACAGGCCTGCTCTGTTTCAGCTGTAAGAACATTTAAGGTCGAGTCTGGTAGAGATATAGATGGTAAATGGAGAAACCAGACGTGGGATGTACCCCAGAACAAGAAGGATGATCAAAACTGGAGACCAAAACAGAACCTTGACAAAAGATGGAGAGATCCACCTAGGGACTATAGGAATAGGGATGGCAGCAACTGGAGGGCTAATCAGGAGGGAGAGAGAAACGGTAACATGGGCTATTGGGAACTCAGGAGACAGAAGGATAGGATAGAAGAGGAAAATCACATACTTAAAAACAAGGTAGCTGAGTCAGAGAGGAAATTGAAGGAAAGTGAGGCAAAGATGCAATATAGTGTTATAAAAGAGGGACGGAGTAGAAGTGAGTCACAATGACAAATCCCAACCCCTGCGCCTCAGCATCTCATTCACTCAGCTAATTTAACCATGGATGAGGCAGGTCGGCCTACCATTTATACAGTCATCGCAGGGGTAGGGAAAAATATGTTGGTAGATACAGGAGCAGCAGTTACAATGACCAACAGGGTCAAAAATGGGGATTCTTCAGTAAGTATTATGGGAGTTACTGGGAATCCACAGGAGGTTAGAGCAGGTTTAATTGATGTAGCAGTTGGAGGAAAAACAATACAAGTAGAAGCAATAGTGGGTTGGCCAGAGGAAATATTGGGAATAGAAGCTTTAAAAAAAGGAAATTTCATTGTAGATCTTGCCAATTTTTGTTTGTGGAAGACAGAAAAGGTGAATCGGGTAAGTACAGAGTTGACGAAAGGGGTTGTGCTCCCAATGGCATATATTGTCTCTCCGATAAAAAGTCTGGAAAAAAACAAACTGAAACTAGACGGACAACCAGAATGGCTGCAGAAGCTAATCCAAGACATACCTGTTTGGGCTACAGATAAATTAGACTGTGGAAGAATGAAAGGAATGGTCTTGTTGGAAGGAGACCCACAATGGCAAAAGCAATATCAAGTCCCAAGAGAATCAGTGGCATCAATCACTGAGATGATAGAAATGCTGGAGAGACGTGGAATAATTAAATCTGGAAATGGGTATGCATGTAACTCACCATGTTGGCCTGTGAGAAAAGCTGTGTTAAAAGGGAATGGAGATGAAAAAGCAGCCTCATCATGGAGACTTACCATTGATTACAGGGCCGTGAACAAACTTGCAAAAAGAATGGCCCCTGTTGTTTCTGTTTATTGTGAAATGATGTCCAAAATTTCACCAGAAATGAAAGTATTCAGTGTAATAGTTGTGGCCAATGGATTTTGGTCAATTCCCTTAGCTGAAGAATGCCACTACCGGACGGC
Organism: Discoglossus pictus; assembly: GCA_027410445.1. Lineage (NCBI taxonomy): Eukaryota > Metazoa > Chordata > Amphibia > Anura > Alytidae > Discoglossus > Discoglossus pictus. Next base: position 248,896,238 of record CM050164.1, read on the forward strand.
GTTCAACTGGGAGGGCCGACAATATGCTTTCACAGTATTACCACAGGGATATTGTGACTCCCCAGCTATTTTTCACACATACATGAAAAATGCATTGACAGCTTTCCCACGTCCAGATCGTATCATTCAATATGTTGATGATGTCCTCTTACAATCCCCGAACATGGAAGAACACAAAGAAGACCTGGCAATATTATTACAATGCATACTGGAAGCTGGACTTAAGCTAAATGGGGCAAAGGCACAAATGGCATGCCAGAAAGTCAACTTCTTAGGAGTAACCATATCAGGAGATGGACGATCAATTGATCAAGACAGGGCCAAAGTTATTGCTCAGTTACCCATTCCTACAGACCGTACAGCGCTCCAATCATTGCTTGGAATAATGGGATTTTGTCGTGAATTTACCCCACGATATGCTCAACTGGCACAACCCCTTTATGAACTCCTGAGAGCACAGAATTAGGATTGGACAGAGGAACACACATCAGCAGTACAAAAATTGAAGGCTGAACTAGGGAGTGCACCAACTCTGGCATCTCCAGACCATGAAAAAGAATTTAGACTATATCCGATTACAATGCCAGATTCACAAGGAGCAGTCATCACTCAACTGTGGGGACATGCAGAACGTCCAGTGGCTTTTGGATCTCAGATGCTGTCTGCCGTAGAGCTGAAATTTGGATGGTGTGAGAGATTGATCTTAGCAGCATACTGGGCAATTAGAAGATTTAAATACCTATTTGGCACACAGACAATAATAATCTGTACACATCATACTCCATTGCAGATCCTCAGACAAGGCAGCCTGGCAATCAGCCACATCAACAATGCCCGCATTCAGAAATGGACTATGGCACTGCTCGCTGATAACATTTCAACTCATGCCTTAAGAGAACCAAAAGAATGGTTGGCTGGAATTTGCATAAAGGGAGAAGCTCATGAATGCCAGATCTATCCTGAATCAACATGCCACGCGGTGTTCAAAGATGCCACTCATCTGGTGATGACCTCAGATCCTGTATGGTATACTGATGGCAGCTGTCACTATGCACAAGGAAAAAGAATATCAGGAATGGCCGGAGTAAAAATGTTGGGTAAAGATATCATAAAAGAATTTGGATTTAGAATCAAAGCATATTCAGCACAATATGCAGAACTGGCTGCAGTCATTGAAGTACTTCAGCAAGAGTCTGGAAGAAGTGACATATTGACAATTGTTTTGCATAGTGACTGGGTGTTCCGAGGCACATGCCTTCTGCTAAAATGGTGGGATAGTAACCAATTCCTTGCCACAGATGGATCCCCTGTTAAGTTCCAAGATCTATGGCAGATGGTAGAAAAGTTATCACAAAATTTCAAAAGAATTAACATGATCAAAGTACGGGCACATAAAAAGACAGGGCCACACCGAGAGGGAAACTACCTTGCTGACCGGTATGCAAAAGAGGCAGCTGTCCAAGCGGAAGACTGGAAACCACCCACAAAAAACACATTACAAATAGCTTCTACTACAAGGAGCAAATCTACATTTATTTCAATTAAGATGAAGCAACTGCAGGAATTACAAGATCAAGATGAGGAACTAAAAGATATTCGGGAGAAATTACAAAAGGGAGAAGAGGTGATATACGGGGGCAAAAAAGTGATGGAGGAGCAAGGGCTAATATGTATATTAGAAACCGGGGGAACCGATTTGGATTGTACCACAACAAGTGAGAAAAGACTTACTCCGATGGATACATGGATCACAAGCAGGAGGACATCCAAAGATCAGAGAAGCAAAAGAGAGGATTCGACATTTGGGATGGTGGATCGGGCAAAACAAGGATCTTGAAGAATTTGTGGATAGTTGTATTATATGTGCAAGATTTGACCAGTCCAACAGGAAAAGAAGGGGAGAATTAATGAGACAGACACTTGTAGGCCCATGGGAAAGAATTCAAATTGATTACACCGGACCATTGCCAACAACCACAAGAGGAAATAAATATATTCTCATGATAGTAGATAGCTTCTCAAGATGGATGATCGCAATCCCAACAAGAAACTGTACAGCACTAACCACAGCCAGGAAATTAGTAAGCGATGTACTGACAGTGTGGGGAATTCCAAAAGTCCTTGATTGCGACAATGGAGCGGCATTCATAGGAAATGTAATGAAGGAACTTTGTAGGATGGTGGGTATTGAACTGAAACACCATATCCCATACCATCCACAGGCAGCAGGTCAAGTTGAGCGAATGAATGGCACCATAAAAAGAGAGCTGAAAAAGCTGGTGGCAGAACATGGGCAATCTTGGGACATATACATACCTTTAGTAGGTGCCCGACTTAGATCAAGGCCCTGTAGATCAACAGGATTTTCACCGTATGGGTAGACCAATGCCCTCCTGGAAAAACTGGATGACAATACCTCCACCTGTAGCTTTACAAACCGCTGCAATCACAGATCAATGGGTAAAGGAGTTGGCCACACACTTGGAAATTGTTCATAAATCTGTGGCTGTGGAAGATGAAGAACAATACCAACATCGAAAGCGATGGTATGATGCAGCAGGGGATCTGACATCATATGAGGCAGGGGACAGAGTTATGGTGCAGAATCAAGATGAACACCTTCCTTGGGGAAGAGCAAAATGGAAGGGACCATATACTGTAGTAGATAAATTAGGGACCTCTGTATACTTGATTGATCACACAGAGAAAGTAGAAGTCTGGCTGCATGCATCACAGCTTAAAAGATTTAGGAAGGACAAAATATGGAATAGAGGTTAAGTACAAATTGAATAAATACATACACATTGTTTTTTTTATTATTTATTTTTTATTTAGTTTTTTTTTTCTTCTGTTTGTGTATGTATATGTCTCTAATGCTGTTTTTATTTTTTATGTATATGTTTCTAATGATGGAATCTAGTGTTCCCACAGAGCAAGGCTGTATAAGAATGAAGATGCGTGTCAACAGAAGATTGTGGTGGATCTTTGTTACAGGATGGATAAGTATAAGCTGTATCACAGTAGGAATGGGGAGACGGGCAATAAGGCCAGAAGATACCGCAAATAAGGGAAAGAGTTTGAAAAGATTGGAGTTACATTACGTTCAAGCAGATAGATTTATTTGGCCCAGGGAATTGGAAGTAAAAGAGGGTGGAGGGTTACAAGTAAACATTATTTTGCCACATAATAGTACCAGGGGATTAGCTCTTAGAGCTCCAATAAAAAGTATAGAGGGACATAACTGGGAATGGGTTATAAGATATGGACAGATAATGAATACAGGAAACTTTAAAGGAAGGACTAAAATAACAACAAAGGTACAAGGGAGGGTTACAAATATTACAGTAGTAGTGAGTAACTTAACATTAGAAGAAGGTGGAGAATGGGACGCTGCAGTTATAGCTGCCCAGCCTGATCTAGAGGAATTCTGCAATTTTGATACTGGAAAGGGGTGTGTTCTAACAATAGATGAAGTATTTGTCTCTGTAAAGGAGCTGCAACGTTGTAAAGATCAGAAGAAGGTACCATGGCCAATAGGCGGATTGGGGGTGGTACCAACACATGAAACAGTTGTGCAAGGGGTTGGGTGGACTTACTACCCAATAATTCTAAATTTTAATGATTTTTCTATTCCTCCAAAGTGCCCGGAATCACAGCGGCAGTGGTTTAAGCAAAGTATACAAGAGACCATCATTGAGTGGACCGGAGCAGGGAGTCGAGAAAAACGGGACACACTTGCAGCCCTTTTAGGAGGAGTCGGAACTGGATTGGGAGTATGGAATTCAGCAGACATCATTGGACTGAACAGCAGGATAATCTCCCTTACTGATGGCATGGGACATGCTATGAAAACAGGTGGAGTAGCTGACTCCCTTATAGTGAGTAGACTGACAGACAATGTTGATGACATACACACCATTGCCAACAACCTGCATCTAGTTGAGGAAAATATTGCTTCCATTGCTAACAGCATTAAGAATGAAATAGTGGGAACTGCCATTTTCTGTTCTATGATTGGAGGGAAGCTGTTGGCAGATTTAAAGGAAACTATTAAAGACATCCAGGAAAACAAGTGGGCAAGACAAATCAATGCAACAAGGATTATCACGTCATTGAAAAGAAAAGGAGTGGACATCACTGAGGACAATCTTAAATACAGCTATATTGAAGCCCAGATCAATGGATGCCACATGGACTACAATCTGGGACAATAGGACTAATCCTGGCAATTCCCCGTTGGGAGGGGCAGGCAGAGCAACTGAACTTTATACATAGCATTGGCACGTTAAGTGATGGAATCTACAAGCAACACTTCCCATCAAAAAGACTGGCCACTATTACAGGATTGGAGATGGATGAAAGCTGTTGCAGGAAATCTCAACACCGATGGCTGTGCAGTTGTGTTTGGGACAAAGGAGCTGAGGAGGATGGCTGGGTGCAGTTGATAAAAGAAAACCTGGTGCAAGAGGTGATCCGCATAGGGGACATTGCATGCTTTATCGGCCACTCTGAATATAGGACAGTTGATGAAATATGTTTGGTGGAAGAAGGGTCTTGTATCATGGTAACCACTACTATACATGTAGGAAGTCATACACTATTTCCATCAAGAAACCTTACCACTGAAATGATCAATTTTACTGCAAATGCAGATTGGACAAATTTGACAATGAAGCTTTTTCCCCCAATTCCAAAGCTTACCTTGGAACTTCATGAGTTAATAAAACGTACCAAACAACAACTACACCCCATCAGCTTACTGCTGGAACAACAGAAAAAGGAAATAGAAATTACTACAAAAAACGTTGAGCATCCCTGGTGGGGAATTCTTACCAATGCAGAGACACATCCAGTCCTACGAACACTGTCGCTGGTACTCATGTTCATTCAAGTATTAACGACAATTATAATAATATACTTTTGTGTGGCAATGAAACAAATGAGGAAGAAACTTGCAAGGAGGATATATAATAATGAAATTTAAATGTTTTTATTTTTTATTTTTTGTCTTTTTTTTTTTCTCTTCTTTCTCTCTCTCATACATTCTTCAATAAAGTTTTACATTGCACATACATAAACATTTATCACACACTCTCACCTAAATTCTATAAGTTCTGTTTTTGTGTAATATGTGGATTGACAGCCATAGGAAAGTACAGGAGAACTTATGTCGCTGAGGGAACTATTCCGGAGGGACGGTGGGTTGAATTTCTCCTGTATATCAGGTTTTTGCTCCCACTAGGTTCTCCTGTACTAGAGGGATAACTAGAAAACTGAGCAACATAGAAGAAGAAAAAGTGAGGGAATGTGGTAACTTGTCTTCCTTGAATGGTAATTCAGGACTTCCTTAAACAGGCCTTTGTAGGAGGGCTGAGAATCTTTACTTCCCTCCCACAATTGCTCATGGACAGGATGTGATGTAAATTACATCATCTCAACTAAGGATATATCCAGGCAGGAAACTGGTGCTGTTTCCTGTTTTCTTGCTGGATGGTGTTGGTGATGGTTGATGGTGTACTGATGGCAATGGTCTAACCGTGGGTAAGATCAAGCGTTTGGGGAAGGGAATTACTATATATATAGGTAGATAGATTTAAAAAAAGGGTGTTGCTCCGTGGGTCTGGGCTGTGTGTTTGTGATACATTTATAGTATTGTGTTGTTGCCTTTTAATAAATACCTTTTAATGTAGACGAACCTTGTGTAATATTTATATATATTAATTTGGTGATACACCACAGGTGTGTCGTGTTGTTTGCGATACCACGTAAAGTTTGCAAGGGTCGCAGTTTCTGGCAAGGAGCGCCTTCGGTGCTCCATGCCAGCAACTGAGGCCCTCGCTTTGCGCTTCACGAGGGCCGCAGGCTTGCTACGCGAGCAACGGCTCTGGCTGGCTTGCCTGCTCACAACTATTTATGTGATGGCACATGAAGATGAGCCTCTTAGGTCAGAAGGTGCCTACCACATTACAGAGCAGAGGGTGAGTACAATTATTACCAGATGTAATAAAGTGGTTGAGCCATAGTTGATAGGACACCATAATGGGGATGTGCCTGGAGGAGAAAGGAAAGTCTTTGATTGCAAAGAACATTTCAGCGTAGGAATTTGAAACATTTGACTATTTTCAGATTGCCTTGGTTCATTATTCCAACATGAGATGCCAATATTGAACATTGATATCCTGTGAGTTAGTGAAATCAAATGGACGGAAATTAGACATTTCATAGCAATCAACCGCAAGATCTTCTACTGTGGTCAAGAATTCCACAGAAGTAATGAAGTAACCCTCAATAAAATCAAATGATGGCCAAAGCAGTGCCTGGCTACAACCCAATAAATTACAGAATTCTTTTCAATTAGAAGGTAAGCCATTTAATATCACAGTGATCCAAGTCTATGCTCCAACCATGGATGATCAAGACGCTGGAGTTGCCCAATTCTACAAGGATATTGAACACCTCCTCGATATAATAACAATAAAAGATGTTACTCTCATCATAGGAGATTGGAGTTCTAAAGTAGGGAGCCAAAATATACCTGGAATAATAGGAGAGTTTTGCCTTGTAGGACAACATGAAGCATGCCAGAGATTAGTATAATTCTCTCAAGATAATTCTCTGGTCAAAGTAAAAACCCTCTTCCAACAGTCTAAGAGATGACTCTACACATGGATTAACTATGTACTTTGTAGCCAAAGATGAAAACGCTCTATACAGTGAGCAAAATACCTGGAGCTGAATGTGGCTCAGATCATAAGCTTCTTATTGCAAAGTTCAGAATTAAACTGAGGAAAAGAGGGAAAACCATCAGACCAATCAACTACAAAACTAATAATATCCTCAGTGAATATGCAGTGGAGGTAAAGAAATAGATTTTAAGGATTAATGATGGTAGATATAATGCATGAAGAACTTTGGACAGAAGTTTGTGACTTTGTCCAGAAAAGCTCAAAAAAGAATATACCCAAAAGAAAGAAAACTAGGAAGGTAAACTGGCTGTTTGATAAGGCTTTGAAAGAAGCCAAGGAAAGAATGAAAACAAACGGTAGTTGAGATGGGAAAATATTTGTCCAACTAAATGCAGAATTCAAGATAGCAAGAAGAAGCAAGGATATATTCTATAATGAGTGATGTAAAGCAATAGCAGAATAGGAAAATAAAGAGATCTTTTCAAGATTTGAATTCTCAAAGAAACCTTTCATCCCAAAGTGGCCATGATAAAAGACAAAAATATTAGGGACTTAACAGAAGCGGATCAGAAAATCTATAATGGAAGGATCTAATATTGATTACCTCAAGGCTTCATAGGCCAATGAAGCCTTGCTGATAACAAAGCTATAGGAATTGATGGGATTCTAGCTAAACTGTTTAAAATACCCTAAAGATGATGCTGTGAAAGTGTTGCTTGCATTATGTCAACAAATTTAGAAAACTCCTCAATGGCCAGTAGACTGGAAAGGGCCAGTCTATATATCAATCAAAAAATAAGACAGTGCTGAAGAGTGTTCCAATTATCAAACAATTGTGGTCAGAAAATATAAACTATTTGGTATGTAGGCCTTCCAGTGTGAATGTTTGTAATATTATTTTGTATTATTATTTTTTCGTTCTGTTAAATCCAAGTGTTCTGCATGTCTTTCCTTAATTATGTGAAGCTGTGCAGTGTCTGCAGCAGGGAGCCCAATTAGCCATTAAGTGCTCTTTAAATCACAGCAAACGTATTTGTTAAAAGTTTTGGACAGACATTAAATAATCGAATTGACAAACAATTCTGGTACATTTAAATAGACAATACTATATAAAAGAAATATGTGGGAAGGGAAGCACTGCTCTCCTTCAGCCAATAATTAAGCATTAACTTCCACCCCAGGGCTATTTAGAAAATTAATCTTAATTGCTATTGGATTTTAATTATTCCACACCAAGGACTGTCAACCAGGCTTAGAAATTAATGTTTTGCATTATCCTAACACTGTAGCCAAGCTTTGCACTACAATAGTCAAGTAGCACAGTAATAGATAATTAAAATTGTATAAGTATTTCCCTGTGGCCAGCAAGTGGTAAAACCCCTTCTGATTGTTTTAGAATTTCTATGCTTATTATATTTAAAAGTTACCTTTTTAAATACTAAAAAGCCAATTGAGAATTTTAATTATTGTTTTCAAACCTTCAACTGCAAATTATTCAACTAATTTATTAAAATGTCTAGTCCACTTGGTTTACAAAAAGCAACTGTTTTCTAAAACTCTGGACAATTTAATTGACTTCTTTACATGCATTTATTAAGCTTCAAGTACTCATGGCTCCTTTGATTGTTCTTTTTTTCTAAATGTAAACTTTAATAAGAGTGTTTCTTATTTTTCACTAAATGCCTAGGACAAACAAGAAAAAAAAAGGTCCTGAAAAAAAGTGCTTTGAAAATAAAATCTCTAAAAGGATATAGTTTTTAATTTTAGCTATTAAAGTTAAAACTAAAATGTTAATTTTATGCTGTCAAAAGAAGCTTGGACTGTAAATCTACTTGAAGGAAATAATACTGCTATTTGTTTAAAATAGATCAGAAAAACATAATTCCAGCTCAGACCCACACTGGGAAAGACATGCAAATTAAACCACTTTTTCAATCCAAACCTGTGTTATATGTTCGATTATACCTGACACTATAATACAACACTGGCTTGATGTGTATGAGTTAGCTAACCATTTATCTAGCATGATACCAAGAGCCACATTCAATTCTAAGCCTGCAACTCGATCGCATGTTTGCGGGTGTGTTGCGGGCTCCCCTTCGTCTCTGATTGCGATGCTATTCAATTGAGCAAGGGCGCGATTTATGGGCCGATGCCTCAAGCTCGTAAAGACCTGTAATGCTTCCTGGTATCCGATCCCATGATGCACGCCAAAATCAGTCAAGACTATAAGTTGCGTTCCCGTCACAGGTCAATTAACCAATAGGAAGCGGAAGACAGAGACTGAGATAGAATGAGATAAGATAGAGAGTGTTAGAGAGAGATAGAGAGTGCCATAGATAGAAATAGAGCGTGTTACAGAGAGCGAGTGAGAGTGCCAGAGAGAGAAATAGAGAGTGTTAGAGAGAGCGAGTGAGAGTGCCAGAGAGAGAAATAGCGAAGAGGAGACAAAAACCCTACTCAGGGAAGTCCAAGCCTGCCGTAGCATCATCGATGGTGGTAGGCATGTGAGGGCTTGGTGATAAGGCATGTGCCTAGTGTAAGGTGACTGAAGCTTTGGCTTCATTAGGGGTTGGAAACCGTGATGTTCGGTCCGTTAAACACCGCTATGATCACTGCTGGGTGAAGGTGAAGAAGAAGATGGCAGCGGAGGCCCGAGCAGCCCGTGGGACTGGTGGTGGCCCACCACTCAACATCACATATTGTGCAAGGAGTCTTTGGAGCCAGCAGCAGTAGTGGGCCTTCCAGGGCAGTTGGACACTGGCTATCACAAACCCTACAAAGTGAGTATCATATACACCATCACACCCTCATATGCACACACATGAACCCCACACACATCGATAACTGACATACATTAGCACTATAAGATTTCTGGTTCTGACTACAGATATACTGTATGGGGCTTCAATAGCCATGTAAATATTATAATATATCATATTATCATCCTAATTGTTATCAATGAAATGTCTGTCCAATACCTGTGGTTAAAACAGAATCTGAATAGCAGTTGCCAATGCAGTTTGTGTTAGTGTTATGCTTGCTGTTTGTTCAAAGTCAATATAAAGCAAAACAGTATAAATAGCAATTGCAATTGTATATATTTTGTAATGAGTTCCCCTATCCCTATCTTCCCCTTGTTACACTGCACCATTTAAAGCTGTGTCGCTATATACGCCAACTGCTTGGAAGCTATCCCAGCATTAAACGAGGTACAGCTGTAGATCCACAATGATTCCACATCCAAAAGAGAGTACATGTATTGGTGTGCACACTGCAGCATATGTGGATATGGACTCTGAGGGACTGCATGTGTGTACTAGCCTAACCTGGACCATGTTTCATAACCATTTTACCACCCATTGCTGAGCATTGGTCATAGATTGGTCAGTCTCCCACACTGCACAGCAGATTCAGATGAGCACGTGTCCCAATGAACTGCAGATGGCACCAACTATATATATATATATATATATATATATATATATATATATATATTGATATAAGCCATGGTCCACAATGTTCATGATACAGCTCAATGTTTATCTGTGGGAAACAATCACCACAGCCAATTACAAGAGACCATGAGCACAGCAAAGAATTGTTTAGAGAATGAATACTCAAATACTATTGTCCTCTCATTTCAGTACCGAGGAGGCGTACCCCGCCTGTGGAGCCACAGGCACCAGAGCTACCCCTATCACCAACGTAGGTGGTGGTGGAGGAAGCCGAGGGCCCAGGCCCATCACAGGAGGCTGGACCATCAGCAGCAGGACCATTGTGGGAATCACCCCCTGGGCCCTCACACGCATCATGGGCATGTTCCCAGCCCTTTCAAATTACTGGAGGTTCAATGAGCCACCAACCACCTGCAGGGATGTTGAGCTCATGAGGACCACTCTCAACAGGCCCACTACTGCACAATATATGTGCCGTACCCCAATCTTCTCCCACTCCTGACCACAACAGATGATGCCACAGCAGTGGTTTTCCCAGCAGTGGCTTTCCCAGCAGTGGTTGTCCCAGCAGTGGTTGTCCCAGCAGTTGGGCCAGCAGTTATCGCAGCCATTGTTGCCCCTAGAGATGTTGCAGCCATTGTTGCCGCAGCAGATGTCGCAGCCATTGTTGCCCCAGCTGTTGTCGCAGTTGCTGATGTCGCAGCTGTTGTTGCCCCAAAAGACCGGGCCAACACCATGGGCAACAGCATCTCCATTGCTAGTACCATCTCCATTGCCAGCACCATCTTCATTGCCAGTACCATCTTCATTGGCAAAAGCACAATCTCCATTGCCAGTACCATCTCCTTTGGCAACAGCAGCATCTCCATTGGCAACAGCACCATCTCCATTGTCGACAGATTCCCTACTGGCAAGACCATCCCTATCCCTACAGGAAACACCTCTGGCCTCACCACAGCACATCCAGAGTGCAACATCGTCCGTAGAAGGTACTCACGTCCCCGCACCTGGCACCTTGAGTGACATATATTAGCACATCCGCTTGGCTGATGAGCGTGAGATCGGAGCAGTCCAACAACTGACAGCTCAGCTCCCACGTAAGAATGAAATTGCTACCGGGCAGGGGGAAAGCATCTGATCAATATATGGTGAGGTGAGGAGGCATAATCTTTGGATGGAGAGGTACAAGCAAATGGCTCATAGGGACAGACAAGTCCAGATGGTATTGCGTCTTTCGCGCACAGCACAAGTGTGTGCCGTCATGTGTGCGCCGTCATGTGCGCGCACTGCCCACAGCGCGCCCGACCACAGCGCAGGCGAGATCTGCGTGCAGGACCAGCATGAAGACACGGCCCTGGATCGCAGAAGAAGAGATGGAGTCAGTGAGACAGTAGAGGGAGAGATATGGAGTGAGAGAGACGGGAGAGAGGAAGAGAGACACAGGAGAGAGAAGAAGAGATGGACTGAGAGAGAGAGGAAGAGAGAGAGGAGAGAGGAAGAGAGAGACAGGAGAGGGAGAGATATGGAGTGAGAGAGACGGGGAAGAGGAAGAGAGAGGAGGAGAGGACAAGAAATGGACACAGAGATAGAGGAAGAGAGAGAGGAGAGAGGGACAGAGATAGGAGAGGGAGAGATGGAGTGAGAGAGACAGTTGAGAGAGAGGATGAGATAGATACTGGAGAGAGAATAAGAGATATGGTAGGGGTTAGGGTTAGGCTTTGGAGATGTAGGGGTTAGGGTTAGGCTTTTGGGGTGTAAAGGTTAGGACTAGCCTTTGGAGGTGTAGGGGTTAGGGTAAGCTATTAGTGTGTAAGGTTAAGGTTAAGCTTTTGGGGCCTAGGGGTTAGGGTTAGGCTTTGAAGGTGTAGGGGTTAGGGTTTTAGGTTTGGGGGTTAGGCGTTTGGGGTGTAAGGGTTAGGGTTAGGCTTTTGGGGTCTAGAGGTTATGGTTAGGCTTTGGAGGTGTAGGAGTTAGGGTTAGGCTTTTGGAGTGTAGGGGTTAGGCTTTTGGGGTCTAGGGGTTTGGGTTAGGCTTTTGTGGTGTAGTGGTTAGGGTTAGGCTTTTGGGGTCTAGGGGTTAGGGTTAGGCTTTTGGGGTCTAAGGGTTAGGTGCTAGGCTTTTGAGGTGTAAGGGTTAGGGTTAGGCTTTGGAGGTGTAGGGGTTAGGGTTAGGCTTTGGAGGTGTAGGGGTTAGGGTTAGGGTTTTGGGGTCTAGGGGTTAGGGTTAAGCTTTTGGGGTCTAGGGGTTAGGGTTTGGAGGTGTAGGGGTTACGGTTAGGCTTTTGGGGTGTAGGGCTTAGGATTTTGAGGTGTAAGGGTTAGGGTTAGGCTTTTGGGGTCTAGGGGTTAGGGTTAGGCTTTGTAGGTGTAGGGGTCAGGGTTAGGCTTTTGGGATGTAGGGTTTAGGCTTGTGGGGTCTAGGGGTTAGGGTTAGTCTTTTGGGATGCAGGGGTTAGGGTTAGGCTTTTGGGGTCTAGGGGTTAGGGTTAGGCTTTGGAGGTGTAGGGGGGTAGGCTTTTGGGGTGTAGGGGTTAGGCTTTTGGTGTGTAAGGGTTAGGTGTTAGGCTGGGTGGAGAAGGCAACCGGGGGTAGGGGAGACTGGGGACACAGAGGGAGACAGGGAAGACTGGGGTCAGCCGGCTGGTGCGTGAGAGTGGGGAGAGACAGAGAGGGGATAGGGGAAATTGGCACCAAAAGGAGATGGCCTGGGGGAAAGGGGCACAGGGGAGACTGGGGACACAGAGGGGAAGCTTTCTCATTCTCCCAGACACACATATAGGGCACCTCATTCTCCTCTCACTGAAGCTGCACACTGCAGCTGCTCCTGTGATTCAAGTCTGCGCCAGGCCCGTGTCTTTGCACTGGACCTGCGCGAAGATATCGGCCGCGCTGTCGCCTGTGTTGTCTGGTCAGTGTGTGCAGATGTCTGCGCGCACATGATGGAGCGCACATCTCATCCGCCCAAAAGTCGGCGTGCCAGCCCAGACACATCACTTGGTGTGGCTGGTGTAGTTGGCTGAAGCCCATGTGCCTACACTCTAGCCTTCGGTTCCACAGGCTCCACCACCACCGCAGCCAGAGCCTACAGCCTCTTCATCACTCCCCTTACCGTCAACGACAGCTGCTACACAGCCACCACCGTTGGATGCACCCCTCAATCCAACACCACCTGGCCATGGTAGAGGGAGGAAGGTGTAGCCCCAGTGCTCAGAAAGAGTAAGTAGGTCTTAACGTCCGCCAGGTCAGTGGTTGAATAAACCTCTCCCCAGGAACCACCACACAGACAATGATTTTTGGGAAACACAGTGTGAATACACATGTGAAGCAATTTGCAGCTCCACCATCTGTTGAATACTTTTTGCCTCATTTATTGTTTCACATAAATCATGGCCTTTCGGATGGTTGCTGAGGAGAGGATTGAGAACCACTGCCCTAAGTCCTCCTCATCCACACTCCACAATGAATATAATTTTGTATTAATGTTAACATACAAATGGCTGGATACAGAGTGTGTACACGTATGGTTATGTTGAATATTTCTGCAATTGATGTTCAATATGGATTGCCATTGAGATTAGATGTTGAAGTCAATCCAAATAGTGTTCTCATTGATATCTTGTTCTTGTCTTTGTAGGTGTTAATAGCCCAATCTCACAACCATGATGTATATTCCTCAACCTCCTTTTTCTGTGTCACATATTATGCTAATCAATTTCAGATTATTCCTTAATATCAGACAAAACACTGTGGGCCTCATTCAATTGCAATTTGGCCAATTGAATAGGGCTCAAAATAAGCACATAGCATATATTTTTTAAATAAGTTTTTAGTTAGTGAAGACCTTGCTTTTCGATAGAATTTCACTAAATAAAAACTTCTTTAAAAAATATATGCTATGTGCTTATTTAGAGCCCTATTCAATAGGCCAAATTGCAATTGAATGAGGCCCTGTGTGTGGAATCGATCTGTATGGCATTATCCATGATTATGTTCATCTTTTTCTATAATCAGATATAGACAAGTTGTAAGTTACATAGTTACATAGTATTTAAGGTTGAAAAAAAACTTTCAGTCCAAGTTCAACCTTTTAAGATCTCCTCTGATCTGCAATATGCGGATTAACTATTAATTCATTAGTTGTTAATTAATTATTAATCAATTATTTAATGTTTTTTTTATTTTTTTATTATTAATTAGTCAAGAGGAAGGCAAATAGAAAAAAAAAAAAAAACAAGCGAGACTTAGCCAATTGTCTCAAGGGGAAATGTAAAAAATTTGGATCATTACTGTCTCTCTGATTATCCATGATAACCCTGAATACCCTTTTTATTTAGAAATAAATCTAGTCCCCTTTTAAAGTTATCTATCGAATCCGCTGTCACCACCTTCTCTGGTAGAGAATTCCACAGATTAACCACCCTTACTGTGAAGAACCCTTTTCTTTCTTTGAGGTGGAATCTTTTTACTTCTAACCTCAAGGGATGTCCTCTTGTCAGTTGAAAACCTCTTGGCACAAAAAGCTCCCTTGACAAATCTTTATACTGACCCTGGATGTATTTATATAAGGTAATCATATCTCCTCTTAGACGCCTTTTTTCTAGAGAAAATACGTTTAATTTGGTTATTCTTTCTTCATAACTTAGCCCCTCCATTCCCCTTATTAGTTTTGTTGCCCTTCTCTGTACCTTTTCCAGCTCTAAAATGTCCTTTTTATGAAGTGGTGCCCAAAATGGTACTCCATATTCCAAATGAGGGCGTACTAGAGATTTGTATAGTGGCAGAATTATATTTGCTTCCCTGGCTTCTATACCCTTCTTAATACATGCTAATATTTTATTTGCCTTTGCAGCTGCTGCTTGGCTTTGAGCACTGTTACCTAGGTGGTTGTCCACAAGCACTCACAAATCCCTTTCAATATCTGATACACCTAGATTTGCTCCATTAAGGTTATAAATTGCATGGCAATTTTTCCTTCCCAGATGCATAACCTTACATTTATTCGTATTAAATCTCATCTGCCATTTAGATGCCCATTCCTCAATTTTATGTAAATCCCCTTGGAGGGAAAGCACATCATTTTCTGATTTAATTACCTTGCACAACTTTGTGTCATCAGCGAAAATGGAGACACCACACTCCAATCCTACCTCTAAGTCATTAGTAAATATGTTAAAAAGGAGAGGACCTAATACTGAACCCTGAGGAACACCACTTACCACATTAGTCCAATCGGAGTATGTTCCATTTACAACAAACCTTTGCTTCCTGTCTTTTAGCCAGCTCTCAATCCATGAGCAGATATTTACTGCAATTCCTGTATCCCTTAGTTTGCCCAATAGTCTCCCATGTGGCACTGTATCAAAAGCCTTTGCAAAATCCAAAAAGACTACATCCACTGAGTTGCCTTGATCCAGGTTCCTACTAACCTCCTCATAGAAACTAATTAGATTTGTTTGACATGACCTATCCCTCATAAACCCATGTTGACTCCTACTTATAATCCTGTTCAAATAGACATATTCTTTTATATTATCCCTTATTAACCCTTCTAAAAGCTTCCCCACTACAGAAGTGAGGCTCACTGGTCTATAATTCCCCGGATTTGCTCTTGCTCCCTTTTTAAATATAGGTATCACATCAGCTTTTCTCCAGTCATCTGGTAGAGACCCTGTGTTGAGTGAATCATGAAAAATTTAATATAATGGTTTGGCTATTACAGAACCCAGTTCCCTTAGTACCCTTGGATGTATTCCATCAGGACCCGGGGCTTTATTAACATTTATTTTTGCCAACCACTTTTGGATTACTTCCTGTGTTAACCAATTATTTGGCAAAGGTAGTGTAGCCCCATTATGTTGCAGTGTCCCAACCACTGGTACCTCCCTTGTGTATACCGAAGAAAAGAACCTATTTAGCTCATCTGCCTTTTCCTGGTCACTAATTTTCAGACAGCTTGTTTCACATTCTAATGTTCCTATAGCTTCCTTCCTCGCCTT
The DNA here is from genome assembly GCA_027410445.1 of Discoglossus pictus. Taxonomy (NCBI): domain Eukaryota; kingdom Metazoa; phylum Chordata; class Amphibia; order Anura; family Alytidae; genus Discoglossus; species Discoglossus pictus. Next base: position 248,912,377 of record CM050164.1, read on the forward strand.
CTTCCCATTAATATACTTAAAAAATATTTTAGGGTGACTCTCTTTTGCAATTAATTTTTCATTTTCTATTTTAGCCAGTCTAATCGCGCTTTTGCAAACCTTGTTGATTTCCTTGTATTCCCGTAAAGCAGTCTCTGTCCCCTCTTGTTTGTATAATTTAAATGCCTGTTTTTTACTCCGTATCTTGATCTTTAAATCATTGTTAAGCCACATGGGTTGTGATTTACTCCTTTTACTTTTATTCCCACACGGTATATGCCGATGTGTATGTATAGTAAGGATTTAAATGTTGTCCATTTATGTTTAGTGTTTTTACCTATCAGTTCTCTGTCCCACTCTATACTTTGTATTGCTGCCCTTAGACCGTTAAAATCTGCCCTTTTAAAATTAAGAGTTTTTTTTGGCCCCTTAAAATGTTGTTTTTTTAATTCAATCTCAAATGAGACTGTGTTGGGATCACTGTTTCCCAAAGGTTGCCCTATTTCAACATTTGATACAATATCAATATTATTTGTAATGAGTAAATCTAAGATAGCTTCATTTCTAGTAGGCTCCTGTATAACCTGGGCCAGATAATGATCCCTGAGTGTACTCAAGAACCTGCTCCCCTTAGCTGAACTGCTGGTCTCATTTATCCAGTTTATTTCAGGGTAATTAAAATCTCCCATTATTAGAACTTGCCCGTGCTTAGCTGCATTTCCAATCTGTAACAATAATTGTATTTCCTCACTTTCAGCTATATTTGGTGGTTTATAGCATACTCCTACTAATATTCTTTTGGAATTTGCTGCTCCGCTATTTAACTCTACACACAAACAGTCAACTTTATCACTAGGTCCACCATAAATATCTTCTCTGACTATAGCCTTAAATTCAGGCTTAACATACAGACAAATCCCTCCTCCTCATTTACCATTGCCTCTATCTTTCCTAAATAGGTTTTAACCATCCAGATTAACAGTCCAGTCATGAGATTCATCCCACCACATTTCGGTAATGCCTAATAAATCCCATTTTTCATTAATTGCTAATAATTCTAACTCTCCCATTTTTCCTGGCAAGCTTCTGGCATTAGCAAGCATACACCTTATGTTATGAGTCTGTAGTTCTGAAGTGCCTGCCACTGAACTTGAATTACTTAGTACTACCTCCCTATGCACATTAATGGTTTCTCCAATTACATGGAGTGATTTCTGATGATCCCTTTTCTCACCAGATTCCGGTTGCAGTGGTGTAGTGACCACCTGTGACCTTGGTAGGTGCTATGCGTCATGCTTATTCTAGACTATGACATTACCCTCTTTAGGTATCCCCTTATTCACAAGCCCCTTGTTCACAAGCACAACCTCTTGCCCTTACTGTATCCACCCACTACACACCCATGATATCACTTAACACCGCTGATAAACATGTGCTCTGTGTATCTAATAAATTATGATATTTTCATACTGTTATCAGTGTTACTGTGTGTTTTTTAATGCACCATGATTGTGAACCCCAAGATTAATTATTGAAACTAACAATTAGTATTTTGTACATAGAGCTTCCTTCTATATACACATCCTGTGTTAATGTAGAGTTGAGGTTATAGCTGTGATACAAGCCACAGCTATGTTTGATATTTGGGTTTCATAACACATGGAGTTATGCAATCATGTTATATATTAGGGCATATGTCAGAATGAGGTGCAGTTGTGTAATGTGGATGTGTATATTCATATATATGTACACATACTTGTTGCTGATCCCCATCTCTCCATCTACTAGATATATTGGTACATTGATAATAAGATGAACGTGGTAGGCAGGGGGCTCAAACCCATGACTTAGCAATAAGGATATATGTTTATACCCATATGTTACCTGCTGTGACACCATACCTCCCTAACACTTGCATTTTAGATCACTATGGTGATGTGCACCAATTACAGACACCTGTCTCATTCTGTATGCTGGGTTTTGTGTAATGTCTCCCAAGGTGGAACTTGACTGACTATATTTATCTACCCTCATTGTTCAATTCAATAATGCAAACACATTGTGAATATTATATTTACACCCCTATCACAGCACAGATGTTGACTTTCCTGGTCCTTTAATGTGTGTTAATAAAATGCTATAGTATCCACGTTAGCAAGGCCAACACAAACATAGAAGATAAATCATATTTATTGGTAGCAAAATAATAACATACACATATCAACATAGCCACACAGTGGTAAATTATCACAGGTATGCAAAGTATCATGGTGGAGGTGGGTAGGATACAGAGTTCTATTAACACAGGGAAATAGGGATATAGGAACAGAATGCAGGCAGGGGGAATGCCATTGTAATGGATGATCAGTTGAGAGGGATTTACAGTGTATGATAAAAGATAAGGCAATATCATTTACATCATAGTATTACATATATCCAGACATCTATAACATTCAATAAGCAAAGATAACAATAATACAGAATAAGGAGATATACTTATGGGGAGAAGTAAGATTTAGGCTTGTGGGTCCAACAGACACTCCTATGCAACTTCAGAAATATAAGTGCTCAATCAGTGAATATTATAACCCTAATAGATCAGTTCTCTGGCAATGATAATCCTCTATGAGAGCAGTCTCTCCATACATAACTTTGGATATTCTTATGGGGACCTAACCAGTACTATATCAGTCTGTTCCAACTTCTTTGAGGGATTCACTCACAACACACCGGTCAATTTGAGTGGAATTCTGTTCACTGAATGAGCATATGTATTATCTGTTTTATAGTTGGCTGTGATTTGTTTTGACTTACATGTGAAGTACTCACGAATGATGCGGGCACGTAGTTGTGACTCCTGAACATTATCCACCACAGGGGGAGGTAGACACTCTTCCTCCTAAAGGAGCTGAGCCTCATTAATGTCCCCCAGACAGTTGGCCTGTACTGCTATATTGTGCAGACAACAGCATGCCATGTTGATCTGACAAACCTTATCAGGGATATACTGTAGCGCCCCTCCAGCTCAATGAAAACATCTGAAGTGCATCTTAAGCACACCAAAGGTGCGCTTTATTACATTCCAGCATGTGGCATGGGCCGCATTGTACCTCTCCTCTGCCTGTGTTTGTGGATTATTCACAGCGGTCAACAACCACTGCAAACACCCATATCCTGCATCACCTGAAGTAAACAAAATGGGAGATGTAGACATTTATGTGATGTTGTGATGCTTGTTAAAGTGTTTGGATGTATGCAGAATGGTTCATGTGATGTTAGTTTATGGATATGGGGGTGTGAACTTGATACTCCTTTGACCGCATCAGACAGGGTTATGCTCAGCAACAAGCAATGATGCAATGGCTCAGGCGGTGTTACTCCCTTAGTCAAATGTGAACGTCATATCAAAACTGTGGAAGAAGATTTATATGTTAGGGTATTCTCTCTTGGTTACATATGCTTGGCTGGGATTACTTATGGGTACTCACCCAGTAGCCACAGAGATGGATATTGACCAGACTGAAAGTAGTCATAGGTGGATGATTGACACAGGATATGGGCATCGTGAGGACTTCCAGGGAAGCCTGCAAATGCACTTTGTATGCACATGTTTGCATCACAAACAACCTGTAAATTGATTGATAATGTTTGCGATTTATGAACAGCGCACATTAGGGACACCTCATATTTTATGAAAATCTGCTTTCACTTTCAAGATCTCTTCCACAGTGTTGGGGAAACTGTTGTATCTGGTAGCTTTCAGAACAATAGCACGGAGGAATGTTCTCAGATATCTTGAAAAGCTTGGCTCAGACATTCCTCCGGCTATGCTCAGGGTGTTCTGGAAACTACCAGATGCAAGGAAGTGTATTGCGGATAACATCCGTGTCATCCCTGGGATGGCTCTATTGGTCCGTGAAGAAGGCTCAAGGTCCTCCCTCAGGACTGCATAGAGCTCCTCAAGACTGGCACAGGTTAGCCTAAAACGCTCATACACTTCCCCATCAGTTAACCACTCTAATGTGACTCTCTCCCTGCATACTTTGGGTGTATGGACCCTCCTTGCAGGCTCCTGGGCCTGCTCAACTCCTTGTGACTGTTGTTGTGCAAGGGCCAGCACTTCCAGGTCACCCGGCTGTTCAGCAGCCTCTCCCAGTACATCATCTGCCTGGTTCTGTGGTTCTGGACCCCCCTGCAGCTGTTCACCCACATCAAGGTCACCCTCCCTGTCTGCAGGTGCCCCTATATCCCCCTGTCCCTGTGCCACTAGAGCTCTGTCCCCTACCTGCCCCCTCCCCACATCCCACCATGATCCTAGGCATAACCTGTGATAATTCCCGTGCCTGGCTTTGTTCTGGATCACCATGGATCACATTAGCATGCTCACCCACATTCACTCCCATCCCAGTCTCTCTGTCACTCCTCTGCCATTCCTCAATCTCATGCCTTACATCAGGGTCTCCACTCATCAACAATTGGTACAGTAATTCATGTCTCCTCCTGCGCCGACCCCTCATACATATACACAGCAATCACATTGTGGGAATCCATGATGGGTCAGACTTGCTGATGGCTTGTTGGGGCTGGGGTTATATAACTTATTGATTACAGCACCTGTTAATATTCAGGTGGATGTCAGGTTATGAATAGCTCACTTGTGTATTTGAGACTCATCTGGCATTACAGCTGATTTAGGTCCTGGCTATGGGAATCTGAATCATGTTGATCTAATGAACTACCCTGCTTTTGTATAGTTTTTTCAAGTCCTACTGTATTTGTAACCCCTAATATTTTAGCGTACATTACCTTTTGTTCCCCTGGTACTTGATATATGCCATGTGGCAGTGTAATTTGTCCACTATTTGTTGTCCCAATGTAGATGTGATGAGTGAAATGTGTATAAGATGATCTTTGTATTTTTAGGGTCCACATTAGAGCCGCTGTGAGTGTGAAAGAGTTAATATGTCAGCCATTTGCATGTATTTGTGTTGCAATTTAATGAGGTAGCGTATCTTTGATAGCTTTCAGCATGATGCATCATGGCTTTTCATATTGGCATATGCATGACCATTACAACCTATGTGGAAAATAAACTTTTATTTTGTACAATATTTGATATTTGGGAGTTGTTGTGCATGTAATTGTAATACCTTCCGTTGTTTTCCCTATGTTTTAAAGTGTATTGGTGTCTTTATATTGTCATTTGCAGTGTTACAAACTAGTCTAGTCTTTGCGGATCCTATTTGGAACCCGTAAGCATTGGGCCGCAATTTGGGGTTTTGGGCATAATTGCGGCTGTGGTGTTGATCTATATTTGCAATCGAATAGAGATTTTCGTGATTGGAAGTTGTCATGAATCAGCCAGGGGCCATATTGGATTTGGTTGTGAACTATGCTGGGGCCATCTTGAGACTGGCAGCAGTGGCCATCTTGGGGCTGGGTTATCTTCCACAGGCTGTGTCCATGTGGAAGAACAAAAGGTTTGGGCTCACAGAGCCACTGCTTGTGAATGGTATGGGATAGGGGAATGAGTAGGGGGTTCCACTGTCACCATTAAATAAAGTCAGCATTACTGCATAAAATGGATTGACGTGGAAAACCTGCCCAACCCTGATACCATGTGGGAATGGGGAAATATGTTATGGGGTATAATATGTTAGTATTATATTGTATATTGTATTATGGAGTGATAGCTATGTTTTAATTAGTCAACCCTCCCCCATTGTATAAACTCTCAGTCAGGAGTTGGCCATATGGTCCTTAGTGTAAACAAAGGAGATAGCAGAACAAAGAGATGTGCCAGACTGCCAGGCACCGTAGGACAATGGTATAGTACAGGGTCTTCCAGCCTCAATACTAGGGCCATAGGCCAGGGCAGAGATGTTACTCTCTCCACCGCCAGAGATAGAATGAGCATGGTAGCCACGCCTGGGGTTGGCCCATGGGAGGAGTCTCATGGTTCCCACGTAGGGACCCTGCCTGATTGGCATGTTGGTAATAATCTGTGCCCTATCAGTAATCTTATGAAAACCCATGTCCTTTAGTAAGCCTTTTGTAAGCCTTTCACCAAATCATACATACGATCTTTCAGGCATTTCGATAAGGACAGGGAGGGTAACCACACACACTAAACACATACACACAGTCTGTAGGGAATGAACGCCAGCGTGCCCTATGCGTAGGGACAGGCTACGTCATCAAAAGCCGACGCATTTCGACGTCATCAGACGTCTTTCTCAAGGGTAAGTCTGCTGAGGCCGTTGAAGCCCTTTTTAAACGTTGCCATCTCCATGGCGACCGATTATCTATTCTGATTATCTATTCTGAGGGCACAGATTATTACCAGCAGACAGTGTATGTATTGAGAGCTTAAGCGTTAGCTCCATTCCCCTAAAAGGGGTTTATGCAGTGACAAATAACTGAGAGGGCACAGATTACTACCAGCAGGTAGTTTGTATGTTGAGAGCTCGAGTGTTAGCTCCATTTCCCTGGAAGGGGTTTATAGTGACAAGAGCCTTTGTAGAGTTGTCAACTCTTCTAACAGGTGAGCTATATGAGCTCTTTAATCAAAGGGGGTTATCAAGCACACATTGGCGGATACCTTTGATATAGATAAGAGCAATCCCTCTTCTCAGTCACATAGCACTTTATAGCACTGTTCTATCTATCAGAAGGAGTGAACAAATACACAGTTAGCATTGGGAGCAATTGGTAGGTTCCCCCTTATGCCTGCTGTGATTCTCTCCTCACTTGATATTTTATCATTACCTATCAGCTAGTAGGAACACTATATTGTAAGGACTTTACTAGGAGGACCACACACCAGGTTGAATTACCATTCATCCATACCCTGTCACAGTAGTAATAGGAGAGATAAGGACACCCCTCTATTAAGAGTTGGATATAATACAATTTTCTAGTGGTCACCTTATCTCATACAATCTAGCCTTCTTTTAAACTTTATGTTCCAATCCTGGATTTTTTATGTATTTTAAATTCGCCATTGTTACCTGGGCCTAATAAATGAAAATTTTAAATATACCTATTCAATTATCCTCACACTTGTTTATATACTAATAAGTAATTTGGTAGTAAATACCATAGGAACTTGCATTCCTGAGTTCTATTCTCTTAAGGGTTCACCATAATAAGCCAGCAATGTGAATATTTCAATACTGGACATCAATATAACATATGTTGAGTTCAATATAAATAAAAAAGTATGAGCCTCATTCAATTGAGCAATTGTATGTTACAGTAGCCCATAAGTGCGGCCGTAAGTTATTTCGCTAATCAATTGGCGTTTTTTTGCGGGCTCATCTGCGGCTAAACTGTTTTCTAATGTCTGAGAGGCCTGTGTCGCAATACGTTTTACTGTGATTGGATCATAACAGCGGATCTCATCTCGGCCAGCCCATTAACACTTTGCGACCACAATATGTGTTTACGGGCTTGAGGCCTCGGCCCGTAACTTGCGCCCTTGCTCAATTGAAAGGATCTGGAATGGGAAACGAATGGGAGCCCTCAGCATGCCCTCAGCAAACCCGCAGACATATGGCCCGGATCCCGCAAGATGCAGGCTTGCAATTGAATAGGGATCTCTATCAGTGATGTCGCGAACATAATATTTTCGGTTCGAGAACGCGAACCGCCGCAAATGTTCGCGAACCGTTGAACATCGGTGAACCGCCATAGACTTCAATGGGCAGGCGGATTTTAAAACCCACAGGGACTCTTTCTGGCCACAATAGTGATGGGAAAGTTATTTCAACGGTACTAACACCTGCACTGTGGCATGCCGGAGGGGGATCCATGGAAAAACTCCCACGGAAAATTACATAGTTGATGCAGAGTCTGGTTTTAAGCCATAAAGGGCATAAATTACCTAACATTCCTAAATTGTTTGGAATAATGTGCTTTAAAACATCAGGTATGATGTTGTATCGATAAGGTAGTGTAAGGGTTAGGCCCGCTTCACAGTGACAGACCAAACTCCCCGTTTAACGCACCGCAAACAACCGCAAACAGTCCATTTGCACAACCGCAAACTCCCCATTTGCACAAGGTTGAATACCAAGCTAGCCATGTCCCGTTCCTTGTCCTCACTGATGTCATTGAAGGTATCTTCCTCCACCCAGCCACCATGGGTCCCCGAAAGGTGACAACAAGCCCCCCGAGACGCCTGCTGTGTTTGGTCTTCCACCTCCTCAAAGCCACCTTCCTCCTCTGACTCCTCTTCTTCAGACTCCTCTCACTGCATTGCCTCTCTCTGCATTATTATAAGGTGTGTTAAGTAGTACTACTCTTATCAGTTTAATACCTGTTAAAGCACATATCAGGGGGCGTGTATAAGGCCTGGATTTTTAGAACCAGGAGATGGAAAAAGATGCTTTGTTGGTCGTATCACTTCAATTTTGGGGCACGGCACGTGCAATCAAAGGTGCCACCAGATAGGAGTGGCGTGTTTGTAAGTACTACTCTTATCAGTTTAATACTTGTTACGTCACCTATCAGGGCACGTGTATAAGGCCTGGATTTTTGGGACCGGGAGATGGAAAAAGATGCTTGGTTGGTCGTATCACTTCAAATTTGGGGCACTTTGTGACATTAGCTTCTTACGCTTAAACATGTCCTTTACAGGCACCTGACTATGGGCAGATGAGCATGAACTGCTCAAGGCGAGAGACGGAGTGGCGGATGGTTGAGAGGGGGCAAGGAGGACAGCAGTGGTTGATGTGGCTGATGATGCTGGACCAGGAGGAGGATGGCGGCTTTGAGTTTGTGTGCTGCTTGTACTCATGTGTTGGTCTGGAGTCACCCAAACATTATGTCTCAACCTGTAGAGGATAAGGGAACCAGGCTACTCTAGACCTCATTCATCATTACAGGTTTTGACAGATTGGTACTATGCGTGCAAGTTACTGTGACAACAGATATGAGTGGCACTGTGCACTTGCAGAAGTTATATCATCCTCATCATCCTCCCCCCTATCTCTTTACCCCCTCCCTCATCATCCTCCCCTGTGTCTCTTCCCCCCTCCCTCATCATCCTACCCTGTGTCTCTTTCCCCCCTTCCTCATTACCCTCCCCTGTGTCTCATCCCCCTCACTCATCATCCTCCCACCTCCCTCATCATCCTCCCCTCTTTATCCCCACCCTCATCATCCTCACCTGTGTTTTTATCCCCACCCTCATCATCCTCACCTGTGTCTGTTTCCCCCCTCCCTCATCATCCTCCCCTGTGTCTCTTTCCCCCTCCCTCATCATCCTTCCCTGTGTCTCTTTTCCCCCTCCCTCATCATCTTCCCATTTGTCTCTTCCCCCCTTCCCTCATCATCCTCCCCTGTGTCTCTGTTCCCCCCTCCTCATCACCCTCCCCTGTGTCTCTTCCCCCCTCCCTCATTATCCTCCCCTGTGTCTCTTTCCCCCCTTCCTTATCACCCTCCCCTGTGTCTCATCCCCCCTCCCTCATCATCCTCCCACCTCCCTCATCATCCTCCGCTGTATCTCTTTACCCCCTCCCTCATCATCCTCCCCTGTGTCTCTTTCCCCCCTCCATCATCATCCTCCCCTGTGTCTCTTTTCCCCCTCCCTCATCATCTTCCCATTTGTCTCTTCCCCCCTTCCCTCATCATCCTCCCCTGTGTCTCTGTTCCCCCCTCCTCATCACCCTCCCCTGTGTCTCTTCCCCCCTCCCTCATCATCCTCCCCTGTGTCTCTTTCCCCCTTCCTCATCACCCTCCCCTGTGTCTCATCCCCCCTCCCTCATCATCCTCCCCTGTGTCTCTTTCCCCCCTCCCTCATCACCCTCCCCTGTGTCTCATCCCCCCTCCCTCATCATCCTCCCACCTCCCTCATCATCCTCCCCTGTATCTCTTTACCCCCTCCCTCATCATCCTCCCCTGTGTCTCTTCCCCCCTCCATCATCATCCTCCCCTGTGTCTCTTTCCCCCCTCCCTCATCATCCTCCCCTGTGTCTTTTTCCCCCCTCCCTCATCATCCTCCCCTGTGTCTCTTTTCCCCCTCCCTCATCATCTTCCCCTTTGTCTCTTTACCCCCTCCCTCATCATCCTCCCCTGTGTCTGTTTCCCCCATCCCTCATCCCTCAGGGGTGTTAGGGCCAAGTGTGAGGGGTGTTAGGGTGAGGGGTGTTAGGGATAAGTGTAAGGGGTGTTAGGGTGAGGCATGTTAGGAATAAGTGTGAGGGGTGTTAGGTCTTAGGGATAAGTGTGAGGGGTGTTAGGGTTAGGGTGAGGGGTGTTAGGGATAAGTGTGAGCGGTGTTAGGGTTAGGTGTTAGGGATAAGTGTAAGGGGTGTTAGGGCTAGGGTGAGGGGTGTTAGGGATAGGTGTTAGGGATAAGTGTGAGGGGTGTTAGGGTTAAGGTGAGGGGTTATGGTTTTCCCTATTGATGCAGTATCACCTACACTCAGCCTCCTCTCAGTAAGACTGCAAGTTAGTTATGATTCCAAAATGGCTGCTGTCCATGAGTTAGAAGGCTCTGGAAGGGAGTGTATGCTGCTGATTGGCTGGAATGTGTCTGCTGACTGTGACATGCAGGGTCAAAGTTTGCTCAATGATAAAGTATAGGGGGCGGGTCAAATCTCGCATATGTTCGCAGTTCGCCGTGAACATGCTATGTTCGCTGGGAACAGTTCGCCGGCGAACTATTCGGGACATCTCTAATCTCTATATATAAATTTATGAGAATTGCTAATGTTCCACTTAGCCTGAATGTGCTTCTCATATATTTTTAATTGTCCTCAGTGTTGGTGGCAAAATGTCATAAAATGTCTGCTCAGTATGAATGGAAATTTTGTTTTAGAATTCCTCATCAAACTACTTTGACTGGTAAATGATAGAGACCATCTTGGCTATGTCCGCTGCAATTTTATCAGAATGTGCCACCAACAATAAGGCCATTGAAAGGAATTGGATAAACAGCAAATTTAAGATAAAGGTTAAAATGGTGATTTTCTCACTAAAATAATTTTTTTATTACAATATAAATGTAAAGATTGTTTATACCGATGTTTATTACAAATATTCTCACATTACATTGCTGGAAAGATACTGTGACCTTCAAAAAATGATTTTGTTATACATGGTCACAGCAAAGCTTCAAAATATATCCACCCTAATATCGGCAAACATTATTTCCTCAAAGGTTACCCCCATCAAAGACTTCTCTAGAAAGAAAGTCTAAAGGTATTGCACATATCAGTTCATCCTGTTCATTCTGTTCTTACATGTCGGCTAATATGTTTTAGCCATCTAATTGGCTAATTTTCTTTTTGTCTCTGTGTACCTAAATCAGTCCTTGGGGATCCTCTGATATGTTTATATTGCTGTTTATATGTGGTGGTCAAAATGTGATGAGGGCTAACATTGCCAGACTTTTATATAAACAGAGTCAGTTCCTGAAGTTTCTGAATATTTTGGAGCAGTGGCTTGTGAACCAAGGCTCCAAAAAGGCCCTTTTTGTCTCCTTCAAGTCAGAAATGTAAAACCTCAGTCAGTTGAAGAAAATAGGTCTAAAAGATAAATATGAACAAAACAACACCCAGATAAGCAGAAACTAGAAAGTGTGTGAAATTATAATATACCAGATCTGGGAACATAACGCTAATTATATGAAAAGAATGAATAAGTCTATATCAGATGAAAAAAGGGGACAGCAAATTCAAGTGACATTGCAAGCAATTTGCTTTCTTTTAGTACCAAGTCATAATTCCCCAAAATATGGATTTTTGTCTTAACATATGAAATGCTCTAATGCCTTGGACTCATTTGCATGACTTATTACCCAAATATATTCATATTAAGAATTATATGATGATTTCCCAATGATGTACAAAGACAACTCTAAGTTTGGAGAATGTATTTAGAAGCAGTATTTTAGACAATGTAAATGACCTTTTAACTGGAAGTTAGTAGACCAAAATTAGGAAATAATACATCAATGACATAGACATAACCTCATAATTCTTCCAGTGAATCCTGTTCCAAGCTTCTAGAAGCACATCCTCCAGACACTATATCTTTGTTTCTGTTGACCAGCTAATAAATCTCACAGTTCTAGGTCATATAGCAACGGCAGACTATGAGAAATGAAGTTGTTTAATTGTGTACATGGAAAGGTTAATTGAATAATGGAAAACAGCTTTGCTCAGATCCTATCACAATGAAAAATATTGCACAATCTTGTTCTCTGTACTAATATCAGCAGAAAAGGTGGTGTTGTTTAACAAAACAGATGTTTAATTCTGTTCCTATGGTATTGTTGTATGGCTCACTTATACTCTATATTTAACTCATTCTAATTATTTAACTTTTTCTTATACACCCACTTGTGCCCAATTCCTGAAATATTCTGCCACACATATATTCAATAATTGCTTCATTCAGCAAGAGAAATCTCTGCTCAATCATGGCCTTTTCTACGAAAGATACACTTAGTGAATCTCTGCTCAATCAAGGGCCTTTTCTGCTAAACATACATTTCTTAAATAACTAGTTTATTTGTTAAACCACCCTGTATTTAATCACTTGTTCATTTTGACAGACCCAACTATGCTTATACTTTGCTCAAATTTAAGCTTCTTCTAGCAAGCCAACACATGCTCTGTCACAGCTCACTGCTTTAATTTTATCTTATTTATACTTTTAGTTCTGCTTCAACATAGTGCACATACCAACACCTTAATCTTAGGCATGAATTTAGCTCTATTACTTTAGTGAAATTAATAACAAAAAACTTGAGATAAAAGGTAGCAATTTCTGAACAAGTATAGGCCAGAAAATATTATGGTTGGTTGGGACTTGGGGACAGTTAAACGTTAGCCACAATGTAATCATATAATAAGGTGTAAAGTTATGGATGAAGGCAATGGGTATTAGTAGTATTTAGTAAATGTACTGTTATTGTAGGTTATAGTAAAACCAGGTGTATCTTGGTCCGTGATGCAGTGCTTAGCATTGCCCTATCTGTCTCTAATTTTGCCATTGTCCTGACAATAAATCTTACCAATTGTTCCACTCACTTAAGCTATTCCTTTATTCTGGTAGTTGCTCCTGTAAAATAGGTAGAGAAGTACTGTAACATTTTATTCTTAACCAGGACTGAAGCTCAATTGGCAGAAGTGTAATATTTAATGTATTCAATGTTAGCAACAACCAGAGTGGTAAGGGTTACTAACAAAAAGTTAAGGCAGGCATTTAAGAGGAATTTAGGTCAAAATCCAAAGTAAGTCACTCTTATAGACAGATTGTAGAGGAATTTATAAGCAGTTAAACTGTACTCTTTTCAAATTAGTGCAAATCTAGATGTAAATTCAGTAAGTCACATGAAATATATCCCTGTTAAACATGTTCTCGATCTCATAACTGATACTTGTGAGCACTGGAAGACAACCGCCTGTTCTTAGACCATAATAGGTTTAAAACCGCTGCCCAGAATATGTATGAAAACCTTGACCCTAAGTATGTCTGAAAGGTTTTCACTGTAATGTCACTACTTTTATACTATAAAGGTCTATTTCATGTGGAATTTTTAGTAAATAACAAATGACAAACCCAAAGAAATAGTTCTATTTTAGTGCTGTGTTGCAAAGTAATACAGACAATATTTGTATTGTTACTAAGATATTAGTTCAAATTATTTATATGTCTATCATTATCTTCCAAACATTATGAGGCACGTTTACTAAGACTTGTAGAGGTTAAGATGTGCTTTGCAGTGCTTAAATTGCTGTATTTTCTATGGGAAATATTGCCATCAAAGTATTTCACATCCCACTGTAGACCTTGCAATCGCTTAGTAAATATCCACCTATACTGGCATAGATTAAAAGTCCTATAGCTTTCAGCTTTGCTTTAAAGGGACCCTATCACCCCAAAATCAAGGTTATTCTTAAAGAGCATGAAAAACTGTCTATATGCTGTGTTATTCATTGTTTTCAAAAGTGAATAAATCATGGGAAATCCCATATTGTTGTTTCTATATATTTATGCAAATACGTGGATCACTCATATTAATTAGTTGATTTAGTCTGCTTATCTCTCTCTGTAGTGGCCAAAGTAAAGCCTCCCAATGTTATCTGGCAATTAGACCCCTGTCCCATCCCTATCAAGAAGTCTGAGACGCAAATTAGAAGGCAGGAGCAGCAAAATCAATTGTAAACATTTCAGAAATTATTTACTGTAGAGAAAAACTTCTAGTACAATGTATAGACAGTTTTAATGCTCTCTAAAATTAAATCAACTTCCTGCTGCGGTGACAAAGTCCCTTTAATGCTTCATCTATCTCACATTTTAATCAGATATAGCAGGACCTTGTAGACCAACAAAATTAAGCATCCTGTTTATAATGGAAACATGCTATTCTAAGGCTTTGTGAACCTAGGCCTTGTGAACCGAGGCAAAAACACAGCAATCTACTCTCTATGTAATGGGCTAAAGTATATTTGGGGACTAGGAGGTCTTTCAAATTATCATGGGGGAAGGAGCAAAACATTTCTGGGGGGATAATTTAACTCAACTCCCAGGACTGGAAGCAGGGGCGAATCTACAGACGGTGCTCTGGAGGGACCCACTTATTTTTTAATCTCTTTGTTTAAATCCTTAATGGCCTTGCCCCCCGATATACTGTAATAAACAAATAGATAAATATATCATATATATGCCAACTTATTATGTATATGTCTAAATATGTATAAATTATAAATTATGGGTCAAAGCTTTTATGGGAAACATATATTGCTCCACTAGCCTCTAGTGACCAAATCTAGTAATGCATGAGTAAGTTTAATTTTGCTATTGTTTATGTCCCCTATTCATATAAACTTGCAGCTCCTACGACCCTGCAAATTATATCCGTGGCAGATATATTAGGTTAGGGTGTCAACTTTTACCAATATTCATAACATCTGCTCCTACTGCATGTGCTCTGGAGTGAGCAATGTGTTTATCAAGTGAATAAAGTCGGGCAATTTGGTTGAGATTTTTAACTGTGCAAAGCATGGGATGGGAATGAAGCTTCAGTTACTTCTGTAATGTTAAAGATGAATGTTAATACACCACATGAAGTTATGTGTAAGTACCTAATGTAGGCTCACCAAGATTGAATGAAAAATGATGAAGATGAATATAAAAATATAAAATATGAAAATCCATTTTAAAATTGCTTGTTATCATATACACATTTATTACAACAACTAGCTGACAGTATTCCTTTAATAATCCTACTATCAACTTGCAAAAAACAACAAGGACAAGCACATTTTATACACTTCTACTATATATTACTATTTTATTAGCACAGAAAGCAGCAAAGAAAGGACAAAACTGTGTTATTTGCTGAGGAACTATAAGACATAATATCTATTAATATATTGGTAAATCAAACAGCCTGTAAACTATGCAAAGTTGATGCTTATATTAACTAGAAAAGCACTAAACATTTATAGGCAAATGCAGCTAATATTATGCAAAAACATAAGCAAGTGTTGGTTCTGAGTGGAACAGATAAATTATTAACAAGTCTGAATAGCAGAAGAAAAATAAAAACAAACATCATATGCAGCGTTCATCTTATGAATAATGAGGACGTCTGTGCCGGCTGTGAGACTTGCCAAGTCTCCAAAGTCAAAAGTTCAGGTGGAATGTTATTGATGTGATAAAACATAGAACACTGAAACTACTTTGATCATCAAAAATAAGCAAAAAGAGGGAAAAAAATTACTTTTTAGTAGTGGGAAAATCTGAACATGTAGGGCCTTGTTTAGATTTGTTTTGTATTTATTTGCTTTTCTGCTGCATGCAATACAGTATGAATTTTGTTTACAATCTCTAACAAAAAATGCATGCTGGAATAACTATATTAACAGTAAATTTGCAGGACTGTGCTACTTTGTTTTGTTTTTCTAATTATTAATGTAATTTTTAAAGATTAGAAATGCTGTTTTAATGAAACAGTATGAAAATGGTATTTTAGCATTAAAACAAAATGACATTTCTGCATCATTTGGAAGTTTTGCACGCACATTCAAATTTAAAGTAATTCATAGTATTTTCTGAAAATGGTGTGTGGGTTTAAGCATTTGCCTGTGAAGTAGATATCCTCTAAAGTATTATGGGCAGGTGCAAAAACATCGTCTTCCCTAGGGTCTGATAACACTTATAACCTCCAAATAACACATTTTCCTATTCAGATGAAGTACAGACACAGTTTAGTAACAATTTTTACTTTCACTGATTTCTGAAAAATCTATCCGTAAAGTATTTTGATGCTTCACTCATCACAACTAATGTTCTTTGTTGTAAGACAATAGCATCTTGTAACTTTCAGTCTTTTTAAAAAATAGTTTTGTGTTTCATTAAATCAAGACTTATTTTATTAAATATTATATACAATGTTAAAAAAGAATGAAATGCACAGGCATGTTGCATTACCTTAATTACCTGGTTACATAAATTGTGGTTATGTAAGTATATAATTATAGGAAATCATTGAAGCAAGATAAACTTGTAAGATTTGTAAATAATCAATTTCTTAATTTTATCCAGATTGGTGAAATGATTTGCACATAAATGACATTGGTAATGACAATGCTTCGTTATATTAGCATGTTCGATTAGAACATTAGTGGGACGACCTTAAATGAAAAATAGAAACTATATTTTATTGCCATGAGATTTGTCATATCATAATAATTCATAAAAGAGGAAATATAGTTAGACTATATATTTAAACATTAATTAGTGCATCTGATTTTATCACATTGAAGTTAAAAAAAAGAATAACCTGAATCTGAAAATCTGATTACCGCACTTTAAAGTTTATTATCGGAGATGCTAATGAATTAAATTATTAGTGGCATTGTGTAGCAAGGCTAGGCAATGCTATTATAGGCTCTAATAACATGGAACCTATAATACTTTTCTGAATGTCAGCTTTATGCTTGTAATGATTACCTACATTGGTATATTGTAGACAATTGTTCATCAAACTGTTCACACTAATGCTGTTTCATTTAGATCTCAATTTAAAAAAACAAATATAGTTTTTCAATGTTAATTACCCTTCTATTGTAACCTGTGTCCATTTTCTTTTCTCTTCACATGCTTGATGACCTTGACTCATTTGATCCATCTTCCCTTTCTCTTCAATTTCTGCAGCCTTTATTTTTCAGTGAACAAAAGAAAATAGAGAGCTACAGTATACATCGGTTTTCATGGATCTGTAGCTGAACCTGTGATATTAGCAGGACTGGAAATACTGATTTTTTTTAAGAACATGCATTAGCCTATTAAGTGCAAAAATACTTTTCTTTGTTTTTAAATGAGTTGCTGAACCTAGTGTAAATATTTCTTTCATAGGGAGATTAGAAAAATATTTTCTATTTATTATCATGGAACCCCATTAAAATTGTGACTTTTAGTAAAGTGAATGCACACATCCTGACTTCATAAACTGGTGTGCACTGAGCTCTTTACACAAAACAATCCAATGTGTCATTATTATTCATGTATACAGCGCCAACATACGTCGCTACCGCTTTCATGAGAGCCATGCTCTCATCTGCTCCTGTACCAATGTATATGTACAAATGTGTTTTCTTGTAAATACTTGTGCATACTGTCTTTAAATGTACTGTATGGTCAATTGTTGCTCATGTGTTATGGGATCTGATGATGTTCTATTAATATCATTCTACTAGTAACTTGCCTCTCATAAATGACAATATAATATTGTCTGTTCTGTCTCACTCAGTGCTGTCTCTCTCTGTGTGCCCTCGCCCTCTCTGTGCACCCTCTCTCTCTCTGTGCGTTCCTCCCGTTCTCTCTCCCTTCCCCTCTCTCTCCCTCCCCTCTCTCTCTCCTCTCTCACTCTCCACTTTCTCCGTCCCCTCTATCCCTCCCTCCTTCTCTCTCCCTCACTCTCTCTTCTCCTCTCTCTACCTCCTTCTCTACATCCCTCCTTCTCATCCAGCCCCCTCAATTTCCCTCCACCTCTCCTTCTCCCTCCTTCTTTCTCTTCCTCTCTCTCTCGCCCCTGCTCTCTCCCTGCCTCTCTCTCTATCCTCCCCTCTCTTTTTCTCCCTCCCCTCTCTCTCTCCCCTTTCTCCCTTTACCCCTGCCTCTCTCTCACCCTCCCCTCTCTCTTTCTCACTCATCTCTATCTCTATCTCCCTCTCCCCTCTCTGCCTCACTCACTCTCCCTCCCTCTCTGTCTCCCTCCATCTCTGTCCCCAGGCTCACCAAGATGCATGTGCGTCATGTTGCTGGAATTTACAGTTAGGAGCTTGTTAGTAACGCCTGCGCAGAACACACCACGCAGGCATTACTCACAAGCTACTAACTATTATAGTGGATCTTTGGCTGGTGCACTGTATATGGCTCAGTATTCTGATGGGATGTACAGATTGTGGGTGTAGGTGATAGGCTTGGATGAAAAGGTCGGAAATAGACTGACTGAATGAAGTCAGGGATTCCAGAAAGAAGACGCAGCACAAGACAACAGTGTGAGGAGATAAACAATGAGGAAGAAAGTAGTACTGAGCAGATGGGACAGACAGGGAAGATATATAAGAAGATGATATGTTATTGAGAGCTTTGTTAGTTAAAGGACCACTACAGTTCAAGAAAGAAATTCACTTGTTTATCATGTATGTACCAAACTAATATTAGCAGTTTTGTAAACAATGGACATAAAACATTTTTTGGGGAAAATCTCAATTTGTGAAGGCTATTTAGGAGTAAATGAATCCATTTTGTGTTTGTTACATGAAATTCTGAGAGCTGGATGACGGGTGTGTGATTGTAGTTATCAGTGAAGAGAGGGGTGGTCCAAAGCCATTGTTTGATCACTGTATAAGATTCAAATTGACAAGACGCTCTTTGACTCTCACTGTTCCAGAAGCAGGATGTTGCATCAAAGGATAGAACCACAGCTCTTCAGAAATGTAAACGCTACTCTCTCACACATACAACTTCCACCAATGTATTTCCTTCTAATTAAAAACTAGCTTTCTTACTTTTTTCCTGTTTACTTATGCTCTTAGTTAGAATCAAAGTTTTCAAATATATATTTATTTTATCATTTTGCAAGGGCCCTTTAAAGAGCTAGTAATGTCATTACATTTGCTCTGCATCCTCATGTAGATCAGTTAAAATAATAAAAAAATATGTAAAAACTGTTTTAATTTGAAGCTATTTTCATGGTTTTATAGTTCAAAACATCTGTAGTAATTTTAAGGCACTCAACCTAAAAAGGGTCAGTACTGAAAGATTAATTAATTTTATAGGCATATACCTTCAGGTATTGAATGCAACATAAACTGCAAACTCCATCTCAAGCCTCATTTTTGTTTTTACGGCAGTTAATAAATTCCAATTTTTTTTTGATAATGTCTTTTGATAATGTCTAAAGAGCCTAAACAAAAAGCTTATATTTTGTGGATAGATTGAGGTAGTGGTGTAGCAGATGAAGAACAGTAGATGACGTAGATGAGTCTGGGGTGACATTCATGATGGATTAAAGAGGGACAAATTGGAAAGTCAATGAGAATTGCAATAATTACATTACAGATTTTCACAATTTATTTTGAACTGGTGGTCTTGTTTTTGATGCAAATCCTTAAAGCTAAACAGACATAAATAAAAAAAACAATAATTACATCAGATAACTGAGAATTTAACTTTACTTTAACTGTACCGAGAGGACAGGATGCACATTGACTCTTACAGGCACAGGCTGCACATTGGCTTTTACAGACACAGGCCTTACATTGGCACTTTCAGGCACAGTCAGACTGCACATTTTCACTTACAGACAGAGGCTGCAGATTGGCTCTTACAGGGACAGAATGCACATTGGCACCTACAGTCACAGGCTGCAGATTGTCTCTTACAAGGACAGACAGCACATTAGCACTTACAGACAGAAGTTGCAGATTGGCTCTTAGAGGCAGAGGCTGCAGATTGGCACTTACAGGCACAGACTGCACATTGGCTCTTACAAGCAGATAACAGCTAAAATAGAATTTAACTTCACTTTAACTGTACTGAGAGAACTTGAGGGTCCAATAGGATGTTGGCGATGTAGAGGAGGAGAAGGAGGAGGGGGGTTATTGCTTTGAATTTTGGTTCTTATAGTCACAGGCTACCTTTTGATTCTTGTAAGCACAGGATGCACATTGGCACTTACAGACGCAGGCTGCTCATTGGCTTTTACAGACACAGACTGCACATTGGCGCTTACAGGCACAGGCTTCAAATTGGCTTCACATTGGAACTTACAGGCAGAGGCTGCAGATTGGCTTTTACATGCACAGGCACAGACTGGAGAGTCAGGAGAAAGGTGTCACAATCGTGCCGACTTTCGTGTGAACAGTCCAAATGCGTTGAGTTAGGAGCAATTGATCAGTCCAGACTTGTGGAAATGTGGGTGTTTCAGTGGAGAAGTAGTAGGCTAGGCTGATAATGTAAAATAATTAAAGCCTTTATTGTTTAACTATTGTATTCACTTTTGCTTTAATGATGAGAGACATTTTGTGTTTGTTTGTAAAAAGATTAGAAACCTGGAGAGAGAGAGAGAACGCTACAGGGGGCTCAGGTACATTCTGTATACACTGTTAAAATATTCTGTTCAAATAGCCCCATGACCATATATTTCAGTGGTAGATAAGACACCATAGGATAACCTTACCACCCCCCAAACTACAGACAGATTAGTAGTCTAAAGTGACATGCCATATAATATAGAGACATCTAAATATAATATTTTATCTAATATGCTTTTTTATTCCTGTCTTGCATACCTGCTAATGTTGTTTGTACATGCAGAAGCATGTGAAGTTTTTACCAAACTATAGTGGTACTTTAAATTGCTGATACTGATAGATCAAATAGATTGTTTCAGATCCCAGATCCCAGATCTCAGAATTCAAAAGCAAAACTGTATTAAAAAGCAATCCGTAAGTTTTTTAATTACTGACCCAAAGGTGAAGTGAGTATATACAAATATTCTTTAATTTCAAGTTTTACTTGAATATGAATGCCATGGTGCTGCAAGAGGTTGAATTCTTCCCTTTTTGTTCTCTGTAAAGACCCTCACCTGTTTGACATGATCCAAAGCTTGAGTCCGGTGCTGAGAAATTTTCCCCTCAGATTACATTGTGTCATTGCTGTGGAACTGTTGCCTTGATTCCTGGAAGAATCACACTTAACTAAACCCTTTGATATTCTATCGGCCACCCCAGGTGACCTCTACAGGACCCATACTGATCTTACAGATGAGAGCAAATTAAAAACATGGGCACAAAAGGAAAAAAACTATAACATATAAGGATAATATAATTTGGGCGTACTTTTTCACCTAAAGTAATTTTTCTTCACAGTGCTCAAACCATAACTGGGCTGCAACCCAACTGACTGACCTAGACATATCCAAAGAAGGCTATGTGTAAATCTGCCATTGATTGACTCAAAATGCTTATTTGCCTGGGATCTATCTGGTGGTAACTCCCCAGTCCCATACCTGAAACATATCAGTCCATCAGCTGATCATCAGTGAATAGTTCCAGTAGGTAGCAGTGGGTCTCACTGGATCTCTAGGAATAGCTGTATTTTAATGGTAATATAATTTCAACCTTATTAATTCCCTTATTATAAATAAAAGTTGACGTTTTAAAGGTATATCTAAGTTTCCCTATTTTTTACTTTTTCTAATTTAACACGTTTCTTCTGTCTGAAACATACATTACATTTATTTATTCTACACGTACACAGATTTTATTGAAAAATAAAACGTGTTTTCCTCACCCCCGGAGCTCCTTACATAGGTACAGAGTGTACCCAATAGAAACACTTCATTTGGGTATTGATTTTAACCCTATACTAACCTTCAAGCCACCAGCAGCACAATGCAGAGATCTACAGAGCAATGCCTGGCTCCCCCTTGCTTCCTTGTACAGGAGCCTACACATCCCATAATTTCTTCCTGCACAAACTGCTTTCAGAGAATAATGCAATTTATTAGCTGCCTGTGATTGGCCAAAATAAATTATTCATGTTATGCTAATTTTAGTAGGAATTTACGGGGGGGGGGGGGGGGGTTAACTGCTTGCAAACTAAGTAGATTTAGTAAACTTTGGGGTAAGTATAAAAATGTTAATTTTGGTATTGTTTCATGTAAAAAAAAAAAAATCATACTGATTCTCCTCTATCAAATGCACTCATTATCCATGAAACTTAAATATGCCTTTAACAATTACTTTATCCTAAGCACTTTTTTTCTAACACTGTTAATGAGCCTTGACTTTAGTTTAGTTAATACTTGATAGTTTTAGTTTAAAACATTTTCTTAATCCTGCAATTATTTTTTAAGAAGCTAATGTACTCTTTATTAACTTTTCTTTTGTGATGTGCTGCTTTGCTAAACTCAAAGCTTTAATTAATCATACTAACAGATTTAACAATGACAATGAATGAACATTGCCTGGAACAGTAGTTCCCAGCCTTTTCGTTTTTCAGTGAACACTTAAAAAGTGCTGAAAGTCTTGACAGAACACTTTAAAATTACTGCAGGTTTTGGAGGAGCCCTTATTGATTTTCCTGTACAGTAGAGCAGTAGTTAGGTGTTATTTGAGTATAAGATGTGCAGTAAAAACTACTGACTAGTAGATAGGTCCCAAATTCTATTCTATGAGTCATCAGTTGTCCACAATTAATACAATTCATAAACAAAAAATTAAAACAAGTAACACACGACTGCTTAGGTGATAGATATTGTGCACACTGTGTATTACAGTTTAACAAAGTCAATAAGAATAATTAAGCAATACTTGCAAAAGTAATTACCCAGTCCATAATCTGCATTATGTAAGATATCCTTCAAGACTAAATTTTAAATGGTCCTTCTTTATAGTAGTATTCATTAGTGCTTTTATTTATTTTATTACTTCTGTTTAATATTTAAGTAATCCTAGATGTATTGTGGACTGCTGGTGGTACAGACATAACATAAGGGCAGTTACTGGAAGGTAGGCATCAACACTCAAAATATTGTAATGCCGAGAACCTAGTGGTGGCATTGCTTTTTTCCATCAGCCTCAAAGGCCCTAAAATGTTAGATTTTGTATGACAAAGGTATTTTACTTTCATGTTACAACATTGTAAAGATAGTGCAACTAAATATAGTAAGAATATTTCCTAATATATATATGAGATAGTTGCCATGTACTGTACTGTATATATTTGATGTCATATCCTTGATTGAGGAAAAGAGATTCACACTGAAACGTGTATATCAACTATTTCACAAACTACTTTACTACTATATTTTACACATTCTTTGGCTACTTAATATACTACCTTAATACATTTTTTATTCAGGACATTGTCAGTTTGATTCTCAATGTTAATCCTCAACCTCCATTAATCTGGCAAGCAAAGTCAAGGTACCTGGTACTATACCAATACAATATAGTGCCAGCAAATGATGTAGAAGAGTTTGGAGAAGATTTTAATGACTATCTGGAAGTTGTGTGTTTTTGGGTTCATGGTCTTATTTCGTCTGTTCAGATTCAGAAGACTTTGTACAAATTATGTAGTCACTGCGCCTCTCTATTGAGAGATGTTGACATGTGTTGATAATGTTTTTAAAAAAATAGTCAGCTATTCTTTTTTTTTTTTGTCTTTACAGATGCAGTGCGTGAACCAACATTCAAAAGGCTAATGAAAAAAAGCCAACTGTATACCTACACTGTATGTCAAACTGTAGGTTTGTAATGTCTTCTTTTCATATGAAAAGTCTTTAGAAACGAGTTTCAATATATCTGCAAAATCCAGTTGTCAACACATGTAATTCATGATCTGCTGCAGTCAGATAAAAAACAAAAAAAAAAAAAGACTTAACATGTAAACAACTTTGTTTCATGAGTTCAATGATTTTCTAGTGTCAAATGGTTCTCAGCACTCCTTAGACCCATTGCAGCATTTGATACTGTTGGCAATGGAAATGAACAAATAACCTGACAAACTAGTGTGGACTAGGTGATATATTTCTACTTAATGTTTTTCAATACTAGATCAGAGATAAATTACTCAAATGTTTACCCCTATAGACCTGTGATCCTGTCATATGGCTCTATTTGCAGTTTACTTTTAATCACTGGCTCATCATTAGAGCATATGACCTTAATTTAGATGCTACACAGCTCTATCCTTTTGTTGAGAATACATAAAATATTAATCATCTGTGACTATGTGGCATGATATTGTGGAATGATATTACATTATTTACAAAATTGCCTGTGCCATTTATCATTTTCCTGTTTTTTTTTTTAGGTTTCCATATACTTTTTGTTTTTAAAAAGAAGCTGCCAATTACGTTTTACATTTTCTTATTAAGGATTTATTACATAACAATTCCATTATGATTGATCATTGTAAGTATAGTGATAAGTGATACACAAAAGTGTCTTTGACATTTGTTTTAAAGACTATTCAATATTAAAGGAGTATTGTTTCATATGTTAGATCTGTCTAACCTGGCTAACAGTCTGAATTAAAGGGTGATAAAGTGAAAATGGAGTGGTAATTTCATGCCAATTGATATACAGGCTAAGGTAGAAATGGAAATGAAAGAAAAATCAAACAAGAGTACATTTATAAAGACGATAGCCTTGTAGGTGATGGTAGAATAGGAAAGAAAATGACATGGAAGTGGAAATTGAGATGGAATTATATGGGGGGGGAATTCAATGGGAAATTACAACAGAGGACAGATTGTACATTTGTGTATTGCAGTGAGTAAATGTCTGCAACAAAACCAAAGCCTTAGTGAATATTATGTTTTTAAGACTAAATAAGTCCGACTATGGAGGATAATGGAGAAAAACATCAAGGAATGTGACTCAAAAACTAACATTTTTGTAAAGTATAACTGGCCAGGGAAGGAGACAGCATGCATCAAGTGCTTCTTTGTGGACTATTCCCTCTACTACTTGGCATGCTGTTGATGAATGGAGATTGAAACACTGACTTAACCATTTAAGTGCTATGATATCACTCTGAGAGTCATATAGCTGCTACAAAAGACAATATCCTGTGGTGTGTTTAGTGTTTACCCTGAGCCTCATCAACAAATCAATTGCTCAGGAAAGCCATGATTTGTCTGTTTGTTTTAAAGGGAATTATATAATTGACTTTACATGGATGAGAAAAAATCAATATTCTGACATTGCTTTGATTTCCTATTCTATGAGTTTTTCCTGTCAAATCTTTTCCAAAACCTAGTTGAAAGTAAAGCACTTTTCTGCAATATTCGGTAGATTGTTTAATCCCACTTGTGTTTTATTACCTTTTATACATGTGTTTGTGCTTACTATTGTGTGAGAGCCATATCAGATGTGTTATGGCCACATTTTGTTTTGGTTACACCTTGTATTATCCATATGGTTTCTTAAGTGTACCATTCCTAAGAAATTCACTATTGTGTGCTGAATTTCTGCAAATGAGCTGCACTTGAACACAAATTAGCTACATTGATGTGCCTGTAGTGGTCAAAGCAATGGCCTCCAATGTTGTCATGCAATTACAACCCCTCCCCTATCCCAATAAAGTAGTCTAAACCTCAAATTAGCACACTGAGCAACACATTAGTCACAAAAACTATCCTGTATTGCTAAGGAATGATTTGCCATAGAGAAAAAAAAGATGAGTACAATTTTGATGAAACCAACTTGGGGTGACGGTGTCCCTTTAAAATTACTTAACTTGCAATAGAAAGAAAAGAGCTTCTTGGTTTATACATTTACAAAAAATGTCCGGCACGGAGGCTGCACACGCTCCCTGGGTAAGCACACAGCGTCGCGTGACCTGGCGGAGCCTGGGGCATCGGGATTGGGTTACGGCATCAGGGGGCGGGTCTTCGGGCCGTTTTGCAGGCTTTCTGTCAGTCCTGCATCGGCCATTATTGGGAGTGGATGGAGATCGTGGGGCACCAGTGGCGTTAGTGCTGAGTACTGGTTCAAACTGAGATTACATGCCCAGCTATTACAGTACATAAGGGGCTAGGTGTCTGCATATCTGTGTGTGCCTGTTCTGTTTTTCTTTTCTACTTTCCTTTCCCTTTGCTTGTGTGGGTTCCTGCTGCCTGCCCCTATGCTATGGAGCTAGACAAATTATTGGCTGAAGTCAGGGCTATGGCTTTAAGCCACGGAGCAAGATGGGTGCAATACGGGCTTGGGCATACCAGTCTTCTGCTGAGGACCTTCTTTACATTGCACAGGCTCAGCCTTCCATGGCTGGGGTCATGGGAAATGGAGGAGAGGTCTGTGGATCATTTCCCCAACCCAGCCAACCAGAGCCACGAGACTGCCGTCCACAAGATGATAGGGCCAGGATGACCATGGGGGCTATGGGAGAAGTTCAGGAGAGTCAGGAGCCTATCCTTCGTACACTAGAAAGGGCAGGACCCATGTGCGGTGAAGGCGAGAGCCTAGATCCATGGCCAACGCCAGTCACTTTGCCCAAGGGGCCACGACCCAGATTAAACAACACCCCAGTACCCCCTGTACTGGGGGCGCAAGGGGTAATAAAAAAGCTTGGAGCTCTAACACAGCTCCTACAGCCCCCCCCCCACTATACTGATCCTGCGGTCCCCTGTGCTATACATGCTAACAGCACTTCTGGTGCTTTGCAGGGACGACGCAATAACAGTGCAGAGCTGGGCATGGAGTCGACTCATGAGAGGAGGAGCAGAGTTGACAAAGAGATGACCAGTGAAGACAGCCAAGTCATAATTGATGACGTGCCTGTGACAGCCAAGGCGGTATGGCAAGCGGTGCAAGCTGACTCTGGCTGCGCAGTGGTAGGTGACTCTGACCGGTAAGAAGCATTTTGAAGATTTTGTCCCACTCCTCTTTGCAGATCCTCTCCAAGTCATTAAGGTTTTCGAGGCAGATGTTTGGCAACTCAAATCTCCAGCTCCCTCCACAGATTTTCTGTTGGATTAAGGTCTGGAGACTGTCTAGGCCACTCCAGGACCTTAATGTGCTTCTTCTTGAGCTGCTCCTTTTCTGCCTTGGCTGTGTGTTTTGGGTCATGCTGGAATACCAATCCACGTCCCATTTTCAATGCCCTGACTGAGGGAAGGAGGTTCTCATCCAAGTTTGGACAGTACATGGCACCGGCCATAGTCCCTTTGATGTGGTGCAGTTGTCTTGTCCCCTTAGCCGAAAACCACTCCCAAACCACTCCCAAAGCATAATGTTTCCACCTCCATGTTGGACGGTGGGGATGGTGTTCATGGGGTCATAGGCAGCATTCCTCCTCCTCCAAACACGGAAAGTTGAGTTGATGCCAAAGAGCTTGATTTTGCTCTCATCTGACCACAACACTTTCACCCAGTTCTCCTCTGAATCATTCAGATGTTCATCGGCAAGCTTCAGACGGCCTGTACATGGGCTTTCTTGAGCAGGGGGACCTTGCGGGTGCTGCAGGATTTCAGTCCTTCACGGCGTAGTGTTTTACCAATTGTTTTCTTGGTGACTATGGTGCCAGCTGCCTTGAGATCATTAACAAAATCCTCCTGTGTAGCTCTGGGCTGATTCCTCACCGTTCTCATGATAATTGAAACTCCACAAGGTGAGATCTTGCATGGAGCATCAGACAGAGGGAGACTGGCAGTTATTTTGTGTTTCTTCCATTTGTGAATAATCGTACCAACTGTTCTCACTAAGCTACTTGGCGATGGTCTTGTAGCCCATTCCATCCTTGTGTAGGTCTATAATCTTGTACCAGACATCCTTGGACATCTCTTTGGTCTTGGTCATGGTGGAGAGTTTGGAATCTGATTGATTGATTGCTTCCCTTTAAGAGAGTGCTCCTAATCTCAGCTTGTTACCTGTATAAAAGACACCTGGGAGCCAAAAGACTTTCTGATTGATAGGGGATCAAATACTTACTTTACTCATTGACCTGTAAATCAATTTATAATTTTATTGACATGCGTTTTCTTTTTTTTTTCTTTTTTTAATTCTGTCTCTCACTTTTAAAATACACCTACCATTAAAATTACAGACTGATCGTTTATTTGTCAGTGGACAAACATTCAAAATCAGCAGGGGATCAAATACTTTTTTCCCTCGCTGTAAAAAAGAACACTTTATGTCACTAAAGCACTTGTCCAAAACAACAAAGCTATATGCAATGTCATCTATCTCATGACAGTGGACAAAAGCATTAAGATTTTTAGCAGGTTTCATAATTAAGTTGAGTATAGATGTGGTGAGAACATGGACATGCTATTTGCAGCTAATCATTGCATCCGACTTCAACAAAAATACAAGAAAGATAGCAAGTGCTGTAAAGAATAAAAATACATTTTATAAATCACTGCACGAAGTCTCAAAATGAATTATTTGTGTGTTTTGTGGCAAAGCAGATATTTCACAGCAGTTTACTTTATTGCCTAAAGTAGCAAATACTTTTTATTTCCTGAATGTAAGGCACTACCTAAAGCAACCCTTCACAATCCTGCTGAGTGCTGTCTCACAGGAGGTGGCAGATGAGGGATAATATATCCTAAGGTGATGAGGAATGTTAGTTTTAGATAGTGACAAGAAAACCGATAAAATGACTGGTGTAAATTCAGGCCCGGAACTAACAAATAATTCAGCAAATACAAGTCCAGCAATAATAGCAGCAAAATCATATGGTGGCCTGTGACTACCCAGTGTAAAATAGTGGTTTTGCACTGAATATTCCTCCCTAGACATTTACAGGGTATACTTTTCTTAAAGGTTTGATTCATCAAATATGGTATTAAAGACTTTTGCGTGAGGAACTTCAACAACAGCTTAAAATAAAAATGAAATTACAGTTATTAGGTACATATTCAGTGTAGACAATTTTTTGCAAGTAACTCAACATAAACAAGCGGCTACTTTTTAATTTTATTTGAAGTCAAACATTTTTGGTTTTAGAGATATCAGTTTTCCATCTAAATATAACTCAAAAGTAATCTGAGTAAAAATCATTTGGCTATGTTCAGTGGCAGTGTCTATTATTTTATTTTATTTCTTTTTAAAATATATTGGATTTTAACAAAGCTTAATAAAAGTTCTATTATTAAAATCTGTACACATAAACAGCCTTATTAAATTGCAATTCGGTCAATTCTAAAAGGCTCTATATAAGCATAGAGCATATTTTGTTTACAGAAGTTTTTAGTTAGTGAAGACCTTGCTTTTGGATAGAAGTTCACTAACTAAAAACTTCTGTAAAAAATATATGCTCTGTGCTTATATAGAGCCCTTTAGAATTGACCAAATTGCAATTTAATAAGGCTGAGAATAATTAATATGAAAGAATAATATTGGGGACCTAATTTTTCTCTTTTTTTGTGTTATTTTGTAAAATTCCCCTTTATAATCTCATCTAATTTATTTTCTAAATGTTAGGCCCCCATTCAATTGGACAAATTGTAATTACTGGAGCCTGTAATGTAGCCCGTAAAAGTTACTGATATTCAGTTGGCAATATTTTGCTACTCGTAATCCATTTGCGAGTTACAGGCTCAAAACCACTGCGGTTGTAAAAACTTAACTCTGTTCTATCTACTCCTTTGATATTTCAAGACCACAAATGTTACCAGTGCTAATCCATATTCACTTACAACAATTCAACAAGGCCGCAATTTTCTTCAAACCCGTAAATGGCAAATATATAAAAAAAAACTCTATGAGTACTAGATAGGACTCGCAAATGGCTTAAACACCTGTTCACAAATATAAACAAGCAAATATAAACACACTAACAGCCCTACTAAATTAGCTCAACGTTTAAAACTGTAGTCCGTAACGTAGCTCGCAAGACTTACAGCTATTAAACTAGACTGGTAAAGCAAGCCCTGTGCGACTTGTGGTGTAGGGCCGAGAAATGGCTATGGAATGTGGAAATTTGAACTGCACTGGCAAAAATCTTTTGATG
Source organism: Discoglossus pictus (assembly GCA_027410445.1). NCBI lineage: Eukaryota > Metazoa > Chordata > Amphibia > Anura > Alytidae > Discoglossus > Discoglossus pictus. The sequence goes on from CM050164.1 coordinate 248,942,356, forward strand.
TGTCAAGCCCATAACTGTTACGTTTCCAATCATGCTATTAAATTGCAACTAATTCACTGGCTTTTAAGCCGTAACCTGCAAATGGAGCCCAAAGGCCAACGTGTACTAGAGAGGACCCGCTAGAGTGGTAAAGTTCAATCCATAGCACTATAAATGCACATATACACACACTTTTGTACTTATATTAAAAGGGAAAGTGATGTTAGGTCTTCAAATTAAGAAGCACAACATTCTCACTCGCAAATCGGTCAATAAAAATACTTTATTTCATATTTAGTTTCCGTGTTATATTGATCCCGGCAATCAATGTGTTAATACATATAATGGAACTTGCATGTAATAGAATATCATATTTACGGCTTTGCCACTGTTGCATTATATCTGGAATGTGGGTCTGATCGTAACTCGTAATTGAACCCTGTAAGACTTTGAAATCCAACCTCCATTTTTCTGTGACACAATGATGACAATCTCTGTTTACATTGGCTCCATCTAATCCATAACTCCAGGTTTGACTAATTGATCATGTTCACGGCCGCCCATCCAAAATTCTTAAAATGGTTTACGGGTTTGCCTCTCAAGCGGCCTGTGCTAATTTAATAGCTCTATAACGCAGCCGAATTTCAAGTCTGCAGCCCTGCAGCTGGCTTCCCGATGCCTCTACGGGCTTCTAATTTAATAGGGCTGTAATTGTAGTTTAAAGTCCATGTTTTACTGACGTCATGATGGCGGGGTTATTTACTATTGGCTCTGTCTAAATTGTAACTTATGATCTTTTTTAATTGATTCTGATCATGCCCTGAGTTGCAACGAACAGATTCATAGATTACGGTTTTAGACTTTAGCTCTACAATTGCGATATTGAGTCAATTGAATATAGCCGGAATTGTAACAAATTTCTAACCCACAGACATGCAGCATGTATGAAGGTAATTATGGGCTTGGAATTGAATGGGGACCTTAGTGTTTTTTGCAGGTATTCAAAAACAATAGCAGATTACTATGAAATTAAATTGCAGTTATTAGGGACACACACTGTCCAACTGTCCCTCATTTGGATGGATTGTCCCTTTATCCGGGAGAATCTCCCTGTTCCACTTAGCCTCACACATGTCCCTGTTTTGGAGCAAAGTTTCTGATTCCAGTCCAGGACATGACCGACTTTTTGTTCCATGGCAACAAAATTTAGATTTCATATTCGATGCACATATCTTTTTTATATATTCATTTTTAAATTCCAGTCATTTGTAGAATAGGAGTATTGGTTTTGAAAACCATACATTCCCAGTCTTTCATTTGTTAAATATCAAATCACCATAGTTACAGAAGATAACATATAAATAGGGCAGCTGGAAGCCCCTTCTCCCCTCCCCCCTTTGAAAAGGACGCATGTGCGTAGAAATGTAATTTAGGGTCAGACGCAGGATGTGACGTCACACGCCGTTGTTGACAGGGACAGAGCCGGAGAGGGAGGAGAGATTGAGAAGCATAGCTTCCAGCTACCAGACAGGATTTTTTCAGTGAGAGATCCAAGACACACAGGAGTAGAATTCATAGGGACACAGAAGGGACAAGGACAAACGAGGAAATAATGGGAAATTAAAACGAATGCCACAAATATATGTTAGTAGTATAAGATAGAGTCCCACTTTTGATTGTCTGTGGAAGGAACAAATACACACAGAAATATAAGGGAATTCCCACAATTTGACAGGTCTACTATATAAGTGCTAAGGAGACAGAAAAAGAACTGATGAACGCCAAAAAGTTGGTTCAATCAGTACAAATCCTGATATTAATTAAATGCATTACCCGAGGGACATATGATCTATCCACCAACATTGTGACAATCCCTATTTCTATTGAATCTATGTAAGAAATCCTGAAGTGTGCCCCATACAGCACCTCATTCCCTGTGTATATAGATCCCCTTAAAATAATCATATTGTTAACCTCTCAAGGAGCTCAGTATTGACCTGGAACAAGTATACAGGAAAAGACTTGATAGAATAGGTTTCTTGTGAAAGCCAAAATATAAAGTGAGACAAAAATTTTATGTGGATACATTATTATTAAAATTAATTATTCCTAGTCGCAATTGGCTCATGTTACTACATTTCACCAAAGGGTGATGCATTCCAACATGTTTTTAAATGTTTTTTAAATGTTTTATTTCTAATGTGTGTGCCTCTGTCCTAGCATTCTAAATACAGATTTGTAAATATGTAAATAAGGTTTTTCTCCCCTATTCCTCATTATTTTTTCATTTTCATTTTTCTAGGAGAAAGAAGCCTGAAGTGCTAGTTCCAGAGAATATATAGAATATATTTCTGTATAGAGAACTGTGCACATGTTAAAGGACCACTTAATTCAGCGCAATTTGGATCACATCACAGTAAAGATTTCTAAAATCATACTTTTTCATTTTTGTATTTTTTCTTTTTTTAAATACGTGCATTTTTTTCACTGAGATATTAATGAAGTAAAATCTGTGTTTACATGTGTCACTTACTGTCCTCTGCCAGACCCGTAGCTCCACATAGTGAGCAAAATAAAAAAAAGAGTTAACTCTTAACCAATCTATCTGTGCAGACTATGGAATGCTGGAATAACCTAAACAGGTCAGTTATGGGTTAACTTTTCACTGTAGGCTTGAGTCCTTAAAAACTGCTTTCAATCACTGTTCTCACTGCTTGGCTATCTGTAATCTGCAGCAATCAGTAGGCAGGATAGACTGTGTTTGTAAACAGACTTACAACTTTAGATTTTTTAGCTGTTATTAGTGTAAAACATAGATCATTCTAGCATACAATCTTCTGCTCTTTCCTCCTATGAAGAGCACTTACAGTGAGGTAAGTGGCCCTTTAAGTATATGTATCACTAAAACTTAGTTTACACATCATGCAGAATGAAAGTGATTTTAACTATTAGAGCCTACTTTTTAAAGAATATGAATGTCCCTCTTTAGTCTTTTGAAATGTTGGGAAGTATGGGGACATTTTCAGTGCAGTGTATTTGACCTTCCAAGTATCTTGAAGTAAACATGCTGCTACTTATTTTTATTTGATTTGATCATATTTGTTTCGAGGGGACAAGAAAAAAGGCGTTTTTTTGATGGACAGAATTTGGCAATCTTGAATAAGTCTGGGTCAAAAAGCCTTGGGAAATGTCTGAGCTGTATGTTGGAGGAAGTGTCTGGATGCTAATAACCCTCAAATAAAAAGTCTGTTCTTTAAGCAGGCTCATCTTGTTTAAAATAGCATCTCACAAAATAGCTCTGGGTCACAGTACAACATTCTGCAAGAAGATGACATGGTGGGAAAAGTGAGGGAAGTAGCAAGAACACTTTGCTTTTATTGCTTAAACTGATTTGCAGGTTTTGCAGCAATTAAATAAATAGTAAAACAATATATAGCAAAAATGCATTTTAATTTGTGAAGAGGTAGGAGTATATTAACTTAATTCCTTTTCCAGATTTTACTTAAGAATAACAGAAGAGATTTAAAAGTTACACTACAGTCTGTGTCAAATTCGTAGGCCCTACAAATTGTGTCAAAATCGTTGGCCCTACTAGTTAAAGTGTCTTCAAATGCTATTCCCCCAATGCCATAGACACATATGTAATATTAAAGTTTGTGTCAAGAAATGTGCTGTATGCAGACTATGTACCGTATTTTTCTATGTATAAGACGACCTCTATTTTTGGAGCCCAAAATTCAGAAAAAATAAATATGCAAATGTGTATTTTATACGTTGTAATTGGTTACACATATATTTAAGGGCACTTTCTGTCATGATTTTCATTGATTTCCATTCCAGCTCAATATCACATCACTTATTACTCACGATGTGCAATTGCATTTTTCCGGTTTAACACAGGATCACAAATATATGGAAACTAGCGAATTGCCCGTCAAAAAATGACGGCAATGAAATTGTAAGTGAGCTAAGGGTGTTTGGTGTATATAATGTGGCTGATGTAGCGTCGTTTGTTTTCTATGTCGTGCAAGTTTTTCATAATATTCTTTTTCTATGTCGTGTGAGTTTTTTGTAATATGCGTAGCTGTTTGGTGGGCTTTTTCAGAATATCCGTAGCTGTTTGGTGGTGTTTTGCGTGTTTAGGGACGTTTAGCCTCGTTTTCGTTTTGTTCGGCGGCCATTTTTTCTCTTGCTTAGGTGATTTTTGGGTCTCTAAACTCCGAAATTTGCGGTTAAATGGACGTGTAACTTCACTTGCAGAGGTCCTCGGTGCCCCCTCTTGCTGTGAATAACCTTTTATGTGTTTGCATTTGTTGTGTTTGTAATGTTTTTGGTGTTGCGCGGGTTGCGTCTTTGTTTTGTGTTCTCGTAGGTGTTTTTAGTCAAATACATAGGTGTTTGGTGGTGTTTTGCGTCTTTAGACTGCTGTAGCCTCGTTTTCGTTTTTTCAGTGGCCATTTTTTCTCTCGCTTAGAGAATGAATTTTTTTACTGTCTAAACTGCTTTAATTTCAGTTAAATTGAGGTGTAACTTTAGTTTTCAAGGTCCTGGATGCTCCCTCTTGCTGTAGGTATGCTTTTTATGTATTTGTTGTGTGTATTTGTTGGATTTTTGATGTTTTGATGTGCACGTGTTGCGGCCGTTGTTTGCGAGGTCGTAATGGGTCATAACGTGTCTCGTATGTTGTTTGCGTTACGACTTAAAGTTTGCGAGGGTCGCAGTTGCTGGCAAGGAGCGCCTTCAGCGTTAGCAACAACTCGTATGCTCACAACTATATATGTGATCAGTGAAAATCATGACCCTTAAATATATGTGTAACACAAGCATCACACACATGCCACACACAATTGTACAGCTCATTCATTAGATCAAAGGATTTCCTCCGGCGCGAGCGGCCGCAAGAGATAGCAAGGTACCGGCCGCAAGCCTGCCGGAATCCCCGGCCGGAGGGGAATAGAATAGCAGAATAGCTTGCGGCCGGTCCTTGCGGCCCCGCAACGGCTGCGGCCGCTAATAGAATGAGGCCCTTGCAGTGTAATACAATCTAATTGGAACCTGATGCATTTCCAAATGTGTGTCTTTTCTCCTGCCTCAAATCTATTGGCCAGATGCAGCATTACAGTACCAGACCAGTGTATCTAATTGCAACATTCCGTGTATAAGACAGTCCCCCTATTTTAGACTTAAAAAAAATTGGTAAAAAATACACTGAAAAATACACGGAAAAATACGGTATATGCCAAAACGTGTATATTTAATATAGCCATTAGTAGGTGAACCCTCTAAATGTACGGAGGGCAGCGAAAACATAGTACTTCTTTAGCTAAATATTTTTTTTTCCAGTTTAATCTGTAATAAAAACGACACTGAAATGAAAGATCCATTCTTTTAAAGTGATTCTCCTTGTACAAAGTAGAAATCCTACTTGACAGTATAATGTAAGCTGGTTACGAGTAAATACAGTCTGGAAATTATTTAGCATAATAGTCAATGTTTACATGTATTAAAATAGTAAAATAACAGTCAGTGCCCCTTATTTGAGCCTCCTCAGTCCCGGCCGTAACCCCCAGTTGGGCATCACATTACTCACAGCTTCCTGCTCCCTCCATCTGGTCAGGAAGTGGAGCTCCCACAAACATGCTCAAGCTTATGGATCGCTACCTTGAAGGGGCTTATGTGCTTCAACAAAGCTGTGAGCTATACCATGTAAGGTTACCCAAGATGGGCAGGTCATAGTGGTTAGAGACATTTGGGTCCACTTGCAACCCACTCCAGTATCCTTGCCATGAAAACCTTATGGATGAGCATAACCAGACACAAAATGCCCCAGGCGTTATATGGTCCATAGGGTCAACAATTTTTATTTTTGCACTATGCCCCTACATTCACTGGCTTCCGCCACTGCCCCTAGAACACTGTCTTCAGAGTCATATATGTAGAATTTTGGGGCTTGTACTATGTCATTTATTTATTTTGTCTGTACTTGATATAATTTGTAAATACAAGAATGCACCTCCCATCTTACTATGAGGGGAGTATGTGTCTTGAAGAACAGCACAATTTTGCCAGTGAGAGAGGAGTTATGTTATTCCTGCCCCTAAAACATGGTACTTCTCGCAAGGAGCACTGTGTAAACCACAATTATTGTTCTAAGGTTTATTTAATAGAATTTTTTGTGCACAATCGTGTTTTCCACTGCAGGCAGGTGCCACGGCCTAATGGTAGATCCATTTCTCACTACAATATTGGAATAAGTAATATATTTTATATGTTTTTGGATAGATTCAAATGTTCAGTTTAATGTAATTGCTTTCACACAGGATAAAACTCTTACGTTTGAAATTATTTATAATTAATATTATGCATTAAAATTATTGTCATTATTTCTTATTAATTAAATATACCTCCATACCTAAACAAATACCTATTATTTGCTTATTACTGCAAAGTTTTCACACACACCCAGTGCCTAGATTACTCCTTGTGAAGTCAGGTGTTAACATACTCTGCCACAGAAGGCACTCTTTGTTTGCATTTAACTCTTATTATGATCAAAATTCAGTTTAAATTACAGTTTTGGGTCCCTTCAAAAAAACATATCAAATTAAACAAAATACAGTGAAGATTATATGGAACTTTGGTTCACAAGCTGTTTTGACCATGAGGGAACTTAAACAACGCAGTGTTTATTATGCACAAAAAAAATCTTCTGGAAATTTGCAAATCTTCAATAGAAATTGTAATTCTAATCTTCAGGCAGTTTGCCCAAGTTGGGTTTGGTACCTACTCAATAGCCACTCCTTGACGACTCTGACAAATAATGGCATATTTTATTGCAAAGAACGAAAAAGCTCACACAGTCATTAAGTCTTTCCAAAGAAACCTTACTGTGTCATCAGAAGTCAATACATCATCTGATATTTTGAATCAACTAATGGAGGAATTCAAAAAAGTGACACTGAGCTTTAGCCTTCAATGGGATGAAAGTTCTGGTGAAACTCAATGCAGTCAACCCTTGGTCTTTGTGAGTTGTGCCACTGAAACTTGTATGGAAGAACAGTTTTTGCGCTGTGAACCCCTGTTGCTTAATACAAAAGGTTCTGATTTATAATAAGCATATTCTTTAAAAAAAATCATTGGAATTGAATGTAACATAAGGCTTTATATGCCCTGATGGAGCGTTGTGATGATCCAAACTTGTAGGGGCTATACAAGCCCAGAGCCACCTGCTATAGACTACAGGTTAACTACCCACAAGGACCGTTTGGGTTCGTGGGAAATCTCTGCACCAGCACCCTGATATCTTGCCTCTGTATCAGAGTTAATTTTCCTTTGCTCTATTTATAACCCCAAAGGGTAATAAAACTAGCTTAAAACTTTATGGCTGTTCCTTCGATCATTCATGAGGAACTTTATGGCTGGGGGTAGGGGTTACATCTGGTAATTGCATCAGATTATCACATGAACCATTTCTGCCACCTTATATCAATAACAGCATATACATTGTAATCAAGAAACCATGGCATTAACTATATACACACATTACATACATGACAGTAACTATACTCACACAGTAATTATTTTAAACATAACACAGAACACAGTCATTTTATTGGGGAATTTCATACAGTATACAGTATGAGGCAGGGGCATATGCCATAAAAAACATGAAGCATGGTGGCAATATTATTCCCCTACCCATTTTCCAATGGGGAAGTCTGTTCTCTAAGGTAGCTCACCCGGCCAAATTCCAGGCCCTGCAAAGGGGTCCAATCATCTTCCATGATGTGGAAGAAATTTAGCAATGAAACTTTGTAGTGGTAATCCACTATTTTCTACATCAACTCGTTCTTTGAGACTGAAAGTAGCCATTGATACATCAGTTCAAGCAGTGAAACCATCCAGTCTTGAATTTTGAACCTCAGACTGTCAGAATATTCTGCCAAGACAGAAGTTGGAGCTGCTCATTAACTATTACTTTATCACACAGACATACACTGTCTTAAAAAAGTGCCAAATTGGAGTGTGCAGAAGACCAAGGAGGGAGAGGTATTATTGGCAAGAGGTTAAGGACCCAATATGAGGACATAAAGGCTATGATATGTGCTGCAGCTGATGGGTCAGTGAAAGGAATTCTGGGATACACAGATGAATAGGTTGTCTCAACTGACTTCAATGGGGATACTCGTTCCTTCTTCGATGCAGAAGCTGGGATTGCTCTGAATGATAACTTTGTCAAGCTTGTTTCTGTTATGACATAAATGAATGTGGATACAGCCACCATGTGGTAGACCAAGGGCCTCATTCAAATGCTATTTTGCCAATTGAATAGGGCTCTATATAAGCACATATATTTTGTTTACCGAAGTTTTTAGGTAGTGAAGACCTTGCTTTTGGATGGAAGTTCACTAACTAAAAACTTCTGTAAAAAAAGTATGCTATGTGCTTATGTGGAGCCCTATTCAATTGGCCAAATCGCATTTGAATGAGGTCCCTAATCTCCTGTATGGCAACCAAGGAATGACCTGTCCAGTAAGACTCCTCCCTCCTGTGGCTCAGAGCCACCTAATACAATATTTCTGTATAACCAATAAAAATGTAGAAACTATTATGCTTAAGAAAAAAGTGGCACAAGTGAGCTAAAAGAGGCTGCTCTCTGAGTAGGTAACCAGACCTATAGAACAAATCTACTTAGGTATTGTCCGTTCTCAGATGGAGCATCTCTAATTTGGTGTTGCTTTTGTTGTTGCTTACCCTAAGGGTGATAGGGGGAACCAGACATGGACTCCTTGCTCACTGTGCCTTAGGGAGTAAAGCTGCACCTCACTGCTGAGGCCCATACAGGCCAAAACGCATCTCAGGTTTGCTGTTTCTTCTGTTCAGGGTAGAATTGCCTAGTATTTCTGTGCTGGGTCACTCTAATGAGTGGGACCAGACTGATATACTACAGGTTATTTCTCTCTGTGAAGGACACAGATGAGCTAAACATCTCTAATTTTGTTGTTGCTTAAGAAAAAAGGGCCACATTGGATTTAAGGTGAAACTTTGAGTCATCTGGAATATGGCATGGACTTTACTCATAAATACTTGTTCAAGATTAATTGGAAAATGATCATGAAAGTCAAAAACTTCTCACCTTAATTTGGACTTGATGGAGGATGCTGATATGCAAAAGACTAGAGATAAGTTGGATGTCAGACATGACATGCACCTAGCATTGCCCAATACTTTCCCTAGCATTCTGTCCTTATTGGTCAATATCAGCAATAGTTATCTCATTAAACTGGTCCAGAAGAACTTTTTCATGTATTTACTTTTATATTTTTTTGACTAAATAGTAGAAATCTCATTTTAATAATGTCTTCATTTGTTCATTGACTACATTTGGGAAATAAAGTAGGTGTAAGCACTAGGGTTTCTTTCAGGGGAAGTGTGAGGATAAACATGCTAAGAATTCCTGCATAGAAATGTAGGAGGGAAGTCCCACACTTTTTAGATGAAAGCACTCATGACAGGTATGCTGTTTAGTGATGACAACAGGGACATGATTAAATTTACCATTAGAGTAAATAAATATCCAAATTAGGACATCTCTTTTTCTGGTTGTTGATCAACAAGGTAGAAAGATTGATTTGTTTTTCAAAATTAGACTGATGTGCCGAAGGAAGTTTTATTTTTTCTGGCAGATTGATGTCATAAAGTAAAATACAATAGTCCATGGGCCTCATTCTAATCGGGCCGTAAAATGGACGCAAGTCTGAGATTCCTTGCGACTGGGTTACGTCTACGCTGCTATTCAATTGGGTGGAGCCGCAAGGAGGTCCCCTTTACGGCCGATCGCAACCCATGCTATCGGCAGTTAGCACTTCCAAGTTTGCACAGGATCGCGACCGTAAGGCCGTAAATCGTGTTTTCAAGCCTGCAAACATGGAGCACTGGAAATGCAAATATAAATTCAAGACAGCACTGTAAAGCACTGTAAATGATGGGGAACACAATGGGTGACATGAGGATTAAAGGCTCAACATTCTCAAGCTAGCACATCCCCACAATACAATACTTTATTTCACGTTTAATTTATGTACAAAGTCTGACGGTCTTGGATAACGAGTTACGGGCTTCGGGGTTAATCAAGCCCGTCGGACTTTGGACGGAAATGAAACGTAAAATAAAGTATTGTATTGTGGGGGTGTGCCAGCTTGAGAATGTTGTGCATTTAATCATTTCACCCATTGTGTTCCCCATCATTTACAGTGCTTTACAGTGCTGTCTTGAATTTATATTTGCATTTACAGTGCTCCGAGTTTGCGGGCTTAAACCACGAGTCACGGACTTGCGGGCTTGAACCACGAGTTACAGGCCTTAGAGGTCATTCAAGCCCGTAGGACCGCAAAGGTCTTACTTTCAAATCGTAGCACTTCATAAGCAAATAAAAAGCCATCCTGTACTTTTATTAAAAGAGAAAGTGATTCAAAAGTCCTAGGGGCTTGGAAGTTGAAGATCGTGGGACTTTATGACAAAAATTTTACATGAAATACACTATTTTATTTGCCAATTTGAGTGTAGTGGAATGTTGTGCTATTAATTCTGAGACCTAAAATCTACAGGATGTCTTTTTTATTTGCTCTCTAATTAGTGCTACGTTTTGTAAGTAAGAGCGTTGCGGGACCTCTTTGGTGTAAGTAAGGTGTTGCTCGATTTTTACGATTTACCGGCTTAATGGAAGGGTAATCGTAGCATTTGAATAGCGAATTGGGATTTCTTGCGGCCAAGATCAAAGGCTTTGATGGAAGTAAGCTGCGATTGTGCAAATCGAAAGGGATCTCAGCTCGAGGCTCGTAACCCAATTGGAGGCAGCAAACTGAATAGCTAAGTAGCTTGCGGCTAGTGATGCCAAAAACGTAGGATTAGAATGAGGCCCCATAATTAAAAAAAAAATTAAAACAATTAGAAAAGGTTTTAAATAATTGAATAAAGTAGATAATAACAAACACTTTTTCAACTGAATTTTATTAGAAAATGCATTTATCTTACATTGAAGTTTGTAATTTTTACCAGGTTAGTCTACCTTTCTGATTTACCCACGATGTCTTTGCTTTTATTTGTATATTATTATAATGTAATTATTCTTAAAAACTGCTAATTATTACATTGGCCTTTGTATACTGTAACCTGTCTAAATGTGATTTCTTGAACAAATCTGAGCATGTGCAAACCTCAGGGAGTAATTAGCAATAGTTATTTATTATTACACTAGTCCTCACATTACTTCCTGAGTACTGTCCACTTTTGGTGTAATTAGAAGTTAAGCGCAACAATTCAATTATATCACAGAGATTAAAGCAAAGGCTTTGTCAGTGTCAGAAAGTCTGAGGAGTAGAGAGAAATAAAAAAGGGTATATCCACTCCAACAGATACCAATTCTGCATAAGTAGTGGAGGAGTGTGGTAAGCAGTGCCAAAATAATAATCAACAGTACCCAACAATGCACATCATTTTTCTGCATGAGTAAACAGTAATGCACTGGGGCCATATGTAGTAAAGGGTAAAGTCCTGAAGAATGCATGGATATGTTGTATCTAAGTGCAAGTGTTCCATATAATAACATAGGGATGGAGAAATTATCCAACACAAGTCTTTACACCCTCTAATGGATGTTAGATATGTTTGAGCTGGGCTGAGAAGAACACAGGCCAGGCTATAGCAAGCAGATCACGAAGAGTTGGTGAGACCGAGTCAGTGAGATCTGTAAAAATCTGTAAAATTAGTTTCTAATTCCAAGAGTCTTAATAAGCTTTATCATATTTTTTTTTTATATATTAAATGCTTTTTATTTATTATTTTATCCCATAGTGTCTCTAGTAAAATATAAGTTGCATTCCAGAGATGTTAAATTTTGGGGCATTCCCATAGCATATGTTTTAGGGTCCCTAAGGTGTCACATCCTCTAGATCGGTTTCCATCTAATGAATGATTTGTGAGTCGAAGTCTAGCTGGGGTAAGATACCATACTATGATAGTTTTATATATATATTTTCCTTCAATGTTACATTTAAGGAGGAGTTAGTTGCGTTTTTTAAGATTTTACCCCATTGCTCTTCATTTAAGGTGACATTAAGTTCTGTTTCCCAGGATGATCTATAGGACAATTGGTTAGGAGGTCCTGATCATTTAAGTAGTTGTAAATTACTGTAATGTTTTTCTTACCCTTCGAATTAATAGGCAACAATGTTTGAAAGGGGTTTTACTAGCTAGTTTGTTATCTTTTGCAATATGGCCTAGTTTGGTATTAATCATCAATAGATTTAACCATTCTTTATGCAGTTATTGATGACCTTCACTAAGTTCAGTGGGGGACCAAGTCTGACATTCCAACTATATGTCTGCAACAATTTTTTTTTTATTCTCGGATCCAGCAAGGTCATTGGGATTTTTTGTTTATGGAAGGAACTTTATGTGGCATCCATAGAGGGGCTAACCATGAGCTGTTTTCTAACAAACGGGTTCTTTTGTTTATCTGTTTTCCATAATGTGATGGAATGGCTTATGCTCATTGGTAATGATTTCACAGTAACTTCATGATGGATGCTTAACCATAATATTTGATTTAAAAGTATATTTTGTCCCCTGAGCATGTGTTGTTCTATTTCTACCCACACTGGAGGTGTGATATTGAGGGTAGACCAGGTTCGGAGATGTTTATATATATTTTTTAATAATATTGGGATATTTGACTTCATAGTAGCTTAGTAGATCTGGGAATTTTAATTCCCAAGTATGTGATATGTTTCAGGGATTATTTGAAAGAGTAGTTTAGTGACAGCAGGTTTTCCAGTTGTTTGGGCAATAAAACGTTAATGGCCTCGCTTTTATTCGCAATCACTTTATATCCTGATATACTGTATGGCCACAATTGTTTAATATTTGAAGCAAACTAGGAAGACTGATTAATGGATTAGAAATGGTAAGTAGGATGTCGTTTGCAAAGAGACTGAGTTTGTACTCTTTGCCATCCAGTTTGATCCAGTTAATATCCTCTAGCAATATTAAATGGTTGTGATCTAAATCCCTGATATGAATTAAATGCTTTTAGGGTGGAGTACAATATCATGACACTCTCTAGAAATATTTTGCTAAGGCCAAATATTAGTAAGACCTCTCTCATATAGGTCCAATCAATTCTATTAAATTCTTTCTCAGCATCTAAAGATAGTCGCATTAGTGGCATGTTTGTATTGGAAGCTATGTCTATAAGGTAAAAAAATTGCCTCCTATTATCTGGTGCTTCCCTACCTGAAATAAAGCCTACCTGGTCCGGATGAATCACAGATGGCAGTAGTGATGCTAATCTATTTGTCAGAATCTTGGAATATAATTTGATGTCATTGTTGATCAATGATATAGGCCTATAACTACTACATTGTGTGGGATCATTTCCTTCTTTATGTAATACAATAACTTTTGCTTCCAGAAATTCAGCTTTCATAGTTTTCCCAGAAATAAATCATTGAATAGATGTTGAAGATGAGGCAAGAGAGTTTCTATGAATTGTTTTTAATAGTAGCTAGTGAATCCATCTGGACCAGGAGCATTATGGTGTTTTATGGCCCCATTTGCAATTCTAATTTCTTCTATAGAGATAGGCGTCGTGAGAGAAGCTACTTTAGTTTTTTCAATTTGAGGTAGTATGATGGACAATAAGAAATCCTTAATTTGGGATTTATGGTTATGTGTCCCAGACTGGGCACGTGGTGAATATAACTTGATGTAGAATTGTTGGAACGTCTTTGTAAGTTGGTCTGGTTGATATATAATATAGTTTTCTTTTGTTAGTAATTTGGGAATAAATGAGTTTACTCTCTGCTGCTTAAGTCTCCTTAAGTGTCTAAAAATTTAGATTGTGTGTACGTTGCAAAATGGTTACCATTTTCTTTCTCAGAATTATATTCAAGTTTAAATTTAAGAATTTCCTCATATTTGAGGTGAATTTTGATCAGAGAACGATTTATGGAGGTCTGATATTTTCTTATTCAAATAGTTTATTTGAAATTGATCAGATGTTTTGCTGCAGAGCCTAGTTGTATGCATATCCCTCATATGACTGCCTTATGGGCTACCCAGACCCCCATCCCATCTACCTCCCCATTAAGCGAAAAAGAAAAAGAAATCCACTAGTGCTTTGTTGATTTTTCCCTTTATCATAGGATCATTAAGGAGTGCCGGGTTTAATGTCCATGAGGGGTTTGGCCCTTTGGTAATAAATCACATATTGATATGCTAACAAGATCGAGGTCAGACCACGAGATAGGATGTATTGATGCTTCAGTTAAATTTGAAGCCATATGTTGCTGTAGTAGTATGTAATCGATACGTGAGTGGGATTTGTGCCTGACTGAATAATAGGTAAAGTCTCTTATTTTTGGGTTCATCCCCCTCCATGTGTCAAATAAACAGTTATCTTTTAATTGCTTTAAGGGCTTTCATGGTGGTGGGAATTGGAGATGGGGTAGAGGGTCTGGTTTTATCTCTAATTGGATCTAGAACTGCATTCATATCTCCGCCTGTAATCCAAATTGATTGTTGCCAGTTGGAGATTAAGTATGAGATTCTGTGAAAGAAAACGCGTTGTTCCGAATTTGGTGCGTATATATTAAGCAGTGACACTGTTCTATCGTTAATAGTTATGTGCACTGCAACATATCTGCCATCATTGTCTTTTTGGGTGGTGGTGTGTTCAAAGTTAAGCCGTTTATTAATTAAAATCGAGACACCTTTTTTTTTTTTATCTGAAGCAGATTCATGATATGTTTGTGAGTATATTTTCCCCCAGTATTTGGGTATCAAGGTATTTTTTAAAGTGAGTCTCTTGAATTAGTATTACATCTGCTCCTAGACGATGATATTCTTTTATGACTATCCCTCTCTTAAAAGGGTCATTTAAACCCTGTGCATTATGTGAGGTTATTTTAATGTCCATGACTCACCTGACTGTGAGATAGAGAGTCTTAATTGAGGCTGTCAGATAGTCGGTCGAATCTCCTGAGATAATCAAGAAAGATGTCCACCTGTATGGGATGTGAGAAGCATGGGTTTGAGGTCTGAAAGCCTAGTATCGGGATTAAAAAGTAAAGAGGGAGAGAAAAAAGGTATTTGAGAGAGAATTAAACAAGAATAACAATAAAACAATTTGAGTTGAAACACTGAGATCAATTGTTAATTACACTGGTATACTGACACATCAATAGAGGTAAATAGTGTTGTTTAGAGTATATAAATACAACTTGGTGTCTGTGGGACACCTTGAAATAGAATTCTTAATGAATGTTTTTTTAGAAAAAAAAAAGATCAGTAAATTAAATTACTTATAGGAGAGCAAGAGCTGTCCTCTCTTTTGGATTCCACTGTTTAATTTCCATAGATAAATCTGCTGCAACTTTTTGAATTTCTGATTTAATTTCCATTCTAAAGAAAGATATCAAGTCTTTCAGGTCTTGTATGTCCGCCTTTGTACTTGGAGCGGATGTCTCCATATTTAGCTTAGGTGTATGTTTTGTTGGTGTATAAACTTTTTGATATGCTTGTAGAGTATTCCTCGGCGTACGATATGATTGGATATCTTTGGTGTTACACCTTGTTCATACACCTGCCATCTCCTATGACACTCATGCACTCTGAATTTTTATTTTATTTTACCTGCATGCCACTCTGCTTATGGGAGTGTCCCTATTAGGGGGAGGGTTGTGGCTTTTACATATTAGGGTTTGCTGTAAATTCAGTCAAGAAGTTTGAAGAGGTCTAGGTATAATTGTAAATCACTTGGGATTTATGTTCCAGGCACTTTGTTGTGTGCCACAAACCTCGGGACTAAAAGTTTGTAGCGTTTGGGCTTATCTCCTATTTGATTAACTTTGTTAAGCTCACTGTTGTTGGTTATCTTTTAGTCCTTATTTGGCCAAAAGATGGCGCTATTGAGCCAGAGAAAAATGTGAATCCACTTGTGTAGATAGAATTGCTATAATATGTTGAAATGCATATTCTGGCCAATTGATGTCACTGTTGGGTCTAGATAGCATGTATTTCCACTCTCAGCCAATAGATGGCACGGTTGGGATGGGTAATGTGATTCAATAGCGCTGTTGAGTCTAGGAACTGTTGTTTTTACATGCAATGGTAAGGTGGAGTACCAAGCTTGACCAATAGATGGTGCTAGTGTATAGTTAATTCCCCTCTTCGAAGCAGCCAATAATTAGAAAAGTATTTACACAGTTTATTGATTGCCCGATTTATCAGGATAATAAAAGTTGTGGTTGTGCAAGGAAAGTCAATCATGCTTTAATTATGAGAAGCTGTTATTGGGGGTACTGTTTGGGGTGTTGGTTTTGTAAAGCTTATTCCAGTAAAGGTCTCTATTAACTGAGGCTTGCAGGAAGCTTTCTCACATACCCTTGCATTATGGCAATATAGGAGTCCCCCTTCCCTCAATCCCCAATACCTGCATATAGAGCAGTGGCGGCTGGTGACTTTTCAAGTTGGAGGGGCGACAGGACGAAACATAGCCACTCCCCCTTTTTCAAACCACACCCGTATTATAACTCCTCCCACTGACATCATGATGACCTTTATAAGCCCCGCCCAATGACCTTATACTTGTAAAGCCCATTGAAATACATGATCACCAATGCAGAAATGTCAAGAAGTAAAGTAACAATGTGTTAAATTCATTGGTATACAATATAGATTGAAAAAACTCATGTGACAAGACTACAGCAATATCATAATTGCACCTATACGCATTAACAGAAAAATTAAAGGAGTGACACCTACCATTAGTCGGGTCTTCTTCTCAGGGTATTCACGTTCAGTAAGTTGACCAACGAGTAGAAACAAATCTGCAGCCACATAGGGTTTGCACCTGGGGTTGAAAGAAAACAAGCAAATCAATCAGACAATTCAAGAACAAAACCATACTTAAAAAACATTAAACGACCAAGTGGAACCATATAGGCCCCAAACATACCTTAGAAGACCAAGTGGAACCATATAGGCCTCAAACATACCTTAGAAGACCAAGTGTGACCATAGGCCCCAAACATACCTTAGAAGACCAAGTGGAACTATATAGGCCCCAAACATACCTTAGAAGACCAAGTGTGACCATATAGGCCTCAAACATACCTTAGAAGACCAAGTGTGACCATAGGCCCCAAACATACATTAGAAGACCAAGTGGAACTATATAGGCCCCAAACATACCTTAGAAGACCAAGTGTGACCATAGGCCCCAAACATACCTTAGAAGACCAAGTGTGACCATAGGCCCCAAACATACCTTAGAAGACCAAGTGGAACTATATAGGCCCCAAACATACCTTAGAAGACCAAGTGTGACCATAGGCCCCAAACATACCTTAGAAGACCAAGTGGAACTATATAGGCCCCAAACATACCTTAGAAGACCAAGTGTGACCATAGGCCCCAAACATACCTTAGAAGACCAATCAGCACTGTATAGGCCCAAACCAGTGGATCTTGGGATTCAAGAAAACAACAACATTTCACTTCTGTTTAGACAACACAATAATCAATGTCAAACAAACACGTTGAAATAGCATATGGATAACCATATGAGCAGTAACGCCACGCCAAGGCTTCAACAATTGTTACTGACCATTCACACACCTTTCATAGCTCCTTCAATATGCACACCCACACACCATTCATACTTTACTTACCACTAGTTATTTTTGGTAGTGAGGTGTTGCCATTTCTGAGAACTTTAGGTACCCTTGAAGGTGCCTCCAATTCCTTCAAACCAATGCATTCAACCGCTACAGGGCCATAGTGCTTTTTAAATACCTTTTTATCCTCTTCAATGTGGAGAAGCATCTTTCTGGTTCTTTAGTAGTCTTCGGTGTTGTAAGCAGGATTCCTTATAGCTTCACTCACTCTGTTAAATTATGTAGATTAAATTGATGGTAAAGTTGCTGCAGAGCAACAGCACTTGTACAGACATGGAATTCTGGCTTCCCGTACACAAGTGACAGCTACCCTTGGAAGTGCCTCCAATTCCTTGAAACCACGCCAAGGCTTCAACAATTGTTACTGACCATGCACACACCTTTCATAGCTCCTTCCATATGCACACCCACACACCGTTCATACTTTACTTACCACTAGTTATGTTTGGTAGTGTGAGGTGGTGCTGCTTAACGCAGTTTATCTTTGCACACCTTGGGGTTATGCATTCTTCTTTGCTTCAATCACTTGTATTTAAATTTTGCACGGCGATCTTTCAAAGAACAAAACTTCTCAATGGTTTTTTCATTGAAGTCTGGGATCTCGGAAATCAGTTGCTTTTCCATTGAGAGCATCGCCAATGCATTCAACCGCTCCAGGGACATGGTGCTTCTTAAAAAGGTTTTTATCCTCTTCAATGTGGAGAAGCATCTTTCTGATTCTGCAGTGGTCATCGGTGTTGTAATCAGGATTCTTAATAATTTCACTGTCTCTGTGAAATCTTTCTGCAGATTAAATTGATGTAAAAGTTTGTGCAGAGCAACAGCACTTGTACAAGCATGAAAATCTGTCTTCCTATACAGAAGTGACAGCTCAGTGCGTAATTGTTCCTTCTTCAGTATTGGATATGCTTGCACGGTGTCTTCCAGAGCTTGGGTTGGAAAGCAAGTGTCATGGGTTTTATACAAGTCACTTTGAACAAGTTTGGCACTAACTAGGTGATTTGAAAATGAAAAACGTTCTTTTGCATGAACCACAACTATGTCACATACCTCTCTTGAAAGTTGTTTCAAGGTTGAGATCTCCGCACTCCGTCTGTTGACTGTTACATCGCTCAGCAAACTTGCTTCTATCTCTTCAACAGAATTACGGATTTTCTGGATGCTGGCGACAAAGTCTTCTGTGACTTTTTTGATATAAACAGTATCCGTGTCTCGCTTCTGAAGCTGACTATAGAGGATGTCAACATGTGGCATTATTAAATGAAATAATTTAAGGAAGTAAAGGAACTCCCTGTCTTCCAGCATTCCAATGAAACCTGCGGCTTCACGCATAGATGTTGGATCAAAGTTTAGACATGCTTCAATTGTCTGGAAACACTCAAGTAGAGCATCTCTGTTCTCGTAGATGACGTTCACGGTCCTAACGTTGAACTTCCATCGTGTCGGTGCACCATTTGGAAGTCTTC
>CM050164.1:250646989-250826142 GCA_027410445.1 Discoglossus pictus
CGGTTAGATCCTCAGAGAGGAGAAATCTTAAGAGATCACCAAAGATGGGAACCGAGGGGGAGGGATTCTCAAACTCTGACAAGACAATGGTCCAGAAGGCAGAGGTAAAAAATGATGATAATTTACAGATTATCAATTTATCAGATAAAATTCTCACACCATCACAGATATCTCTTTTACAAAGAGGACTTACTTTTTCGCCAAGTGATAAATTTGACTTTTTTGGTATTTTTAAGGATTTACATCTTTTTGCTCGAAAAATCCTGATAAAATTTTTTTTTTACAGGAATGATGATGTCCCTAAAGTCCCTATATCTGATTTGGAAATTGATGAAAAAACTTTAACCAGGGACGAACAGACAATACTGACAGACAAATTGAAGGTGAAATCCAAATTCAATCCTATACTGTCAAGTTGTCCTGCAGTGGATATTTTTGTAAAATCTGTAACTAAATATTTTGAGAAACTTATTTCTAGTAATAAGAACAATATAACATCAAAGGAAAAAAATGCTCTTAAAGAAATAAAAGATTGGGATGATGTGTTACTCAAACCTTCTGATAAAGGTGGCAATACTGTTATCTGGCCTACCACCATGTATATAGAAGAGGCAGAAAGACAATTACAGAATAAGCAATGTTATGAACGCTTATTTGGTGATCCAACTGATGATTTTGTCCAGATATATGATAATATGATCAAAGAGGGTAAAAATGACAATGTCATAAGTGCGAAAGAATCTGCATTTTTAACAATGAGTAACCCCAGAGTATCAACATTTTATATGTTGCCAAAAGTGCATAAAAAACAGAGCAAACCTCCAGGCAGACCGATAATTTCGGGAAATGGAAGTCTGGGAGAGAAAGCCAGTCAATTTTTGGATTCAAAGCTAAGATCATTTGTCTTAAACTTACTGAGTTATGTCAGGGACACAATGGATGTCCTGAATAAACTCGATGGCATCCTACTGTCCGCATCCTCATTGTTGGTTACATGTGATGTAGAAAGTCTTTACACTTCAATTGATCACAGAGCAGGTTGTGATGCTATCAAGCATTTTCTTGATATGGATACGATTATCAATCAAAGCAGGAATATCTTTTTAATCAGGATGCTTAAGTTTATTCTCTATCATAACTATTTTGTTTTCAATGACAAATTCAATCTACAAAAACTTGGCACTGCCATGGGGTCTGCAGTGGCACCTACCTATGCCAACCTATATCTTGGATGGTGGGAAAGTGAGATAGTCTTCAATGATAGTAATATAAGGTTCACAGAACACATATTACTATGGCTAAGATATATTGATGACATATTTTTTTTTTGGAATGATACAATCCACAATCTTGAACAATTTATCTCAAGTTTGAATAATAACAATCTCAATCTCAAATTGACACACACGATTGATCCTAATAGGATTGATTTTTTGGATATCACCATAATCAAGAATGATATGGGTTATGTGACCACGGACCTGTACCGGAAACCAACAGCCACTAATAGCACTCTGCACTTTGAAAGTTCACATTTCCCTCCCACTCTAAGAGCCATACCAATAGGCGAATTCCTTTGTCTGAGAAGAAATTGCTCTGATACTCAGATCTTTAAGAAAAGAGCCTTGGAACTTAAGGACAGATTAAAGGATAGAGGTTATAGTAATATGTCGCTGAAAAAGGCGTATCAAAGAGCACTTCATACAACAAGAGATAATTTGCTGTGTCCAAAACCTAGAACTAAACAAGATGGTCCCGTAAGATTCATCGGGACATATAGCGAAGATTCAAGTGACATTACTAAAATATTGAATAAACATATCAATATTTTACAGACTGATACAGTCATTAACAAATTTATAGGTGACCAAATTCAAATTGGATGGAGGAGATCTAAAAACATCAAAGATATGGTGGTAAGAAGCCATTTTGTTAAGAAGAAGAAAGGATCCATACAATTACCAAATGGAACTTTTGGATGCGGTCGCTGTATGTTCTGCCCTTATATGACCAAAATCAATAATGTGACTGATAGAACCGGTAGAATTATACCCTTAAAATAACTGTTCAATTGTGGATCTCAAGGCGTAATTTATTGTCTTGAATGCCCCTGTCCTTTGAGATATATTAAAAAAAGAGTGGGCGAACATATTCGCAACATTTGTAATAGCTTTAGGGACATTACCAATGCAAAAAAATTAACATTAGTGGCTAGGCACTTTCATGAAGTACATGAGTCCAAACCCAAATTACGATGCTGGGTGCTCCAGAAAATATCCTTGGGTATTAGGAGAGGAGATCTTGAACAGGAGCTTTTAAAAGCTGAAACAAAATGGATTTCGATACTTGATACAGTTTCACCTAACGGTCTTAATGAATATAATAATTTTGGGGTATATATCTAGAATTAGATTATACTGACAAACTACTTTTTGTCATAGAGAATTGATTGGATGATAACTCCACCATTTTTTGACCCTAATATTTGACCCTATTAGGTCTTAGAAATATATGCAGATTTGTTTGGATCTCCATAATTTTATATCTATCTTCAAGGACCTTCCATTCCAAATTAGGATATAGAGTAACCAGGGATCTTAGTAATTATATAGATGCTTTAGAGATATTAGTTATATATTCATATTATACTAATGTCAGATGTGGAATAAATGTGTAGATTAGACCTGGTGTTACATTAATATTTTTTTATAATCATGACAATGCAGTAATTCTCTACATTCATTTGACATCAGTAACTGTCTAATTATATGGACAGTTTTTCTATTAAGAATAATATTTGTTCTTTGTATCAATACATTTTTTCATATCTAAGTAAGTAATATGTCACATTTATGAATACATTGTTTTAATGTTTTATTGTCCTTACAGGACCTACTCCATTTGCCATGAGTTTCCAGTTTTTTCACACGAACCTGGCTGGGAGCTATAAAAGACCCAGACTATCATTCTAATGACACTGATCCTGTAGGAAGCGGAAGTACGCGAAACGTGCGCGTCGATCAGCTACATTGCGGGTCGCCTGGTGATGACGTCACTAACAGCGTGTGCACGCTGTCTCTGAGCCATTTTTCATTGTGCCTTGCTGTGCAAGTCTGTTACTAGGGCTATAAGGTAAGTGGAGCAGAGGGGACTAGTTCTAGCTATCTGTAGTATAGAACTTAGATTTCTGTGAGGGATAGGGGATAAATAGTGGGTCCCCATAGTTTTCTCTTCAGGGCCTTCCACTATAAGTGTTAGATAGGGCCACAGTAATTTATTTTTGTCCCCTCTGTCTCCACTTCAGCCCTCTCAGTATACTTATATGTATAGATTGTGTTTGGCTATTTTAGTGATATATTAGGTACCCTTATATTATATATATTTGGCAATATCTGTCAACTATCGATTTAGTATTTTACTTAATGATAGATGCCACTATACATTCAATTTGTATATATGTAAAGACACGTTTTGGCTACCTAAGTAATATATTTGGCACCCTCAATGAATTACATATATTTGGTAATATCTGTCAGCAATTCATATGACTATTGATAGAGCAATTTACTTATTGACAGAAGCCATTATATAATCAATTGGATCATTTTCTATTTATATTGTATATACAATTTTTTATTGTTTTTGTAAATAAAAGTTATATTTTAATATATCAATTCCATCCTTCTTTTTCAATTTGATTATATACATGCCAATTCTTATGGCTGGAGGGGTTTATAACTTGTGATTGGAATTTAAAGGTGTCTGTTCTTTTTCTCCACATATTTATCTCTGTTATATTATACACTGCTGATCACATCATTTATTCCTTGTGTTTATAAATGTATGGATATTGAAGCTATATATTAGCCATTCCCAATATACACAAGGAGACCCCTATTATTGTTGTTCACCTAACCTATTTTTTCAATGCATTACGGCACCTGCTGTAAATATGGGGTCCCTGATTTGTATTAACTTTTTGTGTATTGGAGTCTGTGTTACTATTGCAGTTGATATATGTTAGCGCGAAAGATTGGAATGGGGCCCATAATATTTGGTTTATTAACATATTGATAAAATGGACATTTAGTTACCTTTATCAGCATTATATTTAGTTGTTGGGTTATTTGATTAATTAGTTTAATTGTAGTTTTATTATAATATTGATTTTTTTTATTAGATCACTATATTGTAGTTTCAAGTCACTAAGAACTTTTTTATTTTGCTTTGTTCTGTGGCTCGTTCTCTCTCACTCTTTGCTGTTTGTTTCTCTCTATCTTTGCTCTATCTTTGCTGTCTGTGCTGAGCTTATTTGTGCTCTCTCTCTGAGGTGTGTAATGGTGGCAGTTATGATGCTTACTGTGTTGTGTAGCACATTCTCTTGCACTGTTTGTTTTCTGTCTCTCTCAGTGCTGTCTCTCTCTGTGCTGTCTCTCTCTGTGCTGTCTCTCTCTGTGCTGTCTGTCTGTGTGCTATCTCTCTCTCTCAGGTGTGTAATGCTGGTGGTTATGTCGCTTGCTGTGTGGTGTGACACATTCTCTCTCACTCTTTGCTGTCTGTCTCTCTCTCTGTGCTGTCTGTCTGTGTGCTTTCTGTATCTGTGCTGCCTTTCTGTGCTTTGTCTCTCGCTGTGCAGTCTGTATGTGTGCTGTCTCTCTTTCTGTTTCTCTCTGTGCTGTGTGTGTGTCTCTCTCTGAGGTGTGTAATGGCAGGGTTATGCTGCTTGCTTTGTTATGTGGCACGTTCTCACTCACTCTTTGCTCTTTGTCTCTCATTGCTGTCTGTCTCTCTCTCATTGCTGTCTCTCTTTCTGTGCTGTCTGTGTGCTGTCTCTCTCTGTGCTGTCTCTCTCAGGTGTGTAATGGTGGCAGTTGTTCCCGCTTGCTGTGTGTCACATTCACTCTCACTATTTTCTGTCTGTCTATCTCTCTTTGCTGTGCTATCTTTCTTAGTGCTGTCTGTCTATGTGTTGTCTGTCTTTGTGCTGTTTGTCTTTCTGAGTCATGTGACTTGTGACATCACTTATTCTCTCTCTTTCTTTCCTGTCTGCCTCTTTCTCTATTTACTCTGTCTCTCTATGCTATCTTCCTATCTCGCTTTATGCTATGTCTCTCTGTCCTGTATCTCTCTGTCAGGTCTCTCTCTAACTACTATTTCACTCTCCCTCTCAGCAATGTAATAGCGGGATGTGAAGGTGCTTTCTGAGAGTGTGACAGCACTTATGCTCTCTCTCTCTCTCTTTGTCTCTCTATCTCGCTCTCTTTACTCTGTCTCTCTATACTGTATGTCTATCTCTTTTTATACTATGTCTCTCTGTGCTGTCCTCTCGGCTCTGTAATGGAGAAGGTTATGGCATTTTCTGACTTGAAATATGTAGCATGTGTAGATATGCTGTGATACGCCAACTCTACAGACAATCATGCGCATGCGCAGTACAGACCTAACAGGTGAGACAGACAAACTGGTAATTATGTTTCAGATATGCATATGTCTCACTTTTTTTATATATTTGTGTTTATTTAAATGAAATAGATGTGACAATTATATTGATAGATTTAATATATATAAGTGTGGTTATTTTGTATATATATATATATATATATATATATATATATATATAATGCATTAGAGCAATTGTTCCTAGACCATGTGGTTTCCTTATATGCATTAACCTCTTGAGTACTGGGTTGTGTGTTAGCCTTGATGTATAGTGACACAGGCATAGTAATACAATATCATATTTTTTAATTAAACATATGTTTATATTGGACTGTTAAGTGACAAATAAGATTGAACTTTCATCATTGATACAGTTGATCACCCTCTACTAATCCAAATTCTCCACTCCCTGAGATACTGCTCTCTCATGGTTCACATCAAACCTACAAGATCGAACATTTAGTGTCTCCTTCTTTGGCAACTCTTCTCCTCACACTCTGTCTATTGGCGTACCCCAAGGTTCAGTCCTTGGTCCCCTCATATTCTCCATCTATACATACTCACTTGGCACCCTAATACAATCTTTAGGATTTCAGTATCATCTCTATGCAGATGACACTCAAATCTACTTCTCGGCACCTGATTTATCCCCCTCTCTTCTAGCATGTGTTTCCAACTACATTTCAAGCAGATTCTCCTGGATGTCTGGCCACCATCTCCAACTCAACATGTCTAAGACGAAACTCTTAATCTTCCCACCATTTTCTAGAGCGTCAATTCCTCACATCTCTCTCACTGTCAACAACGCCATCCTCACTCCCACCTCCCAAGCCAATTGTCTTGGGGTTCTACTGGAACCTGCCATCTCTTTCATCCCTCACATACAGTCACTAACAAAATATTGTCTTTTCAATTTAAGAAACATTTCTAAAATACGTGACTACCTTATATAAGACACAACTAACATTCTAATACATTCCCTCATCATATCTCATCTTCACTACTGCAACTCACCTCTGACTGGCCAACCCACCACCCATCTACCCCCCTTCAATCCATATTGAACTCCTCCGCTAGACTCATCTACCAAACTAAACGCTCAGGGCCTCATTCTATTATCGGCCGTAGGAGATGCTATCCCTTGCGGCCGCTCGCGCAGAAGAAAAGCCTTTGATCTAAGACGGCCGCAAGAGTTTCGGTCGCAAGAAAGCCCGGTTGCTATTCAATTGCTGCGGGAAACCTCTCTGCAAGGCTAAAACCGAGCCGCAGCTTACTTGCACCAAAAAGGTCCCGCTAGCACCAATTAAGCACATAATAAAGCCGAAATAAAGCCATCCTGCACTCTGAGGAGACTATAAAGTGATTGTAGGTGTTAGCAAAAATAGCACAACATTCCCCTACACTCAAATCCGTAATTTTTGTATTTTCAAATTCTTCTCAAATATCCGTGGACAAAGTCCCGAGGGCTTGGAGCACCTCAGACCCTCAAAGGCTGCGGGATTAGCCTCCGTCAAGTCCGTAAATGGGTAAAATAGACCTACGGGTCGTAAAGGCTAACTTACAAGTCGTAGCATAGAAAAGCCATCCTGTACTTTTATTAAAAGTAAAAGTGATGTTTGGTTTTAGAATTAATAGCTCAACATTCCCCTACTCTCAAATGCTCAAATAAAGATATTTAACTTCATCTATCATGCAAGCCCGCACGGGTTTGAATAACGAGCTACGGGCTTGGAGGGCAATCATCCGCCAAACCCGTACGTGCTTCACTAAGAAGCTACGGCCAAGTCTCAAGCCCGTAATCCTGAAATCAAACCTGAAATCAATTAACCAATATGAAGATGACAATCAAGGGCACAAATAGTTTAAAAGGGAGTGAAATTTGTAAATCTGTGACTGTGTTATATGCTGTCAGAGGAGGAGAGATGGAGGGAGAAGGCAGTGAAGGGCATGGAGAGCAGTACCCCCAGCCACAGGCTGGCCAGCCAGCTGCTGCACGAAAAAGGGCAGCAAATTTCACCAGCCAGGAAATAGAAACACTGGTTAGAGGAGTACAAGCCCGACACTCCATCCTAACCGGTGGGAGCGAAGTGAGGCCCAGGCAGAGGACATATGCCTGGAAGGAGATCGCGGCTGAGGTCTCCTCGCTGGGGTATGCGAATCGTACCTGGCAGTCTGTCCAGCACCGGTACCAAGACTGCCGCATTGAATTAAAAAAAAAGATGGCCCATGAGGCCAATGCGGCACGTGGAACCGGTGGTGGGCCGCCAGAAACCTTCACATACCCCTGTTGGAAGGCCACAGTCCGCGACATGATCCAGCCAGCGGCAGTCGTGGGTCTCCCTGGCCTGGTGGACTCGGGTCGGTCACAAAGCCTGCAATGTGAGTACCATGTACACCTTAACACCCTCATATGTACGCACATGTACCCCACACAGATAGATAACTGACGTTGAATTGCACTGTAAGATATCTGGTTGTGACTACAGATATATGAGGCCGCAAAAATCATGTAAATCCAGTGTAAAGAAATATACTCGTCAGAATTGTTAGCAATGAAATATATGTCCAATACCTCCTCCCACAACTGATTATGATACAGTTTTGCAAATCTATTGATGTTACTGTTATGTTTGCTGTTGGTTCCCAGTGCATATAAAGCATACATGACAACTCCATTGCAATTGTTTGTTTATTGTCATGAGTTCCCCTGTCACACTCTACTCCATGTTAAACTGGCCCATCCATAGCTGTTTGGCTTAACCCTCCTACTGCTTAGAATTCATGTACATTTTGATTATAGGTATAGCGGATGTATCCTGTTTTATGTGGGCATTTCAGTATGTGCTGGAAGAGTGCCGCCGCCGACTCTAGGGATGCGGCTGCGCTTGCGTCCCCATGTAGCCGTCAAAAATAGTTGGTACACCCAAAGCCCCTAACCCTCTAACCCTAACCCCATAAACCCCACTTTCTAACTCTAACCCATACCCCCTAACTGTAGCCAGAACCTGAAACCCATAACCACTTACCTGGCCTGCTG
This sequence comes from Discoglossus pictus, assembly GCA_027410445.1. Lineage (NCBI taxonomy): Eukaryota > Metazoa > Chordata > Amphibia > Anura > Alytidae > Discoglossus > Discoglossus pictus. The sequence continues at coordinate 250,655,466 of CM050164.1, forward strand.
GGCTGGCGTAGCTAGAGTAGTTGGCGGTGCACTTCCAGAGATGCGCACATACAACAGGATAGGTCCAGTCTAGCTGGTACATCCCCATGAGACTACATGTATAAATGTGCACACTGCAGCATATGCGGATACAGACTCTGATGGACTGCAAGTTTGTGTCGTGTAACAGCATAATCTGGACCATGTTACATTAACATGTTAACTCACATTGCTGAGGATTGGTCACAGATTGGTCTGTCTCACACACTGGCCAACAGATTCAGATGAGCACGTGTCCTAATTAACTGCAGTTGGCACACCGCACCAGCATTACATATAGTCATATGAGCCATGGGCCCTTTCCTGTTATCTGACCGTGACTGCTGGTAGCAGCAGTGAGCAGCCTCTACATGTCACAGCATTTTCCTGGAGATTATATAATCATGCATTTTTAGTGGGTTATGGTGTTGTTAAGGTAAGGGGTTCGGGTTAGTGTGAGGGCTAGTGCTTTTGGGCTTCTGTGTAAGGTGAAAATAATGTATATAACAGCGGCAGCGCCATCTATCAGCCCCTTGGTCCAACTGCTGCTGCCAGCAGTCGCTGTCACATAACAGGAAAGATCCCAGCCAGGATCCACAATACTAATGATGCAGATCAATTTTGATTAGCGTCAAACATTCACAGCCAATTACAAGTCACTCTGATCTCAGAGATATGGAAACAACAATACTCAAATCAAAATCATGTCTCATTTCAGTACGAGCAAGGCGTCCCCTGCCTCCACAGGTTCCTGCACCTTGTGAAGATGCAGGACCACCTGCAGCAAAATCACCTGCAGCAGGACCGTCATACCAAAGTCCACCTGGGCCATCCACGAGATGCCACCAATTGCCTCCAGCAATGGCCCCTTTAGCCAGGATAATGGCACCGCCTGGCTCCCAGCCAATGTGGGCTGGACAAATGTGGGGCCACCCAATGTGGTCCCATCCCAGTTGTGCCCACAGTATGGATCCCCAAGCAATGGTGCCCTGGAGCATGGGCCCCCGGCAGGGCATGTGGCCCCCGCAGGACCAGCAGGCCACTCTGGCCACTCCGGCCCAACAGGCCCCGCAGGCACAGCAGGCCCAGCCAGCCACTCTGGCCACTCTGGCCCCAAAGGCCCCGCAGGCCCAGCAGGCCCAGCCAGCCACTCTGGCCCCACAGGCCCTGCAGGCCCAGCAGGCCCAGCCAGTCACTCTGGCCACTCTGGCCAAACAGGCCCCGCAGGCCCAGCAGGCCCAGCAGGCCCAGCCAGCCACTCTGGCCACTCCGGCCCCACAGGCCCCGCAGGCCCAGCAGGCCCAGCCAGCCACTCTGGCCCCGCAGGCCCAGCAGGCCCAGCCAGCCACTCTGGCCCCACAGGCCCTGCAGGCCCAGCAGGCCCAGCCAGCCACTCTGGCCACTCTGGCCCCACAGGCCCCGCAGGCCCAGCAGGCCCAGCCAGCCACTATGGCCACTCCGGCCCCGCAGGCCCAGCAGGCGACTCCGGTCAGGCAGGACACACCACTCAGCAGTGCCTCCACCCAGAGGACACAGTGGTCTGGGTCGCCGCCAGTTAGTCCGGCGCTGTCAGCGGCCCAGTGCCAGGATTTCCTGGCTCATCTCCAGCATGAGCGTGAGCAAAATCAACAGTTCATGCTGGAGATGAAACGCCACGATGACAGGAAGTTCGAGGAGATGAGACGCCACAATGAAAGGAACTTCGTGGAGATGAGACGCCATAATGAAAGGTTGTTCCAAGAGGTGAGGCGGCATAACATTGGGATGGAGGAGTATGTCCGAAGGCCCGAAATGGCCCGAGAAGGCCAGCCCCAAGACTGGGCTACCCCTTCAACCTCACCCCCTTCAACCTCACAGACCTTGTCACCAGCATCCAGGCCGGAAGAGCCGCCAACCATTCGCAGAGATCAGTGCCGGCCTAGGGGAACATTTGCCAAAGGCCAGGAGAGCCAGGAAACACACAAGTGAAAGCAGAAATAGGTGAGAACCTGTTCATGTTGCATATAGAAGCAATTGATGTCCAAGATCTATTGACGTTGAGGTGTTGCAGTCAATGCATATATTGTTCTAGTTGATGTCTTGTTCTTATCTCTTTAGGTTCCAATTTATTGATTTTCCGGAATTTCTGCCTCCAGTTTTCTTTTGTTTTTATATAATTTGAAAGCATAAGATTAAACATTATGTATTGCTCACATTATCATTGTTTTTTTTCGTTTGTACTGTACCATGATTGGTAAACACCACATGAATGCTACACACCAACGTTATTGGATTAGTACATACATCTTCCTTCAATATACCAGCCCTGTGTTAATGTAGGGTTGGGGTAACAGCCACTAGTGCAGCTGAGGGTGGAGGTAATATTCCTAAATTTGATTCCAGTAACGGTGATGCATGATATTCGTGTTTCTGACACATGGAGAGATTAATTCAGGGTAAATATCAAAAGTGAGTCCACCACTAAGTGAAATTGTCGATATTTTGTGGGGCCACCATTATTTTCCTGCACTGACGTAACCCTCATGGGGATTGAGTTCCCCAGAGTTTCACAGGTTGCCACTGGAGTCCTCTTCCACTCCTTCATGATGATATCATGGAGCTGGTGGATGTTAGAGACCTTGCACTCCCTGTAACGGAGTTGGAACACGCAGTCCAATATCTCCGCTGGTATACGGTACAATATCCAAGAAGCACTACAGTCTCACCATTCCCAACCTCCAATATTTGACGACACTCAATTGGGAGTCAAATGAATACTGACTTTATTTTGTTGGGCAGAAATATATATATACACATCTCTTCCCACAGGCAATACACACATCCCCCATAGTTGGCCACAAAATACACATAGAGGGACAACAGGTGGGTACACCTCCCGGAGACTACCTGGCTACTTTGATACAATCAGACATTGCTTAGATCATCCTTCTTTGTTATGTCTGATAATGCAAACACTTTATACAATAGACTTCCTTATCCTATGAGGAGTCTCTGTACTAGGATTATCTATTATGCCAAGGTCTGCAATAGTCTGGGCTAAGATTTTGCAGAGCATAAACCAACATACATACAGTATAACAGTATGATCATATTTTAACCATAACCATAAAACAGGGTAAAACAGTGATGGGTTCCGTTACACTCCCCACCTTCCATTTGAGGATGCCCCCACAGATGCTCAATAGGGTTTAGGTCTGGTGACCTACTTGGCCAGTTTATCAACTTTTGACCTTCAGCTTCTTTAGCCAGGCAGTGGTCGGCTTGGAGGTGTGTTTGTAGTCGTTATCATGTTGGAATACTGCCCTGCGGCCCGTTCTCCTATGGGAGGGATCATGCTCTTTCTCAGTTTGTCACAGTACATGTTGGCATTCATGGGTTCCCTCAAAGAACTGTAGCTCCTCAGTGCTGGCAGCATGCATGCAGGCCCAGACCAAACATATATGCATGTGTATATATGTTTTCGATAATATGTTGTGTGGATTCCCCCTATATGCATTTACCTAATGATGTCAGATGCTGCCTCCCCTCTCTCTGCATCACTGTTTAGGTTCAAAATGATGGGTTCCTCTCATATCAAAGTTTTTGTGTTCGTTGTGACTTATCCATTTATCTCCGGCACTGGGGAGCTACAGTTCATTGAGGGAACCATGAATGCAAACATGTACTGTGACATACTGAAGCAGAACATGATCCCCTCCCTTGGGAGACTGGGCCGCAGGGCAACATAACATAACGACCCTAAACACACCGCCAAGACGACACTGCCTTGATAAAGAAGGTAAAGGTGATGGACTGGCCAAGCTTGTCGCCAGACCGAAACCATATTGAGCATCTGTGGGGCATCCTCAAACTGACGGTGGGGGAGTGCAAGGTCTCTAGCATCAACCAGCTCTGATGTATCATTAAGGAGGGAAGAGGACTCCAATGGCAACCTGGGAAGCTCGGGTGAACTCCCTGGCCATGAGGGTTAAGGCAGTTCTGGCAAATAATGGTGGCCACACATAATTGACATTTCGTGTCAATTTGGACATTTCAAATTAGGGGTGTACTCACTTTTGTTGCCAATGGTTTAGACATTAATGGCTGTGTATTGAGTTATTGATGGGTCAGCAAACTTACTTTACATTGTAGGAGAGTGTCATTTCTTCAGTGTTGTCACATGAAAAGATATACTAAAATATTAACAACAATGTGACGGGTGTACTCACTTATGTTAGATACTGTGTCCCTCATTCAATTGCAATTGGCCAATTGAATAGGGCTCGAAATAAGCACATAACATATATTCTATGAAAAATGTTTTAGTTAGTAAACATCTATCCAAAAGCAAGGTTTTCACTAACTAAAATCTTTTGGAAACAATATATGTTCTGTGCTTAGTTTGAGCCCTATTCAATTGGCCAAATCGCAATTGAATGAGGCCCTGTATGTTCACTATTAGGATGTGAGCCACTTACGGACACCTGTCTCATTTGTCTGTTTCTGTGTCATATAGATTGTTAATACCAACCTTCCCTCATTGTTGAAATCAGTAATGCAAACACACTGTGAGAATTCTATTGACACCCCTAACTGATGGTGCAGAGCACAGATGTGGAGTCTGAAGGTCCTTTCATTGATGTTACGGAAATGCTATGGTATCAACATTGACGAGGCAGACACAAACAACATCTCGGATAAATCATATTTACTATTTACAGAAATTAACAAAGCAAGCTTGCCACAATTCCACAGGTTGACTAATCAACACAGGTATGCAAAGGATCATGGTGGAGGGGGTAGGATACAAAATCCAAGTAACACAGGGAAATAGGGATATGAGAGCAGAATGCAGGCAGGGAAAATTACATTGATATAGATGATCAGGGGATATACAGTGTATCAACCAACATTAGGCAATATAATAGATCTCATTATTGTTACGACATATATATAACAGTCAATAAGGAAACACCATAATAATCCAGAATAAGGTGATATACATATGGGGAGACCAAAATGTATGCTTGTGTGTTAAACGGACACTCTGATGCCACATCAGAAGTATAAGTGCTCAATCAGTGAATGCTATGAGCCCATAACGTCAGTTCTCACGCAACAATAAGCAGCACATAGGTAACCTTGGTCAAAAAGATGGTGACCTGACCAGGACCATATCAGTCAGATGTTACTTATTGCAGAGAACTCACAACAAACCAGGCAATATCATGGATAGTTTGTTCTCTGATTGATTATCTATACTCACTGTTGTTGCATATGCATAACTGAAGATTAACGTAACCTCCTTAACTGTTAAGTCCCAAGCCTGGATTTACTCTTCCCCATATGCACAGGGAGGGTCACATCTGCACTGAAGAAAAGATCTTGAAGGGTTGGTGCTGCAGGCTTCACAACAGTCCAAGTAGAGGAGAGGATAGAATGTCTAAACCAATAGGTACATATGAATCGAGATAGACTATATGAGCATACACATGCTGTGGATATACCAGGAACATCAGATGACAGATGTCACATCACATCTGCATTGTATATTGAAATTGTCTCGTGACACATTTCGGCTATTCAGTCAAGGTCATCAGATATCAAACTGGATCCAACAAAGCAATGAAACGGACACATGCACATACATGAGGACATTGACATGGCCATGGAATGTCAGGATGTTTATCGTCATGCCTTGTTCTGACCGGGATCTGGAATACAAACACACAAATAATATATTAGTGGAAACCTTACATATGCCATATGAGCAGCCACCAGGTATGTCGGCACACATGTTATGCGTTGGGATCTCGTACAAGCTAACCATCTGTCCGATGATAATGATGGCCCAGACTAATTTGTCCTGATGTGGGAATATTTGGATTAGTCTAATTCTCATTTATTTGTATTGCGTGGCGCTGTACAGGGGAGAAGAACCCGAAAATATACAGTATGTAATATTGTCAACGCAAGAAAATGGAGGGCCCTGTTTTGAGCGTAAAGTCTGTTGATAAATGATTTGTTCCCAAAGGCCCACACAAGATTCAAAAATCACCATTTCCAAGCTAAAGGTAATGGACATGGGGAAGAGTTGATAAGGAATAGCAAGGTTAATAAGTAAGTCAGAGATACATAGGAAGGAGGTTGTATCAAGTAGAAAGATATGCATTAGTCGGAGAGGAAAGGGATCAGATGTAAAGTGCGATGCACTATTATGTAATAAGGTATCTGCCCCATGTGGACAGATAATGTAATCTGCAGATGGGACAGTCAGGAGACACATAGTTTAACCACAGCTTGAGTAAGATTAGCTGATGGGCGAATAAAAGGAGAGAGGTGGGCATGAGAGTTGAAATGAAAATGATGCAGACAAAAAGGGGAGAAGTAAAGAAGAGTCTGAGGAAAAGGCAGGGGATGTGAGGAAGAAGACAAGAGAAAACATAGTGGAAAGGGTTAATTGGGATAGTTAGCAGAAGACTTGTGTGACTCAATAAATTAAGGGTAAACAGGGGTGGGTGGGATGAGGAGAGAGACAGACAGACAGACAGACAGAGAGAGAGAGAGAGAGAGAGAGAGAGAGAGAGAGAGAGAGAGAGACCAGTGCAGCCTGTAATAGAAAGGGAAGATCACACCAATCACAAATTGATACATGTTCGGACATCCACATGTGGTTCTCTACCTTGGATAGATCAAGTGGAGTATTCAACGAAGAGATCTGTTCCCCCAGGACACGTCTGCATGGTCCGATAAACATTTCGGACAGCTTCAGCAATACATAGGGGATGTCTTGGGAAAACGAAAGTTAGGCCTACATTAATGGAGTTATTAGTCATTTCCTCTCATGCATAAATGCACGTTTCCCGCAAATACTCACTTACAATGTAGACGACATTGATGTAGCTGATGTTCTGTTGCTGGCCAGGTCGTTTCCCATGTCTGCTGACAAAGAACAGGGGACATCCACTCTTTGCATCCCATGAGGTACATTTATTATGGTTTACAATATGCTGGTATGTTCATATATCCAGATTGCTAGGAATTGCAATTACCTCCATGGCATGTGGAATAGCATAATCAGACAATGGGAACATTACTGTTCTGGGAAAATGTTTTCAAATACGATTGGGAGGTCTATATCCATTGACATTGTGGAATACATCAGACCATCCATTTAGCTTAGCTTCTTGAGGTTGGCAGATATCAATATATATGATGTGTATGGGAATGTGCTCATACTTACCATTAACGGATATCAGAGCAGGCTGTATTTGATCCAGTATGAAGAATGCGTCACGAGACATATGTTACATCACAAAGCTATCCTCTACTGTGGACTGTTGGATATTCTGGAAGACAATGGGGAAGGAGAAAAGAGATGTATTAGTAACCATAATCAAGGTACATTATCGTTGGTTGTTATTAGTTTCAGACTTACATGGGAAGTACTCACGAATATCGTGGGCACGTAGTTGTGACCCCTGAACGTTATCCTCACCAGGGGGAGGTACTGGACGCTCCGCCGGTTCAAGCGCAGCATCATCAATGTTACCCAGACAGTTTGCCTGTACTGCTATATTGTGCAGACAACAGCAGGCCGTGATCACGTGACAAACCTTCACTGGTGTATACTGTAGTGCCCCGCCAGTGGAATGTAAACATCTGAAGCTCATCTTCAGGAGGCCAAAGGTGAACTCTATTACATTCCGGGTTCTGCCATGGGCCGCATTGTACCTCTCCTCCCCCTCTGTGCATGGATTGTTCACAGGGGTCAACAACCACGGCAAACACCTATATCCTGCATCACCTGAAGGAAACAAAAATGGGAGATGTAGATATGAATGTGAGTTTGTGTTGCTCGTTAAAGCATCTGTAAATATACGCAATGATTAATGTGACGTTAGTTTAGGGTTCTCTGGGTTGGAACTTCATACTCCTATGACCACGTCACATCGGGTTAGGCACAGCAACAAGCTACGATGCAATGGCTCAGTCGGCACACCTTCTTTATGGCGCACGGCAAATGAGCGCGGACAATACGGCGATGACAGAAGCCGGCGACAGTAGCAAACTGTTGGAAATTGTGTGCCAAAATGTGCGTCCATCAAAGAGCACAAGTTGTAGAATCTATTGACTAATGGGCCAAAACCCTTAACCCAAACCACTGAGACCCCATGCCTAACACTAACACTCATAATCCAAAGCCTTAGCCCATAGATCCCTAAGCCTAAAACCCCTAAGTCCACCCTTAAATCCTTATCTCAACTCCTGCGCACAGATGTTGTGCGCGCTATTGAGGGACTCTATTTTGTCTGTTGGCGCATGCGTTGTTGCGCATTTTTCACGCAACAATGGAATAGCATTACAGTGGAACATGATGTATATTTTAGGGGATCCTTCATGGGTACTCACCCAGTAGCCACCCAGGTGGAGCTTCTCCAGACTCAAAATAAAGATGGGTGGATGACTGACGCAGGATATGGGCATCATGAGTACTTCCCGGGAAGCCTGCAACCACATTTTGTATGCGCATGTCTGCATCACAAACAACCTGGACATTGATGGAATGATAGTGTTTGCAATTTCGGAACAGCGCTTCTTGCTCTCTAGGAGGTATCAATGCTACATGTGTACAATCTATAGCACCGAGCACATTGGGGATACCTCCCATTCGAAAGAAATCTGCTTTCACCTTCAAGATCTCTTCCCCAGTGTGGGTAAAACTGATGTGTCTGGCAGTTTTCGGAACGATAGCATGGAGGAATGTCCTCAGGCACCTTGAAAGGCTTGCCTGAGACATTCCTCCTACTATGCTAGCAGTGTTCTGAAAACTGCCAGATGATAGGATGTGTATGGTGGCTAACATCCGTGTCATGCCTGGGATGGCTCTATTGGTCCGCGAGGAAGGCTCCATGTCCTGCCTCAGGACCGCATAGAGCTCCTCCAGGCTGGCACGGGTTAGCCTAAAACGCTCATACACTTCCACATCAGTTAACCCCTCTAATGTGACTCTCTCCCTGTACACCCTGGGTGCACGAATCCTCCTGGCAGGCTCCTGGGCCTGCTCACCCCCCTGTGGGTCTGGCTGTGCAGGAGCTCCCACTTCATGTGCCACACCCTCTAGGGGTCTCTCATCTGGCCCCCCCATCAGCTGATCACCCACATCAAGGTCCTCCTCCCTGTCTGCAGGTGCCCTCATATCCCCCTGTCCCTGTGCCACTGGAGCTCTCTCCCCTAACTGACCCCCCCACCATGACCCTAGGCATATCCTGTGATGAGCCACTTGCCTGGCTTGGTTCCGGACCACCATGGATTGCATCAGGACGCTCACCTACATTCACTCCCAGCCGCCCCTCTCTGTCATGCCTCAGCCACTCCTCAGTCGCACGCCTGACAGCCCGGTTTCCACTCTGCAACATTCTAAACAAATATCCATTCCTACGACGCTGCGGTCTCATCACATACCTATACGCCGCACTCAGGTTGCTGCTATCCATGATGGTTCAGACTTGCTAATTCATGGATGATGATGTGGTTATATAGCTTGCTAATTACCCCAGATGTGATTATCCAGGTGGATTTCACAAATGGAAAAGCTCACTGGTGTATCTAAGCTTCATCATGTTATGAAGTTCCCTGATTATGGATTTGTTTAGCCATTTTAATTAGTAACCCCTAATATTCTGGCCCACATTTGAATTTGTGCCCATGCTACATGATCTATGTAATGTGGCGTGGAAATATATACAATATTTGTGTTCAAAAATGTAGATGTGATAAAAGAGATGTAAATCAGATAATGTTGATATGTTTAGTGGACACATTCTAGACTTTCTGAGTGCTAAAGGGTTCATTTGGCCGCCATATTGAGGATGTACATGACAATAAAAAGATATCTTTTATTAACATATTTGATCATTGGGGATTGTTTTTACAGTAATTCGAATGCCTTTTATTGCTTCCTTTAGACTTTTAGGGCCCTTTCAGCCCGGTTTCATTACAATGCCGTAAGTGCATCGTGTGGACTTAAACGGATGCGGCCGCAAATTAAATCTAGCCAGGTGCGAATCGCGGCCTTCAGAATGTAGGAAGGCCGTGACGTTTAGGCGCGCACGCAAGCTGGAAGGGGGACGGACTAGCCGCGCCCGGCACGAACCATCCAATAGTGGAATCGCGCATCGCTCCACAGGTCGCACAGCCAATCATTTACGGGATAGACCATTTGATTGACAGTGGGAGTGAATAAATAGGAATGACACACGCCCACGCCTCGACTGTGTTGCGATTTCTGATGAGGTAGCACGCGGTTCCAGGAGCTTGGTGGTTGAGAGGAGGTAAGTTGCTTTATTATCAAGTCGCGGTTTAAGTTCTTTTTACGGGAATCCATTACTACATTTACGGATGCCGATGTAAAGAAGAACAATTGTGTTTTTTGCTTGTTTTTAGGTGTTTGGAGTATTTTTGCTTGTGTGTGAGTTTAGATCCGGCCCGTAGGAGTTTGGAGGGAGGTAAGTTGCATTGTACATGCTTTTCATCCTATCAAGCTGTCTTTTATTTGTATGTTATGCCAATTTCTATATTTACTGAATACACTGGCGAGAGGTACAATTGTGTTTTTTGCTTGTTTATAGGTGTTTGGAGTTCTTTTGCTTGTGTGGGAGTTTTGATCCGGCCCATAGGAGTTTGGAGGGAGGTAAGTTGCATTATACATGCTTTTCATCCTATCAAGCTGTCTTTTATTTGTATGTTATGCCAATTTCTATATTTACTGAATACACTGGCGAGAGGTACAATTGTATTTTTTGCTTGTTTATAGGTGTTTGGAGTATTTTGGATCTTTGATCCGGCCCTTAGGGGTTTGGAGGGAGGTAAGTTGCATTGTACATGCTTTTCATCCTATCAAGCTGTCTTTTATTTGAATGTTTTGCCAATTTCTATATTTACTGAATTCACTGGCGAGAAGTACAATTGTGTTTTTTTTGCTGTTGGCCTATAGGTTTGGAGAGTTTTTTGTTGTCGGGAGAGTAGTTTTGTGGAGGGAGGTAAGTTATTTATATTTTTCTGTTTCGTATTATATCTGGATATCTCTCTCTCAAACTCAATCAAACTCAAACTCAATCTCTCTCTCTCTCTCTCTCTCTCTCAATCTCTCTCTCTCTCTCTCTCTCTATATATATATATATATATATATATATATAGAGAGAGAGAGAGAGAGATTGAGAGAGAGAGAGAGAGAGATTGAGTTTGAGTTTGATTGAGTTTGAGTTTGAGTTTGAGATTTCTACACATATTTGCAATACACATAGGTGTTCCAAACTGCTTCTTCAATGGGGCTTGACAAGAACTTATTTTCAGCCTAGAGCAGCAGGACCATGTAGTTCCTACTACCTCTGGTACAGAAGATGGCTTCAGGATAGGTACCACACCCAGAGTATAATGCAGATAGGATATTAGTGGCCTCAGACATGGGCCACTCCCCACACATGATAGAAGCACACAGTAAATAGCCGCATACCTTGTATATATGAAAACTGTAACTGACCCTTCCACATTGTTTAGGAAAGTATTGATCTAGCGTGTTTCATCAGCGCCTCTCAGGTCCAGAGTGAGAGGTGCTGTACACCCCTCCCACTGCTGTCACAGGCTCTGTCCACTTAAGGTTGATTACTGCAGTTAGTTACAACATTGATATCCAAGCAGAAATAGTGTTAGAGGTGATCAGAATGGGGGACGAGCGTGGAGCAGGTAAACAAACTAAAACATTTCTTTATTTCTCTTTCTTTTCTTTTCAGGTGGTGATGGAGGGAGAGGAGCAGAGGGGAGAGGAGTGGCAGGGGATCCCGGGGCGTGGAGGTGGGGAAGAGGAGGGGAGGAGTGAGGAGGAGGAGGTACGAGTTGAGGAGGGGGAGGTAGTAGAGGAGGAGGTAGTGGAGGAGGAGGAGGAGAGAAGGAGGAGGGAGGAGAGGAGGAGGAGGAGGGAGGAGAGGAGGAGGAGGGAGGAGAGGAGGAGGAAGGGAGAGGAGGAGGAAGGAGGGAGGAGAGGAGGAGGGAGGAGAGGAGGAGAAGGAGGGAGGAGAGGAGGAGAAGGAGAGAGGAGAGGAGGGAAGGAGGAAGGAGGGAGGAGAGGAGAGGAAGGAGGGAGGAGAGGAGAGGAGGAGGGAGAAGGGAGGAGAGTAGAGGGAGAAGGGAGGAGAGTAGAGGAAGGAGGGAGGAAAGTAGAGGAAGGAGGGCGGAGAGGAGAGGAAGGAGGGAGGAGAGGAGAGGAAGGAGGGAGGAGAGTAGAGGAAGGAGGGAGGAGAGGAGAGTAGGAGGAGGAAGGAGGAGGAGGAGGAGGAGGAGGAGTGGAGAGGGTCCTCATCCCCAGTCTGGAGAGCAAGAGGCTGGCGGTAGGTCCAGGGCCCACAATTATAGCCGGGAGGAGAACAGGGTCCTCCTGGAGGCCATCTGTGCCCGCCCCGTTATCACCTCGGGGGGTAGGGAAGTCAAGGCTGGGCCCAGGGCTAATGCTTGGCAGCAGGTGGTGGATCTGGTAAATGGTGTGGCAGGCCGTGGACGGAGTCTGCGGTCCGTCAAGCACCATTTCGACGACATCAGGGCCGTGGTGAGAAAGAAGATGGCGCAGGAGGCCGAGGGGGGGAGGGTCAAGTACCTTGAACATGAAGGGATTGCAAGGGCCATGCTTGCACCCTCCGACGCAGCTGGAGCATCAGGCCTGGTGGAGCAGCAGGACCCAGCCTCCATGGCAGGTGAATATGACATACAGCAACATGCCACCACATGTGCATCACACACACTACACATGGACATGACACTGACATGTCAGCTCCATGAAATAACAAGGGATAGATGGATGCATCATTAAATTCATGAAGCTGACAAATCACTGTCATTCCTGGTCAACACAACAGTAATCAAGCAATAGAGCAGGTGTGTCCGAACTCGGTCCTGGTGGGCCACACACATGCCTGGATTTGATAACCCTGCTGCGCACAGGTGAGTCAATCGCTTCTTCAGTCATCCTGATTGACTCACCTGTGCACAGAAAGGATATCTTCCAATCCAGGAAAGAGTTTGGACACCCCTGTAATAGAGAGTCCATGTATTGGTGTGCCCGTTCAGCCTATGCAGTTACAGACAGCAGCCGTAATACAGATAGCGTTGTGAGCCGAGAACCATCAAGAACAGAAACCTAAGAATAGATAACAGCTAGTATAAGATAGCTAATCAGAGAATCATCCATATTCAAGGCTAGATGTCAGATAATTAGAAATGAACACATATCAATGCGCTAATCAACATACTAATGACATGTACCTTTCTTCTCTATCTCTCAGCATCCAGGAGGAGCTCTGGGTCCTGTGACCAGGGAGAGGAGGCGGGGCCATCAGCCCCGTACCAGGATCTTCCAGCACAGGGGGAGGAGGAAGGAAGATCGGAGGGCTCTGGGTCAGAGGATGGGCTGGTCATTGACCTTGCAGGGTCACCTGCCACAAGCCCTGGGCCTATGCCCATCCTCGAAAGACTTGCTCTGGGGCCCTTCCCCCGCCCAAGGGACAGCACCTCCTTCCCCACACAGTGTGCTGGCCTGGTCACCACCGGGCACATTGTCACCACAGGCTCCAGCTGTGGACCTCCCCGCTACACCTCACCACGCCCACCCAGCGGTGTCGTCGCCGCAGAGCCAGGCTGTGCAGGTGGAGATGCTGGCCGTCATGAAGGAGCTGCTGCCAAGCTCACAGAGGATCAAGGCCAGCATCTCTGCACATATGACCCACAGCCTGGCCAGGCTGTCCAGGGAGGTGAGGAGGCACCACATGACATCGGAGCACCTTCAGATCAGGCTGCTCAGACACGCGATGGTCCCCTCACCAACATCAACGGGGATCTCCCAATACCCCAGCCAAGAGCAGCCTGGCCCCTCCTCTCCTCCCATGTGTCTGCCACCGCCCAGACCACCGCTGCAGGCACCACCCCGCCCGCCCCCCCCCCCCACCATCACCACCAGAGGGGAGACGGAGGATGGGCACAGGTGATGTGGGTCCTGGGCCCAAGCGGAGGAGGACATAGGGCCTCATTCAATTGCAATGTGGCCTATTGCTAAGGGATCAATTTGAGCACAGAGCATATTTTCTACAGATGTTTGTAGTTAGTGAACTTCTCTCCAAAAGCAAGGTCTTCACTAGCTACAAACGTCTGTAACTAAATATATGCTCTGTGCTTATATAGAGCCCTTTACAATCGGCCATATCGCAATTCAATGATGCCCATAGGGTCTGCAGACATGTTTTAGCCTTCTCAACAGCACTCCTCAGTGACCATCAATTGGTGACAGGTTAAACAGAACACAAAGGGCCTCATTAAAATGTGATTTGGGCAATTGAATCGGGCTCTATATAAGCACATAGGATATTTTTTTTACAGAAGTTTTTAGTTAGTGAAGACCTGGCTTTTGCATAGAAGTTCCCTAACTAAAAACTTCCTTTCAAAAATATGCTGTGTGCTTCTATAGAGCCCTATTCAATTTGTTACATAGCATAGTTTAATGAGGCTGTTAATTAGTAGTGTGACCAATACATTGTCACTAAGGAGTGCTGTTGAGAACAGATGCTGCAGGCCCTATGATGTTTTCAGGCCTTATTTCTTAGGTTTTGTCTTTTTTTGCTTTTTTTTTAGGTCCATGAAGGCATCTCCTGCATCTTCAAGCATTGTGGAGGAATTATGAGGTAGAGGGTTTTCCCAGTGCCTCTCAGGTAGACATGCCTTCAATGGCAGCCCCCTTAACATGTAGCTCCCACAATCTTACAGCTATCATATAGCCAGATATCTCCGACTTGATTGTTGGTAGCTTAAATGTAGACTAATACAGCTATGGCGGTGGACTTGCAAAGTCTTACAATGGCATGTTAATAACAGCCAGCAATAATATATGCACTAGTGACGCATGTGATCCTGACCTCAATAGTAGTCTGAGAACAGATCTTTGGGTCTGATGTAAGAAACAGTGAATCTGGCTGCTGACCTTTGTATCCTCTCCATAATAATGGCTATTAGCCCATATTTCTGATTATCCACAGACCTAGCTAATAGTTAGTAATGCTTGCAGATGGGAATCAGGTGAGTTGGTATATTGGTACAGTATTTAGAACTCTACTGTACATACATCGTGATTCTAAATTGTTTTGGATCCTCCTCCGCATTTTTTGATTTGAACACTTCTTTCAGATTTTTGTTTGGTCAACACACTGTATGTGTGAAACTGGATTGGATTACACAGTCCAAAGGTTGAATCATCTGTTTCATTGAGCAGATCTAGTTACAAGTTGTAAGTGCTATGCACATAAATGGTTTCTTCAGTTAAATGGAGAGATTTCTGGTTCCGGTTGCAGCATGTGACCCTGGTAGGTGCTATGCATCATGCTTATTCTAGACTATTAGATTGACCCCTGTAGGTTTCCCCTTTTTTCCAGCCTCTTGCTCTTCAAGGACCCGCCCACACCACACCCATGATATTAATGCAGTTTTGACCACTGCTGATTGTGGTCTGTCTATCAAATACAGCTTTGTTATACTGTTATGTGAATGCACAATCTTGACCACTGCTGATTGTGGTCTGTCTATCAAATAAAGCTTTGTTATACTGTTATGTGAATGCACAATCTTGACCACTGCTGATTGTGGTCTGTCTATCAAATAAAGCTTTGTTATATTGTTATGTGAATGCACAATCTTGACCACTGCTGATTGTGGTCTGTGTAGAAAATAAAGCTTTGTTAGACCTTTCTGACTGCGTCCATGTGTTATGAATATGTTTGGTTCTGTGAAATCCACATGCATTACATTAGTGTCACATTCCTAGAAATGTAAACTGATGAGCCATAGTTAACATGCAATAGATCAATACATGTAAAACTGTTGAGGAGTCAGAATAGCTTTAGATATCATCTGATCCCAAATATCATATCTACTACTAATATAGGGTTAATACCCATGACAAGTCTGACTAGCGATACTGTGGAGTAGGAACATTCCTCTGAGGGCCTACAATGAATAGGAAAGGTGACACTGGAGTGCTTTTCCAGTTCCTTCTCTAGTTGATTGGGATTAGTGTGACCTCTCTTGTAAGACATACCCCCCTACACTGGCCCTATGTAGGATAGCTCACAGCTTCATTGAAGTACACAAACTCCTTCATCCACATCACATAGCATATGTGTGAATACAGTTAGTTGCCCAATAATGAACATGCATTGGCTAAATATCCTTTGGTTATCATATCAATAGCACATGAGCTCTATTGTGATCCCTTAAATCTCTATCTAATTGCATACACATCTAGCTCATCACATCCACATTAGAGAATACAAATAGGGGCCAAATCAGACCGCCACTTGGCATATATCAAGTACCAGGGGAATATTTCATTATATGTGGTTAAGTTCTTCAGGTGTGTCCGACTCTCCGTGACCCTATGGACTGCAGCACATTCAGCTAGGTCTCTGCCTGTGCTGTTATCCACGGTTTCCAAGCTAAATATACTGGTGTGGTTTGTCAGTTCCTTCTCAAGTGGATTGGACCTTGTCTGATCTCTCTGCTATGATGTGCCCACCTACAGTGGCCCTACATGTTATTGCTCCCAGCTTCATTCAGGTACACAAGCCCCTTCACACCACTTAGCAATGCTGAAGGGGACCAGGGGAACATGCACCACACATATCTACTCTGACCCATCAGGAAGGGCCGCAAGCTCCGGGATCGACAGCAAACTCACCGCCATCAGGCATAATCTCTGCTACGCCCATCCTGGTGGGAGCCATGTGCCAGGTGTCTAGTTATTCCCATTTGGTGAACTTCCAAACTGTTCTGCTATTTATCAATTTACATGGGTGAGGCTTGCTAAGTGGTGGTGGTGGTGGTGAAGCAGCTTGTGTCCTGAATGAAGCTGTGAGCTACTGTAGGTGGGCAGGTCATAGCAGAGAGATCAGACAAATCCCAATCCACTAGAGGAGGAACTGACAACCCACTCCAATCTCTTTGGCCTTCAAACTTTGGATAACAGCACAGGCAGAGACCTAGCTGAATGTGCTGCAGTCCATAGGGTCACGGAGAGTCGGACACAACTGAAGAACTTAACCACATATAATGAAATATTCCCCTGGTACTTGATATATGCCAAGTGGCGGTCTGATTTGGCCACTATTTGTATTCTCTAATGTAGATGTGATGAGCGAGATGTGTATTCTATCGTTGATCAACCATATAGCGTGCATCGAATGTGCGCTGTCATCTGCGCACCGACACATGCGCGCATCAACAACAGCAGGCCCGACAGGAGGCTAGCGGATCTAATGATTAGGATTAGGCTGTGGGGTGTAAGGGTTAGGATTAGGCTGCGGCTACAAGGGTTAGAAGGGTTTATGGCATTAGGTCATATCACTTGCGCCCTTTCATCGACGCGCACTAGTCAAAAATATTACAACTGCGCAATGATGTGGGCCCGCTCATGTCAGCTACATGTTGTCAAAACACATTTGCTGTGCGTGCCAATGTTGGGGTGACATATTCTATTATAGGGCTGTTTTAGAGGCTACAATGGAACCTGTATGTGTGCTGACCAATCAAACATATGAGGAATATTAAACTAATTTGAACTAGTGTTAATTTGGAGGCTGTAATGCTTGGGTCTCCATTTTAGGGTTACAGGCTTAAACCATGCAGACTGCAAAAACTGTAACAAAATTGATACCTTTAACCTCCAAGCACGTTACCTAACATGTTTCTACGTTACAAACGTCTTTATCAAAGGATCCTTTGACAAAGACGTTTGTAACGTAGAAACATGTTAGGTAACAGGCGAGCGTAGCGTGACGTCATCACGCACGCCGTAATCAGGAAGCGCGAACCTCCGAGTTGATGGAGGCACAAACGCTCTATAGTAAATAGTTCAGAGGCAATTTAAGGGCATATATATAACTTTGGCTACTATAGCTTATATCTTGAATTGATAAGTACCCTCGGTAATCAAGTTAAGAGGAGACAGTCGTTCCAGAAACTATATGTCAGTTGTGTGTGTGCATATATACACAAAGGGAAAGCAGCTTTGCTTTATACACTGACTTGACTCTATATCAGACTCTATTAGACTCCCATATGAGGCTGAGCATTTTGTAAGTGCTGTATTCTTGACCACCTATATAATACTACTAACAATAGGTGCTCCATACCACTTGCTAGTAATCTCTACCAGCATTATATATATTTATAGACTTATGGGATTTTCTTTATAGCTCTTAAGTCAGTGAGCAAATGCCCTTTTATATACTCTGATAAATTATCTTTGTAACTACACTCTAAGAATATTATATGACAGAGTGGTAATAGTGGTTACAACAGCCATTGAAGGAACTACTTTTCACAGTGTTTTTAAACCTTTTTTTAAACTCTTTTAATCGACGTTGTTTTTTCACTAATAAATTTCCAATACTATGGGAATATGATTAACCCTATGATGTCCTCGTATTGGAACATTAAGATTAAAAAGAGGCTAAGTTGTGTGAGATAAGTTAACCACTAGAGAAATATATCAAACTCTTAATAGAGGGGTATTCTTATCTCTCCTGTTACTTGTGTGTCAGGATATTGATAAATGGTAATTCAACCTGGTGTGTGGTCCTCCTAATAAAGTCCTTTACAAGGGTTAGTCAGAAATCCTACTGACTGGTAGACAATTGTATAAGGAGAGAACCACAGTAAGTATTCAGGGAGACTACACTAGGTAGTGCCCCCAGCACTATCTGTATATGTGTAAACTTATTCTGCTAAATAAGGCAATGCTATAAAGTGCTATGTCTCTGGAAGGTGTAATGGCTCTTATCTTTATCAGAGTTTTTGCCAATATGTGGTTAATAAACTCCTTTCAATAGTAGAGCACATATGGCTCACCTGGTTTTGTTCACTCTAGGGAAGTTCTTTTCACTATATAAGCCCCTACTGGGAAAATGGAGCTATCACATAAGCTCTCGATAAGCTCTCAATAAACAGACTGCCTTAATAGGAGCAACCTGCCTGCTAATAGTGAGACTGTACTCTATCAATAATCCTAGAGAAAATATTATCCTTCGGTGAGCCTTCCATCACAGCACATATGCGATCTTTCAATCAATTGGATGAGGACAGGGAGGGTAACCACACACACTACACACATGCACTCAGTATAGAAAACGCCAGCGTGCCCTTAGCGTAGGGACAGGCTGCGTCATCAAAAGCCAACGCGTTTCAACGTCATGAGACGTCTTTTTCAAAGGTAAGCCTGCTAAGGCCGTTGGAGCCCTTTTTAAAGCGTTGCCATCTCCAAGTTTTCCAATATTTGGGTGTTCCTACAACAAGTTACAATGGAAGTAGAAAATCTTGACTACATAAGACTTAAAAGACACTGTAACCTAACAAGAAGGGAATATCAAAGCATTGAATGAACTTAAGTCACGTAATGATATACAAATTAAACCCGCAGATAAAGGTGGCAACTTGGTTATATTGAGCAATGAGAATTACCAAAAAATGTGCAATAAGATTCTGGAGGATAATTCAACTTATGAAATAATAACAAAAAGTCCTACAACAGAATACAGATTAATACCTAAATCTATATTAGAAAAAGGAAAAATAGAAAAAATCATAGATGAGCAAACATATGCCTTCCTTTTGCCAAAATACCCTTGCATTTCCACTTTTTATGCTCTGCCAAAAGTACACAAGAAAATGGTCCCTATCCTAGGTAGACCTATAATATCAGGCACAGGCAATTTGTCATCCAATGCCAGCACTTTTCTGGATTTCTATCTTTGTGATATAGTGCAAAACTTACCCTCCTATGTTAAGGACACCAATGACATATTGAGACAACTTGATAATCTAATAGTATCAAAGAATTCATGGCTTGCATCTATAGATGTGGAAGCCCTATACAGCAGCATACCACATACCTTTGGCATACAGGCAGTACAATACTTTTTGAGTGCTAAAAGCAACAATCTCAAAAAATTTAATATTTTTGTTGTTCAACTACTTGAATACATACTCAAACACAATTTCTTCTTGTTTAATGGAAAATGGTTCCATCAAAAGAAAGGGACGGCTATGGGAACCTCTTGTGCCCCTAGTTATGCCAACCTCCTATTAGGATGGTGGGAAGAAAACCTTTTTTTCCAATCAAACTTATGAACATCTTATTGGTCACGCCTTAATTTGGCGTCGATATATAGATAATATTTTGCTGATTTGGACTGGTTCAAAAGCAGAGTTTGAGACCTTTATGAACTTATTAAACAACAATGATATAGGTCTAAAATTCACACATGAAATACATCCTTCCCAAATCACCTTTTTAGACTTGTATATCCGGAAAGACAATCAGGGGGAAATTACTACCACCACCTATAGAAAGGATACAGCCACCAATACTTTACTCATGTGGGATAGCCAACATTTCGAACCATTAAAGAGAGGCATCCCCAAAGGACAATACTTGAGGATAAGAAGAAATTGCAGCTCAGACACTGAATTCAAGATAGAAGCAGACAAACTCAAACAGAGATTTTGGGAGAGGGGTTACCCAAATAAATGCCTGAAAAAAGCATTTCAACATGCTTTGACCTGTGATAGAACGGAAATGCTGAATAGGCAACATACAAAAAGCTCTGAGTCAATAAAAATACAACCTAGATGTATAATGACGTTTGGGTATGACTCACCTGCAATAAAAGAGATTGTATCAAAACATTGGCATATTCTAAAAAGTGATGAAGACTTAGAAAAAGATCTTCCATCTCATGTATCAATAACATATCGTAGAGGAAAGAATCTAAAGGACATGCTGGTACACAGCTTCTTTAAGGAAAATAGATCTACAAACACATGGCTAAATCCACCAATTGGGTGCTTTAGGTGTGGAAAGTGTAAATTTTGTAAATATATAAAACCGACCAAAATTTATGAGCATCCACACAGTGGTGAAACCTTTATGTTGAAGGACTTTTCAAATTGCTGCTCTACAAATGTGATATATGTAGCCACATGTGTATGTAGCAAAATGTATGTAGGAAAAACGCGGCATCAGCTGCGTAGACGCATAGG
Organism: Discoglossus pictus; assembly: GCA_027410445.1. Classification (NCBI taxonomy): domain Eukaryota; kingdom Metazoa; phylum Chordata; class Amphibia; order Anura; family Alytidae; genus Discoglossus; species Discoglossus pictus. The sequence continues at coordinate 250,676,592 of CM050164.1, forward strand.
GGAACATATATATTCCATCCAAAAAAGTTCTGGACACACCCCTAGCACGCCATGTTAAACATTATCACAGGGGAAAAAGTGAAGTTTTGACCTTCACAGTACTTGAAAGGGTACATTTGGGCCCTAGACAGGGTGACCTAGACAAAAAACTGTTACAGCATGAAGCTCGGTGGATCTATAAATTAAAAGCATTGACTCCCTAAGGTCTTAATAAGGGCTTCACTTTCTCCTCTTTTATTTAATTTGGAAATTTTCCACCTAACGTTATTATATACACATCACATAGGTGATATCACCAAATGGGGCCTATTATCATACGCATTCCTTCCCCCCTCCCTTTGTTTATTTCACTTGCCACGGTTATGTAAGGTTTATTTTCCATACACTTCAATTCCTTTTTGATGTTACACTATATACGAATTATATATTTTCAAATATACACATAGGCATCTGTATTCACCACATTATTACACCTTCCATCTTTTTATATTATTAAAGATGGCAGGACTTTAAGTCTATTTTTGGCACTTCCATCTTTGGACATAGACACATTTAAGTTGTTGGGGAAAGGTATTCATTTATTTCAGGACTCCCCCTTTTTATTACACGTTCACTTCACACATGGACAGTCACCTGCTGTTTTCTTATTTTAGGAAGAAAAGCAATAATCTGGGACTGATTTCTATTTTGCACTTAAGAAAATACATATTGATACTCTTAATAAATCTGATGGTAGAAGATTTCTCCCCCTCCCCCCCCCCCCCCCTCTATTTAAAGGAGGTTATAAATATCAGTTCCATGTACCTTCCTCATAAATAAATTTGGAGTGTACATCAAGCTTCTTTTGTATCATAATTCAAAAAGCTGAATATGCTATTTATTGTCCCTCCCAGACATGTGTACACATATGAGTATACTATGTGTTATTATCATCTCTCAAGTATGCACATATAAGCATGTGCATGTGTTATAATCCTGGGAGTTTACAGTGCCATAATTATGGGAGCTCACAGATCTCCCTAAAGAATAATGATAAGATTTAGCAACTTATATAGACCCTCATTGTTACAATAATACAATACTATCATCTTTCTTGTCTACTTTTTATAAGAAATTATGCCAAGTGTTTCATATCGTAAGAACACTATTCAATAGTCTCATACACTCTCTTGATATCTCTAGCGTGCTCCCAGCACATTGTGAGCACCACGCTATTCCTCCCACAACCAGAGAGGGCGTTTTTTGACGTCACTGCGCATGTCCCACAATTTACAATTGGTCGCCATGGAGATGGCAATGCTTTAAAAAGGGCTCCAACGGCCTTAGCTGGCTTACCCTTGAAAAAGACGTCTAATGACGACGAAACGCATCGGCTTTTGATGACGCAGCCTGTCCCTACGCTAAGGGCACGCTGGCGTTTTCTATACTGAGTGCATGTGTGTAGTGTGTGTGGTTACCCTCCCTGTCCTCATCCAATTGATTGAAAGATCGCATATGTGCTGTGATGGAAGGCTCCCTGAAGGATATTATTTTCTCTAGGATTATTGATAGAGTACAGATTAACTATTAGCAGGCAGGTTGCTCCTATTAAGGCAGTCTGTTTATTGAGAGCTTATGTGATAGCTCCATTTTCCCAGTAGGGGCTTATATAGTGACAAGAACTTCCCTAGAGTGAACAAAACCAGGTGAGCCATATGTGCTCTACTATTGAAAGGAGTTTATTAACCACATATTGGCAAAAACTCTGATAAAGATAAGAGCCATTACACCTTCCAGAGACATAGCACTTTATAGCATTGCCTTATTTAGCAGAATGAGTTTACAGATATACAGATAGTGCTGGGGGCACTACCTAGTGTAGTCTCCCTGAATACTTACTGTGATTCTCTCCTTATACAATTGTCTACCAGTCAGTAGGAATTCTGACTAACCCTTGTAAAGGACTTTATTAGGAGGACCACACACCAGGTTGAATTACCATTTATCAATATCCTGACACACAAGTAACAGGAGAGATAAGAATACCCCTCTATTAAGAGTTTGATATATTTCTCTAGTGGTTAACTTATCTCACACAACTTAGCCTCTTTTTAATCTTAATGTTCCAATCCTGGATTTTTTACATGTGTTTTTTTTCGGCGTTGTTACCCTGGTCTAAATAAAATATAGATTTTAATACATTTATTTATCCTAACATATGTTCACATACAGTATCTCTTTTACAATAAAGAAGTGGCAATCTGATTTTGGACACACTAAATAAAGGAGGTGTCGGAGTCTGCTTGTACTAATCAAAGGTACATGGTGTGTGATTCTAAGATCCTAAGAAAAGTGGTCTGATGGTGCCTGTCTGTAATGATATAGGAATCACAAGGTTTTGGAGACCAGTAGCCTAGGTCAGCAATGATCCAATTCAGCAACTTGTAGGTGAAACAGGAACAAGCTTTATTGAAGGGAACAGGAACCACAATAATCTGGCAAGGTACATAGACAGGAAGTGCCTTATATAGGCCAAGGACCAGACACCTGACCAGACACAGCTGAAGAGACTAGTCACTGATACTATTGCTAGCAGAGTCAAGGCTTATCAGATCTCAAGGAAATTCATAAAGGCAGGCTGGCGCAGTGGTAGGGAAGAGGTTCAGCAGCCTGGGGACCAGGGTTCAAAACCCAGCAGAGTCAATTCCTCACACTGTCTCATCAGAAATGATGCTGTCATCTGAAGTGTCTGCTGGTGTCGAGATCTGAACAAACAGTTGCGACCCATAGAGAGAGAATTGGGGTGAGCATAGTCCGCCAAATCTGAAGGCGTAACACATAGAGGCCCTCATTTTTACTTCTTTCCCCACTATTATAAGTATTACTAGCAACTTGCCCATCAAAAAATGACGGCTGTTTGGTCGAGAATTTTGTTGGTGGTCCAAGATCCTTCAGTGCTCATTGCAAGGCTGTTGGTTGTAGTATTTTTTTTTTCTGATAGGCGCTTTTGGTGTTATTGTTTGGTCAGCGGTGATGTGTTTTTTGAGCTTATTGCAAGGCTTTGTGTGCTATAAGCAGCGTTGGCGGTCGTTGTGAGTCGCGCAGTAAATGGCTTTTGTGTTTATTGTGAGAGTGTATTTTTTTTGTGTATATGTTTTTTTGTATGCTAATTAAATAATTAAGTAATATATGCAGGAAGCATTGTGCTGAAGAGTTGACAATCTGTTTTGATTTTCCTGTAGCATACAATGTCGGTTTGCACTGTTGTGGAGCTGATGAGTAAGCTTCAGCAATGTGTGCAGAGTGTAGTGTAAATAGGCTGCGTGCGCGAGGAGAAGCCATTAGGTTAGCTGTGTACTTCCGCATTGTGTAAGTTAGTGTTGTAAAATGGCGGGGAATGTGTGTGGTACGCGGCTGTGGATGATGTAGCGTCATTGGTAAGCGTGTATCTTGTAGATCGTACGCTTTTTTTGAAAAGCCGTATGTGCTTGGTGGTGTTTTGCATCTTTAAGGTCCTGTAGCCTTGTTTTCGTTATTTTTGGCAGCCATTTTTTTGCTCGCTTAGGGGATTTTCGTGTGTCTAAACTCGGGAATTTGGAGTTAAATTGAGGTGTAACTTCACTTGCAGAGGTCCTGGGTGCCCCCCATGCTGTGGGTAATCTTTTTATGTATTTTTTGTGTGTATTTATTGTTTTTTTAATTTTTCAGGTGCGCGCAAATTGGCCGTTAAGGTCGTATTTATGCAAGGTCGTAATGTTTATTTTTCTAAGTCTCGCGTCTCGTATTTTGTTATGCTAAGTCCGTAAATTTTCCGTTCTAAGTCCCTTTGTTCGTATTTTTTTGTGTAAGTCCGTATATAGTGATTGCGTGTTAGATGTATTTTGGAAGTGCCGATTGTGTGGTTGTTTGTAACTGCGTGTTAGGCCAGTAGAGCCTCCACCTCAGCAAATGCGGCCCCACGCTTTGCGAGGGTCCGCATTTGTGGCCTGCAATAGCCTGTGGCTCATTGCAGTCGATGTGGGAGCCTCCACCTCCACTTCGCAAGGGACCGCATTTGCAATCTGAAAGTCATAGGCGCTCATCTCCACCAGCGCAAGGAGTGCCTTTGACGCTCCTTACCAGCAACTGTGGCGGGCTCTCTATGTGAGCCCACAAGCGTTAGCAACAACCCGCATTGCTGACAACTATATATGTGATTCCTTTATTTGTAAAGGAACCAACATATTCTGTAGGACTATACAGGGGTAACTTCCAGTCAAAAACAATAACATTATTAACGTAATGCAAAAGAATAGAGGGCCTTGTCTTGTACACAGTGCTTTCCCTAAATCACTTAGCAAGATTGAAAACTTGCAAACTTACAAACTAAAGGGTATGAATGAGGAATAGAGGGATGATAGATGTGTTGGGTATATTAAGGCCAAAGGTGATAAGCCTGTCTTTTAGTGAAGTTTTGAAGGTTTTGAGGCAGGAGGATAGTCTAGTTGAGCGAGGCAAGGAGTTCCAAAGAATAGGGGCAGCACAAGAAAAGTCCTGAAGGCTATGGGAAGCCAGTGGAGTGACTGAAAAAGAAGTGCTGCAGACACTGATCGTCGAGTTTGGTAGATGAGCCTAGCAGATGCATTCATTATTCATGGGAGTGGAGAGAAATGGGTGATGGGGAGGCCAGCAAGGACATAGTTGCAGTAGTCGTGGCGAGATATGATGCGAGAGTGGATTAGAATTTTTGTTGTGTCTTGTGTAAGGTAGTGGTATATTTTGGTGATGATTTTTAGGTGAAAAAGATAAGATTTTGTGAATGATTGTATGTGAGGCATGAAAGAGAGGGCAGGATCCAGTAGAACCCCAAGACAACAAGCCTGGCAGGTGGGAGTGATAATGGCATTGTCAATAGTGAGAGATTTATGTGGAGTGGAAGCTCAGATGTTGAGTTTGAGTTCACGGGCAGACATCCAGGTGGATGTGTTAGAGAGGCAGTTGGTTACTTGTGCTAAATAAAGGGGGATTGATCTTGTGCTGAGAGGTAGATTTGAGTGTCATTAACATAAAATAGATACTGAAATCTGAATTCCAAAAGATTTTGGATAAGAAGATTATGGTCAACTGTGTCGAAGGCAGCAGAGAGATCCGGGAGAATTTGGATAGGGAAGTGACCCTTTGACTTGGCAGTGAGCAAGTCATTAGTGATGCAGTTTTGAAGCCAGGGAAATATGTGAGAAACCACATCTCTGAAGTTTCTCAGGAGTTCAGTTTGTTTGTGATGAGGTGGGGTGACTGATCAAACTTAGTACATGATAAACACTATTTCAGCAACCAATTACTAATAATAAAGATTTATACAATTACACATATTTATAAAATACACTTATTAAAATCATGATGTTTAAAGATTACCACTCTATAAGCCATATTTTACAATAAAGTGATAATTAGATGGACAAGGTGAGTCAGATGAGGGTTTCTTAAAAATGGGTGTAATAGCATGTTTTAATCATGATGGCAATTTGCCCTTGTTAAGCAAGTTTCCATCCTATTCAACCACTACACCTGGCATTTTCTTTTTTTTTAGACAACATCACAATTATCCCATCATATCAAGTCCATGGTCTTGGTGTCAAACTTTGCTCAGGTCTTGATTTCACCCCCAACATTTTATCACTCGCCAAATCTTGCAGTCTACCCATCAGGAATATGTCCAAAATGTGTTTCTTTCCTGCTGTTTGCTCAAAAATAAAATTCAAAGCGAACATTCAAAGCCCTAAACAGCACAACTCCTCCATATATCTCAAATCTTTTCTCCAAGTGCATGTCAAACCACCCATTCACTCTTCTCATGATTTGTACTTTCAACTTATATCATTACCTTTTCACATGCACTTGTAAAAGATGTTTGCTACTGTTTGGGATTCCCTAGCTCACTTTATTTAATTTGGTGAAGATACACATTTTCATATATATATATTACTTACCTCCTTAAGTCTACTAACCAGAACCGGATTTAAATATGTCCCCAATTTTCTTCTGTTTGCATGTGTGCTAGGAGAACGAACATTCTTATTCATTAAAGGAGCACTGCAATTTGGTAATATCTTCACAAGTATGTAACAATTTAGCAATAACAGCAAATCAAAATGGTTACATAAAAGCATTTTTAGAAAATAATTCTAATTTTTTAAATGTCATTGATTGTGTTAAGAAAGATTACATCTTAGAGGGTTAGTTAGTCTGTCTGTACCTTCTGGGGGAGGGTTATTCCTCGATAAAATTATATTGTCAAGAGTCTATTTAAAGAAGATGTTGTTATCAGAAATGAGTACAGATCTTATTTGAATCCATGGTTCCACCATTCCTTTCATATTTCTAATCCATTAACCACAAAGACAAGATATTTTGTTGTCTTTAATTTAAAGTTTGTATTTATTTATTTTTAACTGTGTAGAAATATTTTGCACATTATCAAATCAAGAGTTTCAAAGAAGCAAACTGTAACTACTAAACTACACATTACAAAAACTTCTTAATAAGAACCATATAATGCTTAATTCATAAGTTACCCATAGCTAAGGATAAAAAGTTGAAAGAATATGGGAAAAAATAATCATGCTGTTAACCTTCTTACTATAGAACAATGGTTTACAGCCCTCTCCCCAAGGTCCACCAGACACAAAAAGAGTTAGGTTTCACTACAAATGAGACAAATACAGTCTCTATAGCTTGTTGAGTATCAACAGTCTCACATATATTGACCCAGTGTTAAACCTAAATCTTGGCAGGTGGGTTTGAGAAGAAGTTTTGGAACCTCCACTACAGATAATGCACTAAACTAAACTACCAACACAATTTAAAATCTATATTTGATTTTTTGGTGAAAGGATATTAGGTGTAAAGGAAGAAAGTGTGCCAATACAACTTGAATTAATGGGTTTTAGACAAGCAGATTTATAAATATACAATTTTAACAAATAACTATGATGACTTTGAGAAAAGTATTTGTAGCCACATATATTTAAATAATCAGCTTCATCTGGAAATGTTCAAACTTTCAAATGTTAACAAATCAAAGTTTTGCTTTAAGTGACATCATAGGGTTAGTTAGATGTCATCAGTAATATCATGAATGATGTCATTTTTTTATTATATGTGGTATCAAGAGTGGTCATAGCTATTTATATCATATATGATGTCATGAATGATGCAATTTATTGTCATAGCTGATGTCATGAGTGACACACAGGAAAGCTTTTCAGAGGGAGGGATGCTAAAACTGCATGCTACCTTGAATTTCCAATTTTCTGATTTTTTTTCAAGCTCTTAGTTGCCCCAACCTACTGTATGCTGCAACATTAAATATATTTTAAAGCAGTTTTTGCCAATACATTTTCAGTGTTTTTTTTCAATTTCATTACAATGAAATCTTTCAAATTAATGAACTTATTATCTTTATTTGTAATATCAAAGAATACAAACATTGTTTATTAATTTATTAGTATATAACTGAAATTCAAAAGAAAATATGAAACAGTATTTACATTTCAACTGATCATACTTACATAAATAAACCAATTGATTGAAAAGTCATATAAGGTCCTTAAAAACCAGATAACACTATAAAAATTATGTATGCATTGTAAGTATGGCTTCCTATGGAGAATAGCAACATTCTCATACACAGCTATGTTTTTGATGAAAACAGCACCTGCAAATTGATTAAGCGGAGTTTCTGCAAGTTATTCCTCAACAGAACAGCAGACACGTTGTCTATTTGCACTGGGACAATTATAAAAACTTTCACAAAAATACCTTCTTATGAGCATAAAGTTGAGTAAAACAAAATGACTATTTGCAAAAGGACCTACCGCCGCTTATCACACATAATCTCTACCCAGTCTCCATGTGATTTACTAAGTCACTAGTATTAAAATTCTGTCCATGATGAGCTGCAGTAATGCCCAATGTATCAGCACGATGTATGTACCCCAATCTGCTCCTTTATACATATTATGTGCTATAGGGTTCGGCCATGTGCAGAGTTATCTGTCAATGCAGGCATCATATTGGTTGGCATACCTGCAAAAGGATGGCAATACATCAATAATGACATATAACATCAACAAATCCGGCAAAATAATATCATACCCATAAATACAGCCTCATTCTGTTGCTATGATTTTGAGATTTGAGGTCGCAAGTGGAAATCGCAGGCAAATTCCCTATTTAATTGCCTCCATTTTGCCACCTAGGATCGGGTTTCCTATTGACGGCCCTGTGAAAATGGCCACCGTGCAACTTGGAGCCTACACCAGTCTAAAGCCTTTGATCTGTCACTTTTGCAGGGCTGAAAATGCGAATCCCTATTCGGATGTCGGGCAGCGTGCCTCAGCCTTCACTATTTGAATAGCCTCGGAAACAGACGGGAAATGCAGCTCGCAGCTCACTCGCTGACATGCGACCGTCGGCAAGTGAGCTGCAAGCTGGCAATTGAATGAGGCTGATGGTCAGTTGCACTACATATTAATAAAATATCTCTTTAGCGTTAACATGTCACACTAGCATTAGTGTCCCTGCACCCCACTCAATAACCTGAGGGAGCCAAGGGGCCATTCACCCCTTGTGCTTTTAAGGTCGGGTACATTACCCCCATTGTTGCCCCCTTTGGGGCCTCTAAGTGTATCCATAGGGACTTTATGGATACCATGACACCCAATATTAACCTGTTATCAAGGGTATTTCTATTAAACCCCATGCCACCTAAAATTAACCCTTTACCATCTAATGTATAAAAGGGAAAAATATGTCTATTGTGTGCAGGGGCTCTATGGGTGTGATTAGGAATACAGAATTGCTAACTCTGCTCTGGGCAATAGCAAACTACATTGCTTTCCACCCACTTATTTGTACCTGCTTCAGTTGTAGCAGTAGTGAAAACGTGTATTACCAGTTTAGCCCCAAAAACTCGGATATTTAAGGAGAGCAACTGAGACCTTTACTGCAGAGGGAGTAGAGGGATTTCTCTCATTTGTATCAACAGGCAGTCAATGGGAGAACCAGGCAGAAAGTGGTAGGGAGCAGTGGTATAGGTGGTACAATGCAGCAGAACTTTCCTCTGGTAGGTAGTGCTGTGTAATTATTTTTTTATTTGTATTTTTTTCTGTAGCTTAAGCCTCCCCTGGGCCCTACCATCTCAGTCTCCTGGGCATCCCATCCAGCTAAAAATTAGTCCATGCATTTCTACTGAAGCTCCAAAAGGTGGCAGTGTGGATCATTTCAGCACACTGAGGATGTGTATAAGGGAAGAGGTAAGAAAGCAAGGACTGTAAAATGACAGCAAATTACAAGGTGTATGGGCTCTGTGAGGGGGAAGCAAATGAGATAGGGATGGATGATATGTAGGGACTGATGCTATGTGAAGATGGCTGCTGAGAGGGACTGGCTGCTATGTAGATGTAGTATACATGTTGGGGCAGGACAATGATTTTTATTTTAACCGGGGCCCTCCATTCTCTAGCTCCACCACTGGTAGGGCGAGTCATTTCATTACCAGAAACATGCATGATGGAGCAGCATCACATCACATTGATGACAGCTGTTCTTGCCCTTGAGCTTTGCCCTTGCCCATATAATCCTGATATGGGCAGATACTCACATGTTTAGTCTTTGTTTAGCCTTTTTATCTTATTTGGAAGATGGGAGTCCATCCTATAAATGGAGAGAAAACCATGGGATTATAGATATACAGTTTATTGGGCCACAGGGCTGCTTAGGTTAGGCCTTAAGACAATGTCCAGCTCATTGTGGCCAACGGGGGAAATTCTGTTGCCAGAGTCCACTAAAAAATAGATTGGTTTCTATTACACAATACCCTTTGCTAAAAATATGAATGCCTTTGTTTTTACTATAAGAGCTTTTATAAACTCCAAAAAACAAATTGTATATGCAACTTACATATAATTTTAGGGATTTTTTGAAAAAAGCATTCTCATGAAAAAGCATTCACATAAGTATCAGTCCTACAGATCTTAACTGATGAACTAATTATTTTTTATTCATGTAATATTTATTTTAGGAATTTGGAAAATCCTTGTAACTTGCGGTAATACGTTTAAGATGCAGACATACAAATCAAGAGATCACAGGCAACAGTTTAATTATTCATAGAGTTTTTCCATTTTAGTTCACCAAGGAACTGATTTTATGAGCCTTTTAATCTAAAATATATTTTTTATTCATGCTTATTGAATCTTTTCATTCCATGGAAAACCGATTTTTAAAAACATATTTTTGTGTTTCGTTTAGTTGTATTTTTGCAACTGTTTCTGGATCTAGAAGCACCAGGGCCAGTTTTGGTAGTGACCTTATTTCAAAATGAGCTTTTATCAAGTAAAATACACTTTGATTATGTAAAATAATTATACTTCCAATAAATTAACACCTTATCACTATTGATGAAATTGTCAGACATTTTAGAAGTTGAGAGGTATGTTTTAGCTTATATCTAAGGACGAAATATCATCTGCAAATTATTTTACTTGTATTCCAAAAGGATTTTTACAGTTTGATAGTCCTGTCAATGCTTCAGTATTTTTATTTATGCCTTTTCTTTCATTAAGTCATACTAGTAGATTTTTTCTTACTATAGTGATCACTTACTGATAAATGAAAGATAATTTTAAATTAGCTTAGCTTTGTGGCTTAGGGCTTTTCATATGATTTTCTGTAGCACTCATGCAAAATGAATAGGCTCTTCTTCGTAACTGCTAAAAAAGTTAAATAGGAGAGTAACCTAAATATCAACTGTAAGCTAAGTTCCATGTCCCTTTATTTAAATATCCCACATCATTTCAGTACTACTTCAACTTTATAGAGATACTTTCAACATTTGCTTGTTAGTGGGGGGAGTGAGGGATTCTGTGTGTTCCAGTCCGTATCCTGCATATTTCAAGTAGATGTAGGCACCTGACACAGTGATACATGCATATCCTGGTGGTTAGTGTACCATTCATGGATAGCTCTTCTGTTATTTTAATCTCTTTTTATCTTATGAAGGTTTTATTTTAAATACATGCAAATAAATCTATGTCATAAGAGTACATCCAACCTTCTCTTTTCCTTGTTGTTTCACCCTTATCTATAGATAATTGCTAAAACAAACAATGGTTGACTATACAGTGCTATGTAAAATGATAAACAGTTCCATTTTTTAGGGACTTCTATTTTTACAGTTTGGCAATTTTTTTAAGTCTGTCAACAATTAGCGAAAAACGAAAATAAAACAACCGATGTAACTTATCTTCTGATACAGAACTTCAGACATGTAAGAGACTACTTCTTACATATATATATAAACTAGCGACTTGCCCGTCAAAAATGATGGGGCGATAAAATTTGAAGCCATGGCAATGCTGTTTGCCACACAATGTAAAGCTTTTGCTCATTGCAAGCCTCTCCTCTCATGTACCTTTGCTCCTCTGAGCACTTTCAGCGCTCATTGCGAGCATCTCTCCTTGTGTACTTTTCTCGTCTGAGCACCTTCGGAGCTCATTGCGAGCCTCTCCCCTCGTGTCCTTCAAGTTTTGTGCTTTGCAACGATCATGTTCAGCGCTAATAAAAAAGACAGATATATAAGTACAGTGTTAAATATGCAATTTTTTAGTGCAGTGTAAAATAGAAAATGTTTTCAGGTCTCAGAGCATAATACATTGATTTAAATATGTAGCTGCTTTGAAAGTGCTATCGCTGGCAGCCAATGAGCAGTAATCCAGATATATAAGTGCAATGTAAAAAGTTAAATATTTTTAGTGCAGTAAAAGGTATACATTTTTATTTTCTATTTCTAATTAATACTTATTAAATTAATGTACGTTAATAATTCATTAGGAATGAATAACTGTATTAGGAAGTGCGAAGCATTAATGTATTCATAAAGTAATGGCAGTGTAAAATATGCTATTTAGAGTATTTATATATTTTTTTATTTATATTTATATTTATATATATATATATATTTATTTTTTTGATAATAATTAATTAATTACTTAATACATTTATTTACTTTACTTATTTCTAATTAATAAATCCAGCAATCAATATCCTGAAGAGCCTTAAAATCTCTTTTTATTTTCCTGCAGCATACAATGTACAGTTGGACTGTTGCTGGCCTGAGGAGAAAGTGTTAGCAATGTGCCATGTGTGCAGGATAAAAAGGCTGCTTAGTTGGGTAAAGCACAATTTTATATTCGTAATGTTATTAGTTGCAAGTTAGTGTTGTAAAATGGTGGCGATTGTCTATGTGTTACGCGGCTCACAAGCATTTTCCGTCCTTTCTAATAGTGTATTTTGTACCTCGTATGTTCCTGGGTAAAAGTGGTACGCGGCTGGCAGTGTTTTGCTCGGTTTGGGGTCTTATGTCGCCATCTTTTTTCTCGCTTAGCCGATTTCCGAGTGTTGAAACTCTGCAAATTCGGCTTAAATTTGCGTGCAACCCCACCCCCAGACGTCCTGGCTGTGTGTGAGTTTTTTTGTGTATTTTTTGTGTTTTTCGTTTTGTGGGGTTCAGCCGATAACTTTGTATTTTTCCAACCTCATATTTTTTTGTCTATGTTCCGTGCCTCACAATTTTTTTTTCTAAGTCCTGCGTTCCTCAACTACTTGCAGTCTAAGGCAATCCCGCGTTTCCTAACTGTTTGGAGGCTAAGGCCCGCGTGTTTCAATGCCTCAACTGCTCGCTTTGGCGTTCATCGGCTAAGTGCTCCAAGCTCGGAAGACTTCTGTGCTTCAACAGCTCGCCATGCTAAGCGTGACGACGATTGGCAGTTTGATAACTATTAGATGTGATAGGATTGGCATCAGTATATCTCATACTGGATTAGTGTACTAATCCCTATATAAAAATACTTTGGGAAGCAGTTAATTTTAAATATTTATTGCAAGACAAATCTATTCATTAACAAATTAACATAGCAAAATCAATTATTCCCAAAACAGTACAATATTAGTATAACAAGATTTCAATATAACAAACATGACTTGAGAAGATACTAATGACTTGTTGAACAGTATGTGTTGTCATTAAGTATTATTAGCTAGTTTTTGTCTAGCACCAACACATTACATAGTGCAGGGCATCAGTAATTAGGAATTATACTATGATGTTAGAGCCTGCAAACAGGCTAATGTGAGGCCACACACTTTGGAAGAGTATACTCCCTTATAGATGTACATATTTGTAAAGCGTTTTTTATCACTTTTCAGTTTATTTCCTGTATTCACTGGACCTATATTCCTACTAATTGTTTATTACAAATTACAGGAACCAACTGTTTTATATTGTGATGTGATTTAATAAAGCATGATTTTAACAGTTCATATTATTTTTCAGATTGAAAACAAATTTGGTGTCAGGCACTGTTTACAACTTTAACAAGTGTTTAAATTAGAATCTTGACAACTTTAATAAGACAAATTTCCCAAGCATTAATAACCCCATCTAATTGATGAAAAAATATATATTGCTGCCTCTATCAATGCTAGTTGCTACCCTAGTGCTGTGCCTGAAATCTCCACCCCCATTATTTAAGTGAAGGCTGATGAGGGGGGGGGGGGGGGTACTGTTGTAAGGGTAAAAGACTGGAAGGGGGACCCCATGCGGGAAGACATTTATAATTTATCATCCTCCTAAATCTATATGTAAAGTTAATGTAATGGTGGGCTACGGGAGATGAGGAAAACGGGTGTGTGTCACTTTGGTTGGCGATGGCTATTACATTTGTACTGGGCCCTAAAGATTTGTAGATGTTTGGATGTCAGATAGATCCAAATGTATGTAAAAATATGTGAATAGTTGTTATACTTATTAAAGTGATAGGGGGATCAAAAAGCTAAGTTAAATATCCCACTTGCACTATAGAGCCCATTTATCAGTGGTGTGTCAGTTACTGTTTTTGTATGTCTGTTTTTTTAGCTGATTCTGTTTAAACAGACCCTTAGTAATTCAGATTGTTACTTCCACGCGAGTACTAAACTTACTCTAGTTAGACATTCAGGTTTATATCAGAAGCTAATTTAAGTTGCTTTTATGCAGGGTTACATTATCCAGTACAAGGGTATCCATTTTACTTAATATTCTTGTAATTTCAAGATGAATTGTAGCATTCAGTGTATAATATGGAATGTTTGCAAATATTAAATCGTCACAAGAATATTATTGGGTCTCAAATTGTTTTGCTGTTTTCTCATATCTATCTACATTTAGTTTCATAATACAATCTAAATAATTTTCAATTATGAAAGGACCTGGTACAGTTATTTTTTATTTTGAAATAAAGTGAGGTGGAAGTGGGAGCAAATTGGTCATTCTAATCATAAACATAGTTACATAAGAAAATTAATGTTTTTATTTGTCAATATAGCCACTTTGGTTTCTTTGTCAGAGACTAACAATAGTGGTGGGAATAATTTATGTTGTATGTGATTAATTACAAAATGCTTCTCCTACACCATGACCGCATCTGCCTTAGTTATCATACTAATATCCAAGGTCATTCTGTGATTTTGTGGGGAGTTCAACCTCTTAAAATTATGAGACATTTAGCTTCTATGATTTAGTTGTAACCTTCTTGTACAGTAATAATTTAGAAAAAGAAATCAGCACAAAGTTTATTTTATATAAAACAAATGCAGCTTAAAAGGAAAACCTTCTTATATAATTCATTTGAAAAGCAGAGTTTAAACATTACAAACACCGACGCAACAGAAAATCTAAGTAAAATTATTTAAACTTCCTTGAAACTATTACACACATAATTTCAAATCCCTGTTCTGTGACTTTTGATCTAAAAAAGAAAACACAATTTAAAAAATAACCTCGTTTGGGTGCAACTTACATAAATTTGCTTTTGTTGATTCTTAAAATGAATGCAAAATATGAACGGATATAACAGTAAATATCTGCAAGTGGATATTAAGCTGGTTAAAAGATAGGAAACACAAACATGACACATATAATCTATGATTTAGATTGTTCTGGATTTGGTTCATATATTTCACAAAATTATTAGTGGTGTGTCTGAAAAGACAGAAATGTGCCCAGAAATTGTTCAGTTGGAAGAAGCAATAACAGGACATTAAATGGTTATTAAAAAAGAAGGCTTGGGGTTAATATTCAGATTTAACAGTAACAGCAAATAGTAATAATGGCTGTAATGACAACATGTTAACTTTTTATTACCCTCAATGTACACTTGGTCCAGGATTTTTACATAATCATTATATATACAATCAGAGATGTCACAGAGTCTGCAATGCATCTGACAACATCTAAAACAGTTTATTAGTTTTTCTTTATGTAATAGATACTAGTAGACTTCCAACAATGTGTTTGTCTTATACTTCTTACTAGGACATTTTAATGGAACAAATTGATCATGATATTGTAATGTTTGTAAGAAGAGAATTCAATAAAAAGACTTGCAAATCATGGCTACATGAATCAAGCTCAACAAATCTAAACTAAACATTTTGAGCCTCATTCAATTGAGCAATTGTAAGTTGAGTGTGCCCGTAATGGAGTCTGTAAGCTAATTTGCTACTCAATCGGTGCCTTTTTGCGAGCTGCAAACGGTCTACGGGTTACGGGCTTAAAATTACTGCGGTTGTTACAACCGTACCTTGCGCCCCATCTAAACCTTTTGATCTTTATAGTCTGCAAGAGTTACAATCACTAAAATCACAAATTGCTATTCAATTGCTACAATTCCGCAAGCCTGCAAATGTTTTTACACCTGTATACTGCAAATGTAGAAGAAAATCCTACGAGTACTGAAGAGGACTCGCAAAGGGGTTAAAGACATGTCCGTAACACAGTAAATGCAAATAAAAAAAAAATCAATACTGCACTGTAAATGATGGGGAAAGCGGTGAAAGACATTAGAATTAATAGCACAACAGTCTCAAGCTCGCAAATCGGCAATAATAAATAATTTATTTTTGTGTTTCATTTCCGTGTTATATCAATCTCGGGAATCAATGAGTTAATACATAGCAGGCCAGACTAGAACATTTCCTTCATTCATTTTTAATATTTTGTATTTTGCAGTTTTGCGAGTCCGATCACATATCAGACCTCTAAGCGCTAATTGATTGACATGTAACCTCAAACTTCTACTGCCGTAATGATGCCATTTTCTATTGGCTGTTTCAAAATGGGTAGTTATTGTCTTGCTTAATTGATCAGGTTCCCGCCCTGAAATGCTACACATGAGTGCATGGTTTACGGTTTCGGCTTTCGGCCTGTAACTTGCGGGCTTGTTCAATTGAATAGCACTGTAATTGTAGCAAAGTGTGAGCCCGCAGCAGGCCCGCACACAAAAAGCCTGTATACCGTGAGGTGCAGGCTTCTAATCTAATGAGGCTCCTTGATTGTAATCTAATGTTGTTGGAGCAAAAGAAAAAATAATGTCTTAGGGAAATAAACCCATTAGTGCTTAACACTACAAATTTAGATATAAGGGCAACAGTGGGTTAGTTTACAAGTGGATTTACATTACAAGTAAAGGCTGATAAACTGCAGAGTGCACTAATTGTGCCCAGGTGAGAGGGGTGTGGCTTGACTGTTAAACTTGTATAAAAGGTTTGGGAGCTGGTTTGGGGTCTGTTTACAAGTGGATTTACCTTAAAAAGTAAAGGCTGATAAACTGCAGAGTGCACTAATTGTGCCCAGGTGAGAGAGGTGTGTCTTGACTGTTAAACTTGTATAAAAGGTTTGTGAGCTGGTTTGGGTTCTGTTTACAAGTGGATTTACCTTAAAAAGTAAAGGCTGATAAACTGCAGAGTGCACTAATTGTGCCCAGGTGATAGGGGTGTGGCTTGACTGTTAAACTTGTATAAAAGGTTTGGGAGCTGGTTTGGGGCCTGTTTACAAGTGGATTTACCTTACAAGTAAAGGCTGATAAATTGCAGAGTGCACTAATTGTGCCCAGGCGAGAAGGCAGAAGTTAATAGAAACCGGAGAAGGGGAACTTGTGAGCTTGCAAACATTTTCAGTATCAAGTGGAATTCTAGTAAAATCCTAGGAGTTTAAATAAAAGGAGGGCCTTCAAAGAAAACGGAGGGCAGATTTATAGTGCAAAGGAGGAAAACTTTATATAAATATATTATTTTATATTCTTTATTTTTCCCACTGAAATTTCGTAGACAATAATAATAATTATGAGTCAGTCCAGTGGCAACCTTATTCAGTGTACATCCTGTCATATGTATGCAATACTGGAACAGATGATCCAGGGTCCATACCTCTGTGAGAGGTGTGAGCATGTTGCCTCTCTGGAAGCTCAAATTGGAGATCTGGAGAGGAGAATTGCAGCACTTAGTGATATTGCTCCACTGGAAAGGGGGTTGGTGCTCACTGAGCACAGTTTAGCTGGGCCTAGCATGGAGGGTGGAGCTGGGGCTAGTGAGGATGTCCAGGGAGGCAGCTGGGTTACAGTTACAAGGGGAAGCAGGGGGAACAGGAGGAGGCAGGCCAGTTCTGAGTTGGCAAACAACAACAGATTTGCCAGATTGAGTGAAACTGTTGGCGATGTCCATTCAGTAATGGCAATGCCAGATAGAGCTGTTCCCTCTAACAGCCGGGCGAACAGCTCTACTGGAGGAGAGGGAGGGCAGAATAGGCAGAACAGACAGGTTTTGGTTGTAGGGGACTCTATTATTAGGAAGGTAGACAGGGTGATTTGTCACCCAGATCCCAGCAATCGAACAGTTTGTTGTCTCCCGGGTGCTCGGGTTCGTCATGTTGTGGATCGGGTAGACAAATTATTGGGAGGGGCTGGAAATGAACCGGTGGTCTTGGTACATATTGGTACCAATGACAAAGTTAGTGGAAGATGGAGTGCCCTAAAGATTGATTTTAGAGAACTATGTAATAAGCTGAAGGCAAGGACCTCCAAGGTAGTATTTTCTGAGATACTACCAGTGCCACGTGCTAGCCCAGGGAGGCAGAAGGAGATTAGGGAGGTTAATGCGTGGCTAAAGATGTGGTGCACTAAGGAGGGGTTGGGCTTTTTAGAGCACTGGGCTGACTTCTCACTTCGGTACAATCTCTACAGTAGGGATGGATTGCACCTTAATGATGAGGGAGCTTTTGTACTAGGGGATAGGATGGTAGAAAGGCTGGAGGAGTTTTTAAACTAGTAGGTGGGGGGGGAGGGACTAGATATAAGTAATGGGGTAGAAAGTGTAGAGGGTATAAGGGATGAATTAACAACTCATAGGGGAGGAGATGGGGGGAGGGGTAGTATAGTCAATAGGGAGGTAGTACTAAGTAATTCAAGTTCAGTGGCAGGTACTTCAGAACTACAGACTCATAACATAAGGTGTATGCTTGCTAATGCCAGAAGCTTGCCAGGAAAAATGGGAGAGTTAGAATTATTAGCAATTAATGAAAAATGGGATTTAATAGGCATTACCGAAACGTGGTGGGATGAATCTCAAGACTGGACTGTTAATCTGGATGGTTATAACCTATTTAGGAAAGATAGAGGCAATGGTAAACGAGGAGGAGGGATTTGTCTGTATGTTAAGCCTGAATTTAAGGCTATAGTCAGAGAAGATATTTATGGTGGACCTAGTGATAAAGTTGAATGTTTGTGGGTAGAGTTAAATAGCAGAGCAGCAAATTCCAAAAGAATATTAGTAGGAGTATGCTATAAACCCCCAAATATAGCTGAAAGTGAGGAAATACAATTATTGTTACAGATTTGAAATGCAGCTAAGCACTGGCAAGTTCTAATAATGGGAGATTTGAATTACCCTGAAATAAACTGGATAAATGAGACCAGCAGTTCAGCTAAGGGGAGCAGGTTCTTGAGTACACTCAGGGATCATTATCTGGCCCAGGTTGTACAAGAGCCTACTAGAAATGAAGCTATCTTAGATTTACTCATTACAAATAATATTGATATTGTATCAAATGTTGAAATAGGGCAACCTTTGGGAAACAGTGATCACAACACAGTCTCATTTGAGATTGAATTAAAAAAACAACATTTTAAGGGGCCAACAAAAACTCTTAATTTTAAAAGGGCAGATTTTAACAGTCTAAGGGCAGCAATATAAAGTATAGACTGGGACAGAGAACTGATAGGTAAAAACACTGAACATAAATGGACAACATTTAAATCCTTACTAAATATACATACACATCGGCATATACCGTGTGGGAATAAAAGTAAAAGGAGTAAATCACAACCCATGTGGCTTAACAATGATTTAAAGATCAAGATACAGGGTAAAAAACAGGCATTTAAATTATACAAACAAGAGGGGACAGAGACTGCTTTACGGGAATTCAAGGAAATCAACAAGGCTTGCAAAAGGACGATTAGACTGGCTAAAATAGAAAATGAAAAATTAATTGCAAAAGAGAGTAAGACTAACCCTAAAATATTTTTTAAGTATATTAATGGGAAGAAGGCGAGGAAGGAAGCTATAGGAACATTACAATGTGAAACAGGCTGTCTGAAAATTAGTGACCAGGAAAAGGCAGATGAGCTAAATAGGTTCTTTTCTTCGGTATACACAAGGGAGGTACCAGTGGTTGGGACACTGCGACATAATGGGGCTACACTACCTTTGCCAAATAATTGGTTAACACAGGAAGTAATCCAAAAGTTGGAAAAAATAAATGTTAATAAAGCCCCGGGTCCTGATGGAATACATCCAAGGGTACTAAGGGAACTGCGTTCTGTAATAGCCAAACCATTATATTTAATTTTTCAAGATTCACTCAACACAGGGTCTCTACCAGATGACTGGAGAAAAGCTGATGTGATACCTATATTTAAAAAGGGAGCAAGAGCAAATCCGGGGAATTGTAGACCAGTGAGCCTCACTTCTGTAGTGCGGAAGCTTTTAGAAGGGTTAATAAGGGATAATATACAAGAATATGTCTATTTGAACAGGATTATAAGTAGGAGTCAACATGGGTTTATGAGGGATAGGTCATGTCAAACACATCTAATTAGTTTCTATGAGGAGGTTAGTAGGAACCTGGATCAATACAGCTCAGTGGATGTAGTCTTTTTGGATTTTGCAAAGGCTTTTGATACAGTGCCACATGAGAGACTATTGGGCAAACTAAGGGATACAGGAATTGCAGTAAATATCTGCTCATGGATTGAGAGCTGGCTAAAAGACAGGAAGCAAAGGGTTGTTGTAATTGGAACATACTCCGATTGGACTAATGTGGTAAGTGGGGTTCCTCAGGGTTCAGTATTAGGTCCTCTCCTTTTTAACATATTTATTAATGACTTAGAGGTAGGATTGGAGTGTGGGGTCTCCATTTTTGCTGATGACACAAAGTTGTGCAAGGTAATTAAATCAGAAAATGATGTGCTTTCCCTCCAAGGGGATTTACATAAAATTGAGGAATGGGCATCTAAATGGCATGCAGTTTATAATCTTAATGGAGCAAATCTAGGTGTATCAGATATTGAAAGAAATTTGGGAGTGCTTGTGGACAACCACCTAGGTAACAGTGCTCAAAGCCAAGCAGCAGCTGCAAAGGCAAATAAAATATTAGCATGTATTAAGAAGGGTATAGAAGCCAGGGAAGCAAATATAATTCTGCCACTATACAAATCTCTAGTACGCCCTCATTTGGAATATGGAGTACAATTTTGGGCACCACTTCATAAAAAGGACATTTTAGAGCTGGAAAAGGTACAGAGAAGGGCAACCAAACTAATAAGGGGAATGGAGGGGCTAAGTTATGAAGAAAGACTAACCAAATTAAACTTATTTTCTCTAGAAAAAAGGCGTCTAAGAGGAGATATGATTACCTTATATAAATACATCCAGGGTCAGTATAAAGATTTGTCGGGGAGCTTTTTGTGCCAAGAGGTTTTCAACTGACAAGAGGACATCCCTTGAGGTTAGAAGTAAAAAGATTCCACCTCAAAGAAAGAAAAGGGTTCTTCACAGTAAGGGTGGTTAATCTGTGGAATTCTCTACCAGCGGAGGTGGTGATAGCGGATTCGATAGATAACTTTAAAAGGGGACTAGATTTATTTCTAATTAAAAAGGGTATTTAGGGTTATCATGGATAATTTGAGAGACAGTAATGATCCAAATTTTTAACATTTCCCCTTGAGACAATTGGCTAAGTCTCGCTTGTTTTTTTTTTTTTTTTCTATTTGCCTTCCTTTGGACTAATTAATAATAATAACATTTTTAAAAAAAACATTAAATAATTGATTAATAATTAATTAACAACTAATGAATTAATAGTTAATCCGCATATTGCAGATCAGAGGAGATCTTAAAAGGTTGAACTTGATGGACTGAAAGTCTTTTTTCAGCCTTAAATACTATGGGCCTCATTCTATTATTGGCCGTAAAACGACCGCAAGGCTGCGATTCCTTGCGGGGGTTCCGTTATCATGGAATTCAATTATACGGCCCCGCAAGGATCTCCCCTTACGGCCGACCGTATATCTTGCAACCGGCCGTAAGCTCAGAAAACTTTAAACGCAAAACTAAATTCAAGACGGCACTGTACAGCTCTGTAAATGCTAGGGATCATATTGGGGGACATGAGGATTAATAGCAACCCCCTCTCAAGCTTGCACATCAGCCCAAATCCGAGTTTACATTAACTGTTTATTTTCCGTCCGCAGCGTGGGCGGGTCTGAGGTGCTCCAAGCCCTTGCTGCCGTTTTACGACCGATAATAGAATGAGGCCCTATGTATTTAAAATGAACTTTAAATACAGGGGGCCTCATTCTATTAACGGCCGTAGGAGATGCGTGGCCGCAAGGACCGGCCGCAGGCTATTTGCCTATTCTATTCCCTTGCGGCCGAGGGCTCCGGCAGGCTTGCGGCCGGCGCCCTGTTATCCCTTGTGGCCGCACCCGCAGCAGGAAAGCCTTTGATCTTACACGGCCGCAAGAGTTTCGGCCGCAAGAAAGCCACGGTTCCTATTCAATTGCTCCGGGAACCCTCTCGGCAAGGCTAAAACCGAGCCGCAGCTTACTTGCACCAAAAAGGTCCCGCAAGCACACAATTAAGCACATAATAAAGCCATCCTGCACTCTGAGGAGACGATAAAGTGATTGGAGGTGTTAGCATTCATAGCACAACATTCCCCTACACTCAAATCTGAAAATCATTTTTATTTTAATTCATTTCAAATATCCGTGGACAAAGTCCCGAGGGCTTGGAGCACCTCAGACCCGCCAAGGCTGCGGGACGGAAAATAACCCGTAAATGATATATCGGATTTGGGTGATGTGCAAGCTTGAGAGGGTGTTGCTATTAATCCTCATGTCCCCCATTATGATGCCTAGCATTTACAGAGCTTTACAGTGCCATCTTGAATTTATATTTGCATTTACAGTTGTCTGACTTTGCAGCCGTAAAACAAGATCTATGGGCGCTGGGAAAACGCTTGTGGCCGTTTGCATGATATGCGGCCGGCCGGAAGGGGGATATCTATTTGAGTTGCAAGGTAGAAGTAGCTCTACACGGGGCTGTAAGACGGCCGCAAGGAATCGCAGCTTTGCGGCCATTTTACGGCCGATAATAGAATGAGGCCCATACTGTTTAAATATAAACAATGAAGGACCTATGGGGACTTATTTAAGAGGGTATATATAATATACTAAGAATTAGGGGCGCTATATACGTGTACATATACACAGTACATAAATATAGAACCGCTCCAAATACTGACTCCAAACCTTTTCAAAACCCCTTTTGGAAATTGACTGTGATACTTAACAATCTCCAATACCCCTTTTTCCTTGGCCAACTACCTATACAATATAGATAATAGTTGGTCTATATGACATTTTGTGTATCAAACAGTACAGTATATATAGTGCAGTTGGATTTTACTTTAATCCTTTTTATAGCTCATGAGTGACTGAGCATGTGCCCTTATTATACCCTGGAAAACTTTTTGCTGTGTAACCACACTCCACAAATGACAAATTAAGAGTGCTAATAGAGGTTACAGCAGTCATCGAAGGAACTATTGTTCACAGTGTTTTTAACCTTTCCTTTTAAATATTTTAATCGAAGTTGTTTTTTCATTAAAAATTTCAACTACTATGTATATGTGACTAACCCACTGTTGCCCTTATATCTAATGTTGTTGGAGGACTGAAACCTCAAAGGTAGTTGAATGTTGTTATGACGTGGGATTTCAATCTATAACCAGCCTCCTCATCTTTCTGAGGAAGTTGTCTTATGAACAAAAAATTACTTTGGATAGCTGATTGGCTCAGACACAAATCAATACAGACATTATTTTTGCTTGGTCTCAACTCAATTCAAAGAGATGATGTTTGAGTGTCAAATCATGTTGCCTTTCTGAATTAAAGGATCATAGAACTAAAACATGTTCTGTAGTCAAGGAGAATTAAAGGCACATAGAATACTTTTTTTTCTGTGCATTTAAAAGAGCATGCTTTATGCATTACCAGAGTTGTCATTTGAATGACCAAATGTTAAGTAAACCTGTTTAAACTTAATTGAAAATAACTGGAAAAACAGGGATCCTCAAATTATGTGTACATCAGTAGATTTGATTCATACATTTATACTGCTGCTTACTAGATGACAGGGGCAAGCCCACAGATCAGCTAACATTTTGAATATTTTTTTTTCTGCTTTGAAAGCATCATTTAAAAAATAAAACACACAGTGGTACATTATTAAAAAACCTCTTTTAAATGTTTTAATGTCCATTTAACATTTTTAATACAGTGTCACTTCCATTCACAAAAGTGAGAGATGGTCTGCAAAATCCTTGTGATCCTCCTCTCCCCCTTAATTGTGTTTTTTTTTTTGTCACTGTTAATGTTATGAAAAATTACATAAAAGAACAAAGAAATGTATGTATTTATGTATATCTACAATATAAGTGTTAATTATTTGTATTTCATTTTATTTACAATAAAAAAAATATTTGAAAGAAAAAAAGGATACATGACAGTGATTACACATTACATATATAAACTATTGGACAGTTTATGTTTTGGTTTAGTTAGTGATGTGATGTGAGCTAGTCCTGATAATTGTATTGATTTGTTTTGGTATATATATTGTAGCATTGGCAAAAAAAAAAAAAAAATATATATATATATATATATATATATATATATATATATATAAAAATATATATATATCAAAATTTGGAAAAGTAGGAAAAAAACAAATCCTTGTGATCCTAACCACTTTTAGAAAGTGTTTAATTTCATTTCCTCTCTACAATACTGACTTTCTAAAATTGTACTTGCTCAGAGTTACAATAAGCAGAATATAAAACTGAGTTAATGTTTGAATATTTTTAAACTGTAATTAAAATCAATTTAGGAAATGAATAAGATAGCTATAACACAGCTAATTAAGTGTAAAGTTAGATAAAGTATCATTAAGTAATTTATTATCAAGATGGATTAATTTAGATTTTTTTTAAACAGGTCTTCGGCACTCACAGGACTAATTAGCAGTCCACATCTGACAGTGACAGAACTATGCTCCTTTCAAGTTGAGGGCATAAAACGGAAAGTAGAAATTATAGAATCTCACAAGATATAAACTTTAAAGAGGACAGTCTTCACTAACAATGAATGCTGAATTAAGCTCTAGTCATGAGATGCACAATGCTGGAAATGTAAAAACAAATATTGACTCCCAATTGAGAACTTAAACAAATGCTGAAAAATGTATAAATATTACAAAGGTTATTATTTATTGAAGTATGCTATTAGAATTGGTTGTAAAGTAGGGAGTTTAAGGAACATGCTGCATTATTATACTTTGTTTTGTGCTGTATTTGAAGTATCTTATTTTATTATTTTGGGACCCCATAAAGTAATGTGGGACAAAATTGTAAATCCTCTGCGACCCTAATGTACCTTGAATATAGTTCATTATCACAGAAAGCATATCTTCAATGCAATAAAACCATGGACAAGAAGAGCCTCAACTTATCTATTTAAGCATATCATCCTTTTTTCTTTCCCATCCTCTCCATTCTGCCATCTCAGTCAAATTCTTTAACTAAAGGCATTGCCCTAAAATGGAGGGGTCATATGGAAAATGTGGGATGTGGAAAGTGATTAGTTTATGTGTATTCCCTATAGTACATTTCAGGATAAGGGCTGGAAGGGGAAATCGATATGCTTTGATTTCTCAATAACTAACCAAAGTTATCCAGAAGTAATGTCTAAAAAATTAAATAAAAAAGTAACATAAAAAATGCTTTTTTACACCGGATTTCTGCACAAAAGGGTGTTCTTTGAAAACTGAAGAAGGAGTAAGAGCAACAACGAAACGCATCAATTACATATCCTATATCAATTTGATTATTTTATTCTGGATTTTGTATACTGTATTTTATTGATCTCATTATATTTCTCTTAGCGTTAATAAATAATATTTATAATTAGAGCACTCTCATAAAATATTCTTTATAAAATATTTTTTAATCCATATGAGCAAATAGAGAGAAGTAAATACATTATCGCTAGGCAAAGACCTATCCGGTCCTTAAGCCATATAGGCCCCAGTCATTCCAATTCTTATCTATTTATTACTGGTATTTCCAATCATTCATCCTTTATGTGGGAGGCATTCACACGGCGAGACCGTATACACCTTGATGACCAGCCATACACCTGACCTGTTAAATAATCTGACTAGAACTTAGTACATCCTTGAGGTCTAATAAGGAGAGGGTTGAGCTATATGTAGTTGGTTATATATCCCCTGTATGTCATATTGGTCTAAATAATTTGCGCCAGATGTTGGTGCACTTTTCTCTCCCCATCCATCTTTGTCTTTTCACATATTCACGATACTGTTATGGACAGTGTCCAACAGGGAGCAGTACAACTCCTGGCATCCTAGCACAGAGAAAACACCCTAGCTTACCTAGCTTGCA
Source organism: Discoglossus pictus (assembly GCA_027410445.1). Taxonomy (NCBI): domain Eukaryota; kingdom Metazoa; phylum Chordata; class Amphibia; order Anura; family Alytidae; genus Discoglossus; species Discoglossus pictus. The sequence continues at coordinate 250,702,513 of CM050164.1, forward strand.
CACAAATCCTCTGAGGAAAAGAACTAACATTAAGAATAAGAACTTGCGCCTTTATACATTGAATCTGATTGTTCAGCCCTTGGTAAAACATATTTACTGATTAGTTATCAGATATATACGTTCAATATGTTCAACCCTAATAACTCTTCTCAAAAGCTATTTTCGTGCTAACATTCTTCTAAGAACAATCCAGAATATCAGTTCATCTGTCCACGAGTTGAAGCTAAAGAGGTAATATCGGGCTGTTCTTAAAAAATAGTGATCCATAAAAATGTAACTGTTCTTAATGAAGAGACAGGTGATAGAGTACCAGATTTACCCTCCTTTATTTACAGAATATCGCAAAATGTAAAAAGTAAGGGCCTCATTCAATTTCCTATATGAAGTCACAGAGGCAAAAATGTGGAAAAATATATATGCATTAATATGTTTGAGTCATCACACATTTATTGGAAGACCAACTATTGGCAATATTACATCTGCACATAACATATTACAATGTCTAGGGGAACAAAGACTTCAGTATGCAAGAGGTTAATACCAATCATCAAACACATATGGACCATAACAGATCCCCAAAAGGCATGCCCACACCCCAAACAATGCTCAACAACAGCACTGTACTGACAGCGATCATGGAAGGTACTGTATGTCATCTATACAATAACCCTATATCTCATACATTTGTGTGTGAGATATGTCATCATGGGCAGCATGAGGCCTTAAAGAGAGGACTGGGTGACACTAATGGTGGATAAAATGGGGGAGATAAACACCACAGGTATATCACTAGATAACACAGGCCAGGCACTGGATTATAACATGGAGCATGTAAGGAACAGGGTATTATAGGGGTATTGGGATATAAGAACATATCATGACAAGGGGAATTACACTAATGTATTGAAGCTGATCAGGAAGGCCAACAAATGAACAAGGAGGCTGTGGAGAGGAACACTGAGCATCATGAAACTTCATCTCCATCAATGGGAATCATGTGTACATCTGTCATGTCAAGTCCCATGGCATTGCTAGTGTGTATGAGACAAGATGTATACCAATAAGATTACTGCTACTGTTAATGTATTGATTAGTTATGAATTATACATGTCATATTGTTAACAACCCTTCAGTGGAATGTAGGTTCACAACAGTGTCAAAATGTCTGTTTATCAAAGTATTAATCCCACAAATCACTAATGATGTTGTTAACACAAACTTTAGAATATAGTGATATTACAATTAAAATAAGTGCTTGAACACACTTTGGACATATTAATACATGTGATCACATGTAAACCATGCTTCTGTCATTGTAATGTTCTGTAATGTTTGCATAACAATGTTCTGGAATAAAAAGAAAGATATGTATACGTGTCATCATCATGTCACACTCCATGCAGAAGTCATTCACACTGGATTCTAAGCTCAAAGACAGGGCCCTCCTTTTTTTGTAATAATTTTTTATTGTTTTGCCTTGATCCCAACATATGTATAGCACTACGGAATATGTTGGAGCGTTACAAATAAACGGTATTAATAATGATAAAAATGTATGTTGATTTCCCAAATCCCTATCCATTAGGAAAACATGAGACATCAAAATGTATAAAACAATATCATTGTTGATTATATACACAGAGCACAGTCATAAAAATAATGGCATGTGAGATCATTTTGCTGGGGGGATATTGTTGACGGAATAATAGCACTGTGTACATATTTCACTTACATTATTTGATAGCACTACGTGCAGATGAAGCGGATGCTTTCATGGACCTAAATCATGCCTAAAAAAAATATAATTTAAAACATATTAATATTGGTGAAATGTTAAACATTAACCTACATATACATAGAGAAGAGGATCATGGACCATGTGGTGGTGGGTAGCCACCTGGTTACAAAATATTACCATCGCATAGGCCATGATGCTCTACTCTGTAGCCAGAGTAGACTATGTTAATATTTGGACCAATAGATTGAAGAGTGCTGTTGGGAAGGTTAAATACTAGGTGTAGTCCTATTTCCTCCTCCATCTTGACATAGGACCCCCACCCCCATGCCATTACACCTTCTCCTTAGGTGAGAGGGGGTTTGCTGGGCGAGGCACCCCCACAAGACAACATCACCTGAGGAGCAGAGAAATGGAGAAAGGTGAGGAGTGTGTGGCCAGGCTGTGTGTGTATGAGGGAAGCCTCCGGGAGTGGAGAAGGCAGTGCTGGCATCCAGAGAATGCTGGTTGATGTTGATGGCTCTGCACTGCCTGGATCAGCCTGGCCATGTAGGTCTCCAACTAGTAATTGTGCCTCTTCACCTCCCTTTAAAGCCTCCTCTGGCTGCAGCCCATTGTAAGACTGGTGGGAGGAGATGCTGGTCTGGAGTCCTTGCATAGTGGAATTGCACATCTGGCTCCAACTGAGCTGACACACATCTAGCTAGGTAGTGGACCTGAACTCCTGCCAGCTGCAATTAGAGAATAGTATCTGATGAGTTAATAACAATGTATAATCATTTGGTTGCTGTGTGTTCCTATCCATCTGACATCCTGTGGTCTTGAACCTTGATGGTTCACTTATTTGCAACTGTGTGGAGCTATTATTTCTGTACATTTGGTGGTATGTTGGTATATATGATATTCACCTGGCAAGGAGGCTGGATCCAGTGTAGCTACTAGCCTTCGAGCTCCTGGGACGGTCCGTGTGGCTATCATCTACTTAAGCAACCTCTCCCACTCGTTGTACTGTAAGTCACTTTGAGGCCACCAGTTGGAGCTCTCACTGCTCTGGTCTTCTCTCTCATTATCCCCTTGGCCTTGGCCTGGATGTCATCATACCGATGTCTTACTGACTTCAATCCCTGTCCACAAAGCCAAACCCTTTAACTGCAGCTGTTACCTCATTCCACGACTAGGGGGCCCTGGGTCCAACTTCCCTTGTGGAAAGTTGCACTACGTACCTCTAAACCAAATCTCAAAATTTTTAAAATAAAAATATGTAGTTCTGAACATGTAAAGATGTAAGATGAGTAAAGATAAAAAAAATATACATATAGAAATGGAACATTTTATATCACCAAGAAGCAATGTAATGTTAAAGAAGTGATCTTGTGTAATACTACTAATGTTAACTCTCTGTTATGGCATCCATGTGCATACCAAATGCATTAATTTGGCACATGGGGGGGAGGATATGATAAATATGCAAAAATAGATATGAGAAACAGACAATTTATTTTCATCTGTGTGTTTGATCTTGTATATTGCTTGCCTATTACTTTAAATGGTTCATAGTTATGGTACATTAATAGGGAGAGATAGAGCAGAGTTAATTTTTAGAGACTATAATGGGTTGTGTGTCACTCATTCTCCAGTACCCTGAGTAAGAAGCATAAGTGCTCTGAAGTAGTGATGTCGCGAACATCAAATTTTCGGTTTGCGAACTTCCAGCAAATGTTCGCGAACGGGCGAACCGCCATAGACTTCAATGGGCAGGCGAATTTCAAAACCCACAGGGACTCTTTCTGGCCACAATAGTGATGGGAAAGTTGTTTCAAGGGGACTAACACCTGGACTGTGGCATGCCGGAGGGGGATCCATGGCAAAACTCCCACGGAAAATTACATAGTTGATGCAGAGTCTGGTTTTAAGCCATCAAGGGCATAAATCACCTAACATTCCTAAATTGTTTGGAATAACATGCTTTAAAACATCAGGTATGATGTTGTATCGATCAGGTAGTGTAAGGGTTACACCCGCTTCACAGTAACAGACCAATCTCCCCGTTTAATGCACCGCAAACTCCCCATTTGCACAAGGTTGGATACCAAGCTAGCCATGTCCCGTTCCTTGTCCTCACTGATGTCATTGAAGGTCTTTTCCTCCACCCAGCAACCAAGGGTCCCCGAAAGGTGACCACAAGCCCCCTGGGATGCCTGCTGTGTTTGGTCTTCCACCTCCTCAAAGCCACCTTCCTCCTCTGACTCCTCTTCTTCAGACTCCCAGAGTCTGGGGGCTTCCACTGCCCAGCATGGAAGATTATACACAGGTCAGAGTCTGGGGGCTTCCACTGCCCAGCATGGAAGATTATACACAGGTCCGAGTCTGGGGGCTTCCACTGCCCAGCATGGAATATTATACACAGGTCAGAGTCTGGGGGCTTCCACTGCCCAGCATGGAAGATTATACACAGGTCAGAGTCCGAGGCTTGCACTGCACAGCATGGAAGATTATACGCGTTGCCTCTGTCTGAGTTATTATAAGGTGTGTACTGTTAAGTAGTAATATTCCTATCGGTTTAATCCCTGTTACGTCCACTATCAGGGGACGTGTATATGGCATGGATTTTTGGAAGCGGGAGATGGAAAAAGATGCTTGATCGGTCCTCCCACTTCAAATTTGGGGCACTGCACGTGCAATCTAAGGTGCCACCAGATATGAGTGTCACTGTGCACTGGCAAAAGTTGGCAGAGTAGATGCAATAGGCCTCACACACACACCTGTAGGCAGGCAACTGATATTCAATCGATTACCGTCAAAAAAGTGTTGTTTTATGTCACTCTACACTACGGTTGCGCCAGATATGACGTATCACTGTGCACTGGCAAAAGTTGGCAGAGTAGATGCAATAGGCTTCACACACACGCCTGTAGGCAGGCAACTGATATTCAATCTATTACAGTCAAAAATGTGTTGTTTTATTTCACTGAGCACAATATAAGCTGTTAGGTGTTAGCCTGTCACACACACACACTGGAAGGCAGGCATATGCAATTAGATTACACAGAAAAAAATTATAAAATAAATTAAATGATGTTCTAGCCCTAAAAAGGGCTTTTTGGGTTGCTGTCCTTCAGATGGAAGCCTCTGGAAGGGAGTGTATGCTGCTGATTGGCTGGAATGTGTCTGCTGACTGTGAGGTGCCGGGTCAAAGTTTCTTCAATGATAAAGAATAGGGGGAGAACCCAAAAGCGCATGTGTTCGCCGTTCGCTGCGAACGCGAACATGCAAAAATCGCAGGGACATCACTACTCTGAAGTGAATAGGTGCAGAAGGATTTACAAGTGTATTAAATTACAGAACAGATTTGACTATTCATTCTTACACCTTAAATGTATGATTTATTTTTAATGACACTTCGTTAGTCTCCTTTCTTTCAATTTTTTATTTTGTATTAATTTTTCCATCACATGGAGCGACCTTGGGAAAGCTGTGATAGCTTGTGCAAAAGAGGGGGAAATGGCATTGAGAGAGACCTTACGAAACACCAAGCCTCACTGAGAAACCAAAGGACAATCTTTCTGAATTTAAACCCCACAGAGGGGAAAGCACATTATGCTATGTGGCATGAAAGTAGATGCTATGTTATTCTTTTCAAAAGAGAGATATTCCATTTTCAAACCATGCAAGATTCTGTGTGACGTAAAGTATACTGAAGGTGAATTAAAGGGCACTGAAGTTTCATATTTATTGCATGTGATTTGATGAAGTGACAGCTGCCATTTTGTCATATTTTTCTAACAAAATTAGATACCTGAGAGGTATGGAAGTAAATGTGGATTTAAATAGAATTTCTATTTAGTTATATTCAAATATTGCCACTGTAAATAGCCACTTGATAGCTTTTAGAGAAGCATGCCCCAGTGTCATAACCCTCACTCTCAGGTTACAGTCCAAGCAGCAGTCCAAGATTGAAGCAAGCATTACAAAAGTAGAGTCTACTAGATTAGGATATTCTCTAAAAATGATTTATGGTCATGTCTTACACAGCTTCTAATAGTGTTAATTTGTTACCTATAAAGTTGGGAAGGGTTCTTTTCCCAAACTACAGCAGTGCTTTAATAAACAGTAAACACAATTCTGGCATACTGATTATTTGAGAGTTTTCTTAATACTGTAGTATATTTGCATGGTCGCAAATGAATAAAAAAGTTAGTTAGCACTATATACGTTGGTTCCAAACCTGACAGGCAATTTTTTTTAAATATACAGTGTTATATTATATGAAATGACCTTCTGAATGCTCAGCCATAGATTAGACTGTGACCAAAAAGCAATTTAATTTATTAACCAACTAGGGCCTTCATTCCATGTCCCCCTGGAAAAGCAGAAGAAAAAAAAACCTGCCTGGAATTTCTGGAGTTATCTCAACAAGTATCTCAACAAGTTAAGCATGTGTTCTCTGTGTCATGGAACATTTAATTTTTAGTACAAATTGCTTTTGACTCGACTTTTTAGCTTGTAAGTACATGCAATGGCTGGGTCTTTTGAAGTATTGCATATCCCAGCCAATCTCTATAGTTATTGAAAAGTGTTTCACATCTACCGAGTAAACTTTGGCAATATAAAAAAACATCATAAAAAAGTGCCAGTTGAAGTAAAGATAATATTGCATTTCCCAATCAAACATTGACTGTGCCATGCTTTTTGAGTTAACCCACATGTTCCAGGTGAGGTGGTCAAGGAGAAAGCTAGAGAGAGTAGGAGTTACTGGTTATTAACTATTGCCTATATATACTTAAATATAAATACACCTAGTCACAGTTACATAATAATGATTGTCACTAGGTCTCTTCCAACCCATACCGACCTAGTCTATACCCTATGCCCCCACCATAACACAAACCCTGTATTGAATCAATACCCATTGACATATTGTATCCAAATCTTCAACATCATCCATGATAGGTGGTGGTCCGCCAGCTCCAGTACACTACAATGAGTGGAGGCAACTACCTAGTGGCAGGATGTCCACAGCAACAGTAGCTGAAATCCCTAAGATGTTAGATATGGACCAGCCCCAGACCCTTCAAGGTGATTATCTGCACCACTAATTATATTTACACATAATCACATAATTAATAACACACCTACTATGTATAATCTGAGAATCCCTTAACAGTAACCATCACTTAAAGTATCATTGCATGTCTGATGACATAATTACAACTGTTATTGTAGATTTAATTCACACCAAACGATAATGAGATATATCCCTAATATTAAACAAATCCATCTCAGTTGATATGTATATCTCCTTTACCTAACAAACACATTCTGAAAACACATCAAAGCAAAGCTTTCACAGCAAAAGGATCCCAAGCCTGTTATTGTTTGTTGCCCATGCATTTGTAATGCAATTTTATTTTATTAATGAAAATATGTATCACATCAAAACAATTTTCAGTGGCCCTTCAGTAATACAATAATACTCAACACCTTATGAAGTCATGTACGCACCAACACAAACAGGAAGAGGAGGAGAATCAACAGGAGTAGCTATCCTATGAGGAAGAGGAAGACTAATAAGGGTGGGCAATGGAAAAACCTGCTGGACCATCTACTACAGCCCCCTTCTCCACCATATTGACCCTCCTCCTGGAATCTCTTACTGGCAGGAATGTTGGGCTGTTGCCCATCTAATTGTCTTAACTGCTACCACCACTTTTAACACCACCCCGCTGTCACCACCAACCACTACCACTAATACACTATACACTACAACCACATCCAGCACAACATAGACCACACAGGCAGCCTCTTCTGTAATGGAGGTGGAGGAGCCTGATATGCATAAGGAAGAAGCAATCCATTAAGACAGGCTAGGCAATAAAACTAGACAGGCACTTCCGGTAAATGTAGGTCACTAAAGCTTAGATGCCCTATATGATGCACAGAATGGTCTGGGAAAACCTGAGGGACAATTTACACATGAGATGGAGGTGCACAGATTTCACTACCTGCAACAGGACAGCACCCAGACCATCAACAGGAGCCTGGATCATGTGGGGGACCTTCTACAAATACTAGTGGACTTGACACAGAGACAGCTGGAGTCTTTAGCAACAACTCCTGAGGAGAGGTCTCCCAACACTGCCCTCCACATATGTCTTATCCATCCACATTTGGCCTCCTCCCTTTGCCTCATCTAGAAGCCCTGTGGATCAGGAGTGATGTCCCTTTTTTTCAAGAGGAGCAGGAGATAGAGGTAGCATTCATTATAATTCTTCTCAACTGCACTCATGGCACAAGGCATGTGGCTTATGTGCATCACATTATCCATGATAATCTTATCAGTGGCCAAGCATGAATACTGATAACATTTGACCAATCAATGGTTGCAGAGGAATGCACTTGAGAACTGATATAATCCCTATTTTAGTTTATTTTTTGTTTTAATCTGTTATTTTTATTTTATTGTAGGCAAACTTTACGTAAATTCAGTCTGTTTGTTCATCTGAGAGCAGTGCTACTTGATACTGTAAATGAACCATATACAGTGCATAAGATATAGTCATCCAAATAAGGACATGTCATATATTTAAATATTTCACAAGCTTTCAATAAACACAGTTATTCAGTGTGGATTAGTATGAACTGGAATGTGTTCAAGAAAAACAAATGTCCTTTTGTTCCTATAGTTCACATATATGCAAAACCAAACAAGCATATCTAACAGCATAAAGCAGGTCTGTCACCCATCGTAACATTATGATAACAAATTTGGAACAATGAAAGGATATAAATGCACATGGCCTTTGTTTATCATCATTAATCACTGCTGTTTATACTGTGCCCTATTATAGTAGGTTATATTTTAGTAAGTATTGATTGAGGAGATTATGTTTCTCAATTTTTTATTATTCAGAGCTGCTTCAACAAGACCACATTAAATGCATCAGATCTGGATTAATCATGACACCTTTTTTTACTATTAAGTCTGCTATATGGTTACCCATCTTAGCTATATCCTCCAGATGGAGATAGGCCACATGAAAACATGTAAACAACTTTAAAGTTCTTATCATATAAACCCTATTTAAACCCACAAATAGTCTATCAATTATATTTGAACCATTAGTTAGATTAATCCATCTTTTACCCAATTATTTGACACAGAGACAGAATTGAACAGAATTTCATGAAACGGTTTCCTTGCAATTTCTGAAGGACTTCAACATTTTGCAGCATTATAATTATTAAATTATCAATTTTAAATGGATATTTTATATAATAATAATATACTTGAAAATAAAAGAGAAAATCAGTTTCTAACAAGCCATATAAATGGTCAGATATTTTAGATGAAACAATGCTATCTTCATTGCTCATTAAGAACTTTCCTAAGTTATCCAGCCCTAGCTCTCACCATCTGATGTTTATATTACCAGCAGGAAATAATTGGATTATATTATATTTTCAAAATTACTGAAGATATTCAAATATATTTATGTAGTCTATTTCATGTTATCCAGATATGGTGTATTATCTAAAATATTTTAAAATCATACTTTTACATAATGCTTTACCTAATTTTGAAGATGTTGTATACTCTTCCCCAAGAAACCAGTTTAAAGTGACCTTATCAGGGCCATCCAGTTACACCCTTCTAGGTTTGGCAGTTTGGTAGTTTAGTACCACCATTATTTAAGGGTAACCCCATTTTACAGACAGCAGTTTTTGATTTGTTCCCTCACCATAAAAACTCTAAGCTTAGAATTAAATATTTAGGATATTTTCTTAGAAAGGAGTATGTCATGACTGACTTATGGGGGGCCAGGATGGGAGACCCCCTAACCGCACCAGCAAGTAGGATCCAAGATCGAACTGTCACAGCTTGGAACTCATAGACTATTTTGGTATGACTGTAATAACCAGTGTAAAAAAGAAGAGGTGGCAAGAATACACTGAAGATCTATACAGGAAGGATCTTAAAAGCAGTGATGACCTCAATAATGTATCCAATGAGAGTGAAGTGAGATAAGCCCTAAGAAGTCTTGCTGATAATAAGGCTGCAGCAGGTGATAAAATCCCAATTGAATTATTCAAAATTCTACAGGATGATGCTGTGAAAGTGTAACTTGCCTTATGCCAACAAATTTGGAAAACTCAACAAAGGCCAATAGACTGGAAAATGTCAGTCCACATCCCAATCCCCAAAAAAGGCAGTGCCAAAGAGTGCTCCAATTATCAAACAATTGCGCTCATTTCACATGCCAGCAAGGTAATGCTTAAGATTCTACAAGCTCGACTGCAACAATATAGGGACCGGGAACTACCAGATGTGCAAGTTGGTTTCCACAGAGGAAGAGGCACAAGAGATCAAATTGCCAATGTCTGCTGGATAATAGAGAAAGCAAGAGAGTTTTCCAAACATGTACTTCTGCTTTATAGACTATACTAAAGCCTTTGACTGTGTGGATCACAACAAAATGTGGCATGTCCTTAAAAAGATGGGAGTACCAGATCATCTCCTCCTCCTAAAGAATCTGTATGTCTACCAAGAACATACATAACAGAATGGTTCAAGATCAGAAAAGGAGTGTGACAAGGTTGTATATTGTCACCTTTTTTATTCAACTTATATGCAGAGTACATCATGCATAAGGCTGAACTGGATGAATCCAAAGCCGGAATCAATATTCCTGGAAGGAATATCAACAACCTCTGATACTCCGATGATACTACTCTGATGGCTGAAAGTGAGGAGGAACTAAATGACTTATTGATGAGGGTAAAAAAGAAGAGAGTGCAAAAGTTGGCCTGCTGCTCAACATTAAAAAGACAAAGATCATGGCAAATGGCAATCTCACTTCCTGGCAAATAGGCAGGGAAGAAGTGGAGGCAGTGACAGATTTTATTTTTCTTGGATCCAATATCTATGCAGATGGTGACTGTAGTCATGAAATTAAAAGATGTTTGCTTATGGGGAGGAAAGCTATGGCAAGCTTGGACAAGCTAGTATAAAGTAAAGATATTAAGCTATCAACAAAGGTCCGCATAGTTCGTACTATGGTATTCCCAGTAGTAGCATATGGATGTCAGAGCTGGACCATAAAAAAATCTGAGCCCCGTAAAATTGACGCCTTTGAATTGTGGTGTTGGAGAAGACTGCTTAGAGTCCCTTGAACAGCAAGAAGATTCAATAAATCAATACTTCAGGAAATCAAAACAAACTGTTTACTAGAAGGTATGATCATGAGGCTGAAGCTCATATATTTTGGCCATATCATGAGACTGCAGGATTCCCTAGAAAAGACTCTGATGCTGGGAAAGATTGAAGGCACAAGAAGAAGTAGACGACAGAGGCAGAGATGGATAGATGAGGTCACTGAAAACATGAACTTGAACTTGATGGAGCTCAGAGGGGCAGTGACTGAGAGATGCACCTGGTGTGCTGTAGTTCATAGAGCCACGGAGAGTCGGACGCGACTAAACGACTAAACAACAACAGTGTTAGGCCTCAAGCTCTGATCTGGTACTCCAGATCCCCAAGGAGTATGGCCTGTGAGTATTCAGACCTAATAAGAATTGTTTATATAATGTGTAGTGTTCAGGTTGTGGTTTGGACATGACACTGTTATGCCTAGTCAATTTTCAAAGCACCATTTAAAAAGTAATGCTATAATGTTTAGAATAGTGTTTTGGTTTAATAAGATGATTTGGGTTATTTTATAAGGTTTACATAATGTATTTGTGCTAGAAGTAGGCCCTAGGGTATGCTAATATTATATCAAGTTACTTTAGTCACTTATGGGACATATGGGACATAGGGTGGTTTATGACCTATTTGGAATGTTGGTTCTGTCAGAGTGGGCACTGGGGATGGGGGGGGGGGGGGTAGATGGGTTAATACATTAACCAGAAAAACACCTGAAAGAGAGTCATAAAATGTGAAGTCAGCTAACAAGATAACCCCAGGCTCTGGTGTCTGAGACCGGGAAGGGGGAGTGGGGGTGGGGTAGGTCACAGTAGGAAGTGATGACCCCTGAAACAGGGAGGGCAATTTGAGGGGGTGTGGGTGAAATTGTTATGTGTTTGTGATATATTTCTATGCAAGTAAGAAGAAACAGAGTCTGACTCGGAAATGCTAAGCAGCGGTATGTCTGATGCTGTCTGGACTAAGACAAGGTGCATGTATATTTCTTTCTGAGCTATCCTAGCAAAGGGGATAAGATTGTACCTACCTCTTCGGGAATGATGTCCTAATCTGAATTGAATTGCTGGGTGCTGAGATTGAATGCAAAAGGCACGACCTAGAAGGAGAAAGTTGAGGTGCACGTGGCCTCTCAAATTTGGGTCATCACAGAGTCTGTCACTCTCTGGCATAAACTGCTGCACTTCTTATATTGCCTCTAAGATAAGTTACTATATCTGTCTATATCCAATTTATATCCTACCTTTCCTAAAAAGAAAAGATCAAAAAGGATTACTTCATACTATCTTCAAAAGGGGTCTATATTGAGACAGGGTGTTACTCTTAAATCCATACTTGGTAACATAAAATAATGTTTTACTTTGTATTTTTGGAATAGTGTCAAAATAGTCCAATATCTAAAATTATTCTGCTACATTTCTGGAATGGTCTGGAATGGTAAAAGCACAAAGGCTGCTTTCTGGACTGTAGGTAATAAATATATTTCTATCTGTGCCTATTATCCCTAAAACAGGCTGATTGACTTTATTAAATAATATAACAATTTAACTCTGTTACAAAACGTAATTATTAAAGACACCTATACACAAAACCTATTTAGCATTTTCCAACATATATCTTCTTTTATAACACAGTCAACAAAACGGTTTTATATCATTGTTGAGTTAATTGACTGCTTTGATAACTTAAATGTAATCATTTCTGCTGTTAAACCCCTGATCAAATAATCCAATATAAAGGTTATTTAGTTTGCCATTTAAATACATTATAACCTTAGTAATTTATATTGCTTCAGTATATTTTTCAATATTCAGGCTGCCATATACCGTATATACTCGAGTATAAGCCGACCCGAGTATAAGCCGAGGCACCCATTTTACCACAAAATACTGGGTAAAATGAGTGACTCGAGTATAAGCCGAGGGTAGGAAATGTGCTGCCCCCTGTGTCCCTCTTGTGCCCTCTGTGTCCCCCTCTCTCTCCGTGTCTCTTCTCCCCTCTCCCTTCCCTGTGTCTCTTTCCCCCTCCCTTATCACCCTCCTCAACCTTCCTCCTCATCCTTAACCTCCCTCCTCATCCTCAACCTCCCTCCTCATCCTCAACCTCCCACCTCATCCTCAACCTCCCTCCTCCTCCTCAACCTCCCTCCTCAACCTCCCTCCTCATCCTCAACCTCCCTCCTCATCCTCAACTCCCTCCTCAACCTCCCTCCTCATCCTCAACCTACCTACTCAACCTCCCCATCCTCAACCCCCTCCTCAACCTCCCTCCTCAACCCACCATCCTCAACCCCCTCCTCAAGCCCCCCATCCTCTCTCCTCAACCCCCCCATCCTCATCCTCAACCCCCTCCTCAACCTCAACCCTCCTCAAACTCAACCCCAACCCCCCTCCTCAACCTCCCTCCTCAACCCCCATCCTCATCCTCCCTCCTCAACCCCCCATCCTCATCCTCAACCCCCTCCTCAACCTCAACCTTTTCTCAACCTCAACCCTGCTCAAACTCAACCCCAACCCCCCATCGTCAACCCCCCTCCTCAACCCCTCCTCCTCATCCTCAACCTCCCTCCTCATCCTGAACCTCCCTCCTCATCCTCAACCTCCCTCCTCAACCCCCCTCCTCAACCTCCCTCCTCAACCCCCCATCTTCAACCCCCTCCTCAACTTTCCTCCTCAACCTTCCTCCTCAACCCCCCTCATCGTATCTCATCTTGATTATTGCAACTCGCTTCTTGCTGGCCTTCCTATCACCCATCTGTCTCCACTCTAATCCATTTTAAATGCATCCGCTAGACTCCTCTTCCATACTTAACAATCAGTGTCTGCAGCACTTCTCTGTCAGGCACTCCACTGGCTTCCCATAGCCTCTAGAATAAAATTCTAAATCTTGACCCTCCATTTAAAGCCCTCTAGAATAGTGCACCCTCCTACATCTCTGCTCTCATTCCAAAATACACTCTTACCCACCCTCTTCGCTCTGCTAATGACCTTCTTCTCTCCTCCTCTCTCATCACCTTTTCTCACTCCCATCTTCCAGACTTTTCTTGTGCTGCCCCTATTCTTTGGAACTCCTTACCTCGTTCCACCAGACTATCTTTCTGCCTCAAATCCTTAAGAACACATTTATTCAAAAAAGCCTATCATCTTTAGCCTCTTCATTCACTATTCATTTATCACTCTCCTATACCTCACCCACACCCTTTAGAATGTAAGTTTGTGAGTTTTCAATCTTTTTAGGTGCTTTAGGGAAAGCACAGTGTATGTCTGATTGAAAGCTCAATAACAGGGTCTTCCATTATTTTCATTATGGGAAATTATTTATACTTGTACCTAACCCCTGTATAGCGCTGCAGAATATGTTGGCGCGTTATAAATAAAGGATATTAATAAATAATAATAAAATATTTCTGCCCAGGGCCACCTGCTACAGAGTACATGTTAACTATCCACAAGGACCGTTTGGGTTTTTGGAAATCTCAGCACCACACCCTGATTTGTGGCTTTTGTTTCAGTCAGGGTCTTTCCATCAGGAATCAGCACTTCCAGGAGTCTCAGTAACCTTCCTGTGATAGTGACCAGGACAAGTTACTGGCAGGGTGGAGATAGGGTCAGTATCGCAACCACCAGGAGCAAATTAGAGAAAATTCCATTTCTATATGTGAACTGATTTATTTTTGAAAAAACAACAATATGTATTGAGGTTAGATACAGAGGGGGGTGTATACAACACAACAATGACAGGGAGTGGCAGTCAAACACAGGAGATTGGCCAACCTCCAAATAAATCTTAAGACATGATTGGGAAAAATAACTAATAAAATCAATTCTTTTATTTTATCTTGATCACAGCGGTGTTAAATATTGTCCTTTTATACTGGAATGCTAACCATATATTCTGACCAGTTAACTTATATGTGACTGCTATAAAACTCCAAATACACTGGAAACTTATAATTGAAAAGGTTTATTACTATACAACAGTTAGTGGTGATATGAGCATCTGATATACAAGGCTCCAATCTATATTAATGTCTCTGAGTATGTGCATGCAAGTGTAGCGTATCCCTCCTGTACTTCTGTTCCTTTCCTTAATATAATTCTATTACAAGACAAGTAGATTTTGCCCCATTATACCCATCATAGCCATACCTTGTAGATTGTTCCAGCAAACTAAATCTCATGTCCATTGTCCGTAAGGTAATGATCACTAGATGTTACTGTAGTCCAAGATAATTATCCATTTCACCTTTTCCTGACCCCTTGTATCTTTTGAGTTGATTCCCATGCTTTGTGTCCATTCCCATGCCTTGTATCTCCTTCCACCCCTCTCCCCCCTCAGTGTCTCCTCCCTCCCCCATGTCTCCTTCCCCCCCTCTCTCCCCTGTAACTGCTTTCCCCCTCTCCATTTCTCCCTCTCCTGTGCCTCCTTTCTCCCTCTCCCTTTTGACCCTCGCCTTCCCCTGTGTCTCCTTTCCCCCCTCACTCCCCTGTACCTCCTTTCTTCCCCCCTCTCCCTTTCCCCCTCTCTTCCTCTCCTGTGCCTCCTTTCCCCCTCTCCCTTTCCCGTGTCTTCTTTCCCCCTCTTACTTCCACCCTTATGTCTCCTTTCCCCCTCTCCCTCCCCTGTGTCTTCTACCCCCTCCCCTCTCTTGTGTCTCCATTTACCCCTCCTCTCCCTCGACCCCTCCTCTCCCTCGATTGTCTCCTTTCCCCCTCTGCCTCCCCTGTGTCTCGTACCTGAATGGGACCCTGCCAGCAGCGCCGCACTCACCTCCTCTGCGGCTCCCGTCCTCGGATTCATGGCTTGATCCAGAAAGTAGTTCCGGCCGGATGATGGGACCCACAGAGGAGAAGACGGAGTGGGGCGCTGCTGGCAGGTGTGCATACCGGTACGTGCTTTAGGTACTGACAGGGTCGCAACCAGGTACTGTGGCATGGTCACCTCCAGGTACTGGGGTGGGTGATACGAGTCCTGGGTAGGCCAGGAGGGGGTGGTACGAGCTCTGGGGGCCTCGCAATGAGTGCCTCCGGCACTCATTGCAGCCCGTACTGACAAGAATCAGGTAGTGGGGGTGATGAGAGCCCTGGGGGCCTCGCAATGAGTGCCTCCGGTACTCATTGCAGCCCGTACTGGCAGGAATCATGTACTACTCGGGCTGATGCTAGGCTCATGGTCAATGGTTCACCTCACTTGATGAGGCTCGCAAAGAGTGACCAACATCTTAAGCGTTCCACACACTGACAACTATATATGCGATTATCGTTTATTTCTAATGTTAAAACATATTCAGTAGCGCAGTGTGTATATCCAGCTTAAAACGGATATCGTTAATTGAAGTGCAGCTCAATCAAGCCAGTACATGTAATCTGAGTCAAGAAAATGTTAAAGTTCCGCAGCCAGATGAGGTGGGGGTGTGTGTGACTTGGATTGTAAAACCAGAAGCTGTGGGTTGTAAAAGGAGTCTGCTTTAACAAGGACTGGGTAAAGAGAAAAATGGTCTGTTTTACCAGAGACTGATCATAGAGAAAGCTATTCACTGCACTTTGCATTCGAGGTAGAACTGACACAAATTACCTGGAGACTGTGAGTAAAGGACTATTTACCCTTATAAGAAATGGTAACTGTTTCTTAACTCCCGCGAGAGGTGAATTGTATATCTAAGAAATATACAGACTAAAGGTGTGTTTAGGGTGTCTGGGATGGGGCATTTGGAGAGTAGGGCAGGCCAATGTTCCATCTGTCTACTGAGAAAATATGCATGTTTTGTAAGGAGGAAAATTCCTGAAAACCAGAGTATTTTTGGAAGTGAACTGTACCAAAGTGGTCTAAACAAAGAGAACAGTGTTTTGCTTTATAATTTATATTTACTGAAGTAAGCTATTTCCTTTTGAATTTTGGACTTTCAATAAAAAAAGAACAAAATAATATAGGAACTCTATGCTGTTTCTGTATAGTAATGGGACATCATAGGGCAAGCTACCACAGTATATATAACTGAATAGAGAAAGAGATAGACTGTGTGGGACTACAGGAGTATCTGATCTTCCCCACCCAGTGTACTCACATAAATGAGGTGAGTTGGCAGCGCAGAGGCGAATGAGGAGAGAAAGAGCTAGGGAGTGGGAAAATGTCACAGAGGGAGGAAGAAGGTGGTGAAGACAATCCGGACCCATCTGTTGTCGGAGAGAAGGACGCAAAGAAAAACTGTTGAGTGTACTGAAGGGAGAGCTGGATAGATTTAGATAAATATAAAACACTGGGTTATTGTAGATATAGAAAAGGGTAATAGTCAGGGGTGGCTGGTCCATTGGGGCAGCTGGGCAACCGCCCTCCCAAATTAGAGTCCATAAAAGCATATTTTATTCTATAATTTGTTTTATTCTTTATTCCTATAATTCTAACAGACAGTGGTTATCTTTTTCCCTTCCCTCTTTCATTTTCCTCCCCAAAAAAACATACATTAAAACAAAAAAACGCTGTCTGTGTAATGCATTTACACGGCGGCTGTCATGCAGTCAGGTACCTGAAGGTGGAGCCACTGAGTTACTGGGACGGCGTCCAAAGCCTCTAGATAGGGCTCTGCTACATGGAAGAGAGGCTCAGCAGAGCTCCCTGTGCAGCCTGATTTAAAGCTGTTGGGGCGTCTGACTGCAACGTCCAATCATTCCTGCCACTAGAGGCACTGCAGAGCATATACATTACCTCATAGACACATGCGTAGTCGTGTGTGAGGGAGAAGAGAGAGTGGCAGCATGGAGCAACATGATACCAGGAGGTGGTCACCATAAATGTAAGTATTGAAGGCAGGCTCTTATTTATTTATTATTCCATAGAACTTACAACTACATTATGTTAGTCTCCTCAGCATCCCAAGTCACTCTCACAGTGAAGCTACTTGTCAGTTCTGTCTAGGTGTGATTGTTTCTGTATAAATGTATGTATATATTGCATGGCATGTGTGTATACAGCATGCTGTGTGTGTATGTGTGTCATATGTATATTGCATGCTCTGTTTTATGTGTGTATATATATATATATTCATATATTGCATGTTGTATGTGTGTATATGTGTGTGTATGTCTGCAAATATGTGTGTAAATGCATTTTGTGTATGTGTGTATTTATATGTATATACTGATTGCTGTGTTTGTGTGTAAATATATGAATATTTTGTATGTTGTATCTACATATATGGGTATACTGCAGGCTGTGAGTATGTGTGTAGTTATATGTATATATACTGCATACTGTGTTTATGTGTGAACATATTTGCATATATTGCATGTTGTGTTTGTAAATATGTGTATATACAGCTTACTTTGTGTGTAAATATATTGCATGCTCTGTATTGCTGTAAATAGATGTAAATACTCATGACTTGTATTTATTTATGAAAATGCTTTATATGTGTTTTTTGTATGTTGTATAACTGTAAATAAAACTTCCTGTATGTGTGTATATACATATATATATATATATATATATATATATAATTTCTGTTTTTCTTTATATGCATATAACTATATATATACTCAGGGGTGGACAAAAATAGTTAACACTTAGGAGCCAAGAACACATACAAGCCAGACAGAGAGTTTGTATGACACTGTAATGTATGTATGTGTGTATATATATATATATATATATATATATATATCACATATATAATTGTGAGCGTACAAGTTGTTGCTAACGCCGCGGACCTCGCGTAGCGAGGGCACTGGGCGAGGGTCTCAGTTGCTGGCATGGAGCGCCGTAGGCGCTCCATGCCAGCACCTGAGGACCTCGCAAAGCGAGGGTCTCAGTTGCTGGCATGGAGCGCCGAAGGAGCTCCATGCCAGCAACTGCGACCCTCGCAAAGTTCACGTCGCTACCCAAGGAGCACGACACACACATTACGACACTCGCAAAGAACATACGACACACGTTCACACACATTACGGCCTCGCAACGCTCGGACGCAACTCGCGAACATTAAAAAATCTAAAACACAATACATAAACACAGCACATACATAAAAACCTTACCTACACCAAGAGGGAGCACCCAGGACCTCGAAAATGCAACTTAGACCTTCATTTTACTCGAAATAAAAGAGTTTAGAGACTAAAAAAAACTGTAAGCGAGAGAAAAAATGGCCGCCGAACAAAACAAAAACGAGGCTACAGCACTCTAAACTCGCAAAACACCACAAGAAACTCGCAAAATGCCACAAACGACCTACGGATATTCATACCACACAGTGCACACATTCAGAATGCTTACACAGCAGCTCCACACCACTAATGCTCCAGCAACATCAAAACAGATTGCCAGCTCTTCAACACAATGCTTCAAAATAGGTAAAGTATATTCATTTAGTAATGTATTACATATTTCATTATTATACACCAAACAGCATTAGCTACCTTACAATTTCATTGCCGTCATTTTTTGACAGGCAATTCGCTAGTATATATATAGTCTCATAGGTAAAGATAAAGAGAGGGGGAGAGGGAAAGATAGAGAGAGGGAGGGGTAAAAGATAGATAGATGCAGATAGGGATAGATAGAAAGGGATAGACAGAGATAGATATATAAATAGATAGAGGGATAGGTAGAGATATGGGTAGACAGAGAGGGATAGATAGAGAGAGAGAGAGATAAGGGTAGACAGAGAGATATAGATAGAGGGATAGATAGAGAGAGGGTAGAGGGATAGATAGATAGATAGATAGATAGATAGATAGAGAGAGAGAGGGAGCTAGGGATAGATAGAAAGGGATAGACAGAGAGAGATAGATAGATAGATGATAGAGGGATAGATAGAGAGAGGGTAGAGGGATAGATAGATAGATAGATAGATAGATAGACATAGATAGATAGATGATAGAGGGATAGATAGAGAGAGGGTAGAGGGATAGATAGAAAGATAGATAGATAGATAGAGATAAGGGTAGACAGAGAGCAATAGATAAATGGATAGATAGAGGGAGCGAGGGATAGATAGAAAGGGATAGACAGAGAGAGATAGATAAATAAATAGATAGATAGAGATAAGGGTAGACAGAGAGGGATAGATAGAGAGAGAGGGATAAGGGTAGACAGAGAGAGAGATAGATAGAGGGATAGATAGAGAGAGGGTAGAGGGATAGATAGATAGATAGATAGATAGATAGATAGATAGATAGATAGATAGATAAATGGATAGATAGAGAGAGGGAGCGAGAGATAGATAGAAAGGGATAGACAGAGCGAGATAGATAGAGGGATAGATGGAGAGAGGGTAGAGGGATAGATAGATAGATAGAGGGATAGATAGAGATAAGGGTAGACAGAGAGGAATAGATAGATAGAGAGAGATAAGGGTAGACCGAGAGAGATAGATAGAGGGATTGATAGAGAGAGGGCAGAGGGATAGATAGATAGATAGATAGATAGATAGATAGATAGATAGATAGAGGGATAGATAGAGAGAGGGAGCGAGGGATAGATAGATGATAGAGGGATGGATAGAGAGAGGGTAGAGGGACAGATAGATAGATAGATAGATAGATAGATAGATAGATAGATAGATAGAGATAAGGGTAGACAGAAAGGGATAGATAGACAGATAGATAGATAGAGAGACAGATATATAGATAGACAGATAGATAGATAGATAGAGGGAAAGATAGATAGATAGATAGATAGATAGATAGAGGGACAGATAGATAGATAGATAGATAGATAGATAGATAGATAGATAGATAGAAATCCAGTGCAGTTCTGTAAATTCTAGCATGTCTGGGATATGCTTTTTCTACGAAACTGAGCTCTCTACCTTCTTATAGCATGAAAAGCTCCTCTTAGGATTACAAATTCTAATATTATCTTGCTATGTTTTCAGTCTACAGGAGGACACGTTGTGAGTAGTGATGTCGCAAACCTCCGCAAATGTTCGCGAACCGGCGAACATCGGCGAACCGCCATAGACTTCAATGGGCAGGCGAATTTTAAAACCCACAGGGACTCTTTCTGGTCACAATAGTGATGGGAAAGTTGTTTCAAGGGGTCTAACAACTGGACTGTGGCATGCCGGAGGGGGATCCATGGCAAAACTCCCACGGAAAATTACATAGTTGATACAGAGTCTGGTTTTAAGCCATAAAGGGCATAAATTACCTAACATTCCTAAATTGTTTGGAATAACATGCTTTAAAACATCAGGTATGATGTTGTATCGATCAGGTAGTGTAAGGGTTACACCTTACATGACTGGGGGTCTATAGGTGACATTAGTACTGACCTTTATCTGACTGGGTGTCTATAGAGGGACATTAGTAATGACCTTTATCTGACTGGGGGTCTATAGAGGGACATTAGTACTGACCTTTATCTGACTGGGGGTCTATAGGTGACATTAGTCCTGACCTCCTGCTGCAGTATTATTACTCCCAGTACTCCCAGGCTTGCTACTATTAGATATAATAACCTCAGTTTTGTTTCCTTATCTGTTGGTAACATCAAAATATGATTATTAAATATTTCATATTTGTTTGTTTTTTTCTCCCAAAGTGAACCCATTTGTGTGTGTCCCACAGATGTGGCGTTTCCGCTCTGCGTATGTTGGATTTGCACCGCTCAAAAAGTATGAAAAGAGATCCCCCCCCTTGAAGCCCATTAATGACATCATCAGTAAATTGTATGTAACAGATTCCAGTGTTTAGGGTTTATGACCCAATACTGCGATCATATCACTTATGACAAAAATCCGTATTTGTTGTATTATTCAGACGCGCGTGCATCTTTGTGTTACATTTCCTGATACTTTTATTATCTTGATCTTTATATATTTACTAGCGACTTGCCCATCAAAAAATGGCGGCAATAGGATTGTAAGGCAGGTAATGGTTTGGACGAGACATTCATTTTGTTGGCGGTCGGAGATCCTTCGGCGCTCATTGCGAGGCTGTTGGTTGTATTTTTTTTCTGATAGGCGCTTTTGCTGTTATTCTTTGGTCGGCGGTGATGTGTTTTTTGCGCTTATTGCAAGGCTTTGTATGCTATGAGCAGCGTTGGCGCTCGTTGTGAGGCGCGCAGTGAATGGCTTTTATGTTTAATGTGATAATGTTTTTTTTGTGTATATGTATGTTTGTATGCTAATGAAATAATTACTAAATGAATATACTTTACCTATTTGTAAGTAATATATGCAGGAAGCATTGTGCTGAAGAGCTGACAATCTATTTTCATGTTCCTGCAGCATACAATGTAGGTTTTCAGTGCTATGGAGCTGCTGTGTAAGTGTCAGCAATGTGTGCAGTGTGTAGTGTAAATAGGCTGCGTGCGCGAGGGGAAGCCGTTAGGGTAGTTGGGTACTTCCGCATTGTGTAAGTTAGTGTTGTAAAATGGCGGGGAATGTGTATGTGGTACGCGGGTGTGGATGATTTAGCGTCCTTGTTAATAGTGTATCTTTACCTCGTATGGCTTTTTAGGAAAATCCGTATGTGTTTTGCGTGTTTAGGGTCCTGTAGCCTCGTTTTCTTTTGTTCAAGGGCCATTTTTTCTCTCACTTAGGTGATTTTCGGGTGTCTAAACTCATGATTTTGGACTTAAATGGAGGTGTAACTTCACTTGCAGAGGTCCTCGGTGCCCGCCTTGCTGTGGGTAAGCTTTTTATGTGTTTGCTGTGTGTATTTATTGTGTTTTTAATGTTTTTAAGTGCGTGCGGTTTGGGCGTTAAGGTCGTATTTTTGTGAGCTCGTAATGTTGTTTTTTCTAAGTCCCGTATTTTTGGATGGTAAGTCCGTAAATTTGATGGTGTAAGTCCCGCCTGCGGCTCATTGCAGCCGACGTGGGAGCCTTCGGCGCTCCTTGCCAGCAACTCTGGCCCTCGCTTCGCAAGCCCGCAGCGTTAGCAACAACCCGCCTGCTCACAACTATATATGTGATATCTGTAACGTCTTCCCCAGTTGGCACTTGTAAATCGGCTAAGCGACAAAAAAAATGGCGTCCGGAAAAAATGAAAACGAGGCTACACGACCCCAAACCGCGCAAAACATCGCCAGCCATGTACGACTTTTAACTAGGAACAGACAAGGTACAAAATACACTATTATAAATAATGGAAACTGCTGGCGAGCCGCGTAACACATACACAATCACCGCCATTTTACAACACTAACTTGCAACTAATAACATTACAAATCTAAAATGGCGCGTTACACGACTATACAAGCGGTTTCCCCTCGTGCACTGCGCACATTGCTGACACTTACACCTCGGGTCACCAACAGTCCAAATGTACACTGTAAGCTGCAGGAAAATCAAAACTGATTGTTAGCTCTTCAGGTTATTAATCACTGGATATATTAATTACAAATAGGTAAAGTATTTTAGTAATTAATTAATTCATTATTATTAAAAAAAATATATATAAAAAAAATACGCTTAATAGCATATTTTACACTGCAGTTACTTTACATACATTAACGCTTCGCACTTCCTAATACATTTGTTCATTCACAATAGTTATTATCGTGCATTCATTTAATAAGTATTAATTAGTAATGGAAAATAAAAATGTAGACTTTACACTACACTAAAATGTTTTACTTTTTACTCTGCAGTTATATATCTGGATTACTGCTCATTGGCTGCCAGCGATAGCACTCTCAAAGCAGTTACAAATCTAAATCACTTTATTATGCTCTGAGACCTGAATACATTTTGTAATTTACACTGCACAAAAAAAATTATATATTTAACACTGTACTTATATATCTGTCTTTGCGATGAGCGCCGAAGATTGATCGTTGCAAAGCACGAAACATGAAGGACACGAGGGAAGAGACTCACAATGAGCGCCGAAGGTCCTCAGAGTTCAAAAAGCATCACATTGTGTGGCAAACAGCATTGCCATGGCTTCAAACTTTATTGCCCCATCATTTGTGCCAGGCAAGTCGCTAGTGATATAATATAACATAGTGCAATACAATATTATACAGTACACATGGGTGTTGGAACTGGGGGGGGGGGGGGTAAGGGGTAACCCCCCCCAGATTTCTTATCGTATGTATGTATGCGTATAGAAGCTAACAGGGGAGGAGAGAGGGGGAGGAAACACAGGGGAGAGGGAGAGGAAGACACAGGAGAGGGGAGAGGGGGAGGAAGACACAGGGGAGAAGGGGAGGAAGACACAGGGCAGAGGGGGGAAGAGAAACAGGGTAAGGGAGAGGTGAGGGGAAGAGACACATGGGAGGGGGGAGAGACACAGGAGAGAGTGGGGGTAGAGACACAGGGGAGAGGGGGGAAGAGACTAATGGGAGGGAGTGGTGAGGAGACACCGGGGAGAGAAAAGGGGGTAAAGACACAGAGGAGGGGGGAAGAAACACAGGGGAAGGGAGAGGAGGTAGAGACACAGGGGAGAGGGGGTAGAGACACAGGGAAGAAGGGGGAAGAGACACAGATGAGGGGGGAGAGACACAGGGGAGAAGGAAGGGGGGAAAGACACAGGGGAGGGGGGAAAGAAACACGGGAAGGGAGAGGGGGGTAGAGACACAGGGGAGGGGGGAGTGACACCGGGAAGAGGGAAGGGGGAAAAGACACAGGAGAGGGAGCAAAGAAACACTGGGGAAGGGAGAGGGGGTAGAGACACAGGCAAGGGTGGGAGAGACACAGGGGAGAGGGGGGGGAGAGAGACACATGGGAGGGAGTGGGGGGGAGACACAGGGGAGAGGGGGGGAGAGAGACACATGGGAGGGAGTGGGGGGGAGACACAGGGGAGGTCTTCTGCTTTATTATTATTCTTATTATTATTACTATATAATGTGTAATATGGACCACTTTTTGGCAATGAGCGCGGCAGGCGCTCATTGCAGGCGAGCCTCGCATAGCGAGGCGAGCCGTTAATACGGACCACTTTGGCAATGAGCGCCGTAGGCCTCTATATATCATTCCTGGCTTATTCAGATATATGGAGGATGAATCCGTGGACGTACCTGAATCCCACAAGAGAGTGGTCGCCATGTTCATGTGGTGTTTATTATGACACTAGCGACTTGCCCGTCAAAAAATGACGGCAATGTTATTGTAACTGAACTAATGTTGTTTTGTGTGTAATAGTAAACATGTAATACATTAATAAATTAATAGACTTTACCTATTTGGAAGCATTGTGTTGAAGAGCTGTGAACCGTGTTTGCACACAGACCTACAGCACCAAGCACACTGACAGTACACACAGACCCATAGCACCAAGTACACTGGCAGTGAATACAGACCTAAAGCACCAAGCACACTGACAGTACACACAGATTAACAGCACCGAGTACACTGACAGTACACACAGACCTACAGCACCAAGCACACTGACAGTACACATAGACCTATAGCACCAAGCACACTGACAGTACACACAGACCTACAGCACCAAGTACACTGACAGTACACACAGACCTAAATCGCCAAGCACACTGGCAGTGCACACAGACCCATAGCACCAAGTACACTGTCAGTGCACACAGAACTACAGCACCAAGAACACTGACAGTACACACAGACCCATAGCACCAAGTACACTGGCAGTGCACACAGACCTATAGCACCAAGCACACTGACAGTACACACAGACCTACAGCACCAAGTACACTGCCAAGTACACACAGACCCATAGCACCAAGTACACTGGCAGTGCACACAGAACTACAGCACCAAGAACACTGACAGTGCACACAGACCCATAGCACCAAGTACACTGGCAGTGCATACAGACCTAAAGCACCAAGTACACTGACAGTACACACAGACCTACAGCACCAAGCACACTGACAGTACACATAGACCTATAGCACCAAGCACACTGACAGTACACACAGACCTACAGCACCAAGTACACTGACAGTACACACAGAACTAAAGCACCAAGCACACTGGCAGTGCACACAGACCCATAGCACCAAGTACACTGTCAGTGCACACAGAACTACAGCACCATGAACACTGACAGTACACACAGACCCATAGCACCAAGTACACTGGCAGTGCACACAGACCTATAGCACCAAGCACACTGACAGTACACACAGACCTACAGCACCAAGTACACTGCCAAGTACACACAGACCCATAGCACCAAGTACACTGGCAGTGCACACAGAACTACAGCACCAAGAACACTGACAGTGCACACAGACCTACAGCACCAAGCACACTGACAGTACACACAGACCCATAGCACCAAGTACACTGGCAGTGCAAACAGACCTACAGCACTAAGTACACTGACAGTACACATTGACCCACAGCACCAAGTACACTGATAGTACAAAAATATATACAGCACCAAGTACACTGACAGTACACACAGACCTACAGCACCAAGCACACTGACAGTACACATAGACCTATAGCACCAAGCACACTGACAGTACACACAGACTCACAGCACCAAGCACACTGACAGTACACACAAACCTACAGCACCAAGCACACTGACAGTACACACAGACCTATAGCACCAAGCACACTGACAGTACACACAGACCTACAGCACCAAGTACACTGACAGTACACACAGACTCACAGCACCAAGCACACTGACAGTACACACAAACCTACAGCACCAAGCACACTGACAGTACACACAGACCTACAGCACCAAGCACACTGACAGTACACACAGACCTACAGCACCAAGTACACTGACAATACACACAGACCTACAGCACCAAGCACACTGACAGTACACATAGACCTATAGCACCAAGCACACTGACAGTACACACAGACCTACAGCACCAAGTACACTGACAGTACACACAGACCTAAAGCACCAAGCACACTGGCAGTGCACACAGACCCATAGCACCAAGTACACTGTCAGTGCACACAGAACTACAGCACCAAGAACACTGACAGTACACACAGACCCATAGCACCAAGTACACTGGCAGTGCACACAGACCTATAGCACCAAGCACACTGACAGTACACACAGACCTACAGCACCAAGTACACTGCCAAGTACACACAGACCCATAGCACCAAGTACACTGGCAGTGCACACAGAACTACAGCACCAAGAACACTGACAGTGCACACAGACCCATAGCACCAAGTACACTGGCAGTGCATACAGACCTAAAGCACCAAGTACACTGACAGTACACACAGACCTACAGCACCAAGCACACTGGCAGTGCACACAGACCCATAGCACCAAGTACACTGTCAGTGCACACAGAACTACAGCACCAAGAACACTGACAGTACACACAGACCCATAGCACCAAGTACACTGGCAGTGCACACAGACCTATAGCACCAAGCACACTGACAGTACACATAGACCTATAGCACCAAGCACACTGACAGTACACACAGACTCACAGCACCAAGCACACTGACAGTACACACAAACCTACAGCACCAAGCACACTGACAGTACACACAGACCTACAGCACCAAGCACACTGACAGTACACACAGACCTACAGCACCAAGTACACTGACAGTACACACAGACCTACAGCACCAAGCACACTGACAGTACACATAGACCTATAGCACCAAGCACACTGACAGTACACACAGACCTACAGCACCAAGTACACTGACAGTACACACAGACCTAAAGCACCAAGCACACTGGCAGTGCACACAGACCCATAGCACCAAGTACACTGTCAGTGCACACAGAACTACAGCACCAAGAACACTGACAGTACACACAGACCCATAGCACCAAGTACACTGGCAGTGCACACAGACCTATAGCACCAAGCACACTGACAGTACACACAGACCTACAGCACCAAGTACACTGCCAAGTACACACAGACCCATAGCACCAAGTACACTGGCAGTGCACACAGAACTACAGCACCAAGAACACTGACAGTGCACACAGACCTATAGCACCAAGTACACTGGCAGTGCATACAGACCTAAAGCACCAAGTACACTGACAGTACACACAGACCTACAGCACCAAGCACACTGGCAGTGCACACAGACCCATAGCACCAAGTACACTGTCAGTGCACACAGAACTACAGCACCAAGAACACTGACAGTACACACAGACCCATAGCACCAAGTACACTGGCAGTGCACACAGACCTATAGCACCAAGCACACTGACAGTACACATAGACCTATAGCACCAAGCACACTGACAGTACACACAGACTCACAGCACCAAGCACACTGACAGTACACACAAACCTACAGCACCAAGCACACTGACAGTACACACAGACCTACAGCACCAAGCACACTGACAGTACACACAGACCTACAGCACCAAGTACACTGACAGTACACACAGACCTACAGCACCAAGCACACTGACAGTACACATAGACCTATAGCACCAAGCACACCGACAGTACACACAGACCTACAGCACCAAGTACACTGACAGTACACACAGACCTAAAGCACCAAGCACACTGGCAGTGCACACAGACCCATAGCACCAAGTACACTGTCAGTGCACACAGAACTACAGCACCAAGAACACTGACAGTACACACAGACCCATAGCACCAAGTACACTGGCAGTGCACACAGACCTATAGCACCAAGCACACTGACAGTACACACAGACCTACAGCACCAAGTACACTGCCAAGTACACACAGACCTAAAGCACCAAGCACACTGGCAGTGCACACAGACCCATAGCACCAAGTACACTGTCAGTGCACACAGAACTACAGCACCAAGAACACTGACAGTACACACAGACCTACAGCACCAAGCACACTGACAGTACACATAGACCTATAGCACCAAGCACACCGACAGTACACACAGACCTACAGCACCAAGTACACTGACAGTACACACAGACCTAAAGCACCAAGCACACTGGCAGTGCACACAGACCCATAGCACCAAGTACACTGTCAGTGCACACAGAACTACAGCACCAAGAACACTGACAGTACACACAGACCCATAGCACCAAGTACACTGGCAGTGCACACAGACCTATAGCACCAAGCACACTGACAGTACACATAGACCTATAGCACCAAGCACACTGACAGTACACACAGACTCACAGCACCAAGCACACTGACAGTACACACAAACCTACAGCACCAAGCACACTGACAGTACACACAGACCTACAGCACCAAGCACACTGACAGTACACACAGACCTACAGCACCAAGTACACTGACAGTACACACAGACCTACAGCACCAAGCACACTGACAGTACACATAGACCTATAGCACCAAGCACACCGACAGTACACACAGACCTACAGCACCAAGTACACTGACAGTACACACAGACCTAAAGCACCAAGCACACTGGCAGTGCACACAGACCCATAGCACCAAGTACACTGTCAGTGCACACAGAACTACAGCACCAAGAACACTGACAGTACACACAGACCCATAGCACCAAGTACACTGGCAGTGCACACAGACCTATAGCACCAAGCACACTGACAGTACACACAGACCTACAGCACCAAGTACACTGCCAAGTACACACAGACCCATAGCACCAAGTACACTGGCAGTGCACACAGAACTACAGCACCAAGAACACTGACAGTGCACACAGACCTACAGCACCAAGCACACTGACAGTACACACAGCCCCATAGCACCAAGTACACTGGCAGTGCAAACAGACCTACAGCACCAAGTACACTGACAGTACATATTGACCCACAGCACCAAGTACACTGATAGTACACACATATATACAGCACCAAGTACACTGACAGTACACACAGACCTACAGCACCAAGCACACTGACAGTACACATAGACCTATAGCACCAAGCACACTGACAGTACACACAGACTCACAGCACCAAGCACACTGACAGTACACACAAACCTACAGCACCAAGCACACTGACAGTACACACAGACCTACAGCACCAAGCACACTGACAGTACACACAGACCTACAGCACCAAGTACACTGACAGTACACACAGACCTAAAGCCCCAAGCACACTGGCAGTGCACACAGACCCATAGAACCAAGTACACTGGCAGTGCACACAGAACTACAGCACCAAGTACACTGACAGTACACACAGACTCACAGCACCAAGCACACTGACAGTACACACAGGCGCTCATTGCAGGCGAGCCTCGCATAGCGAGGCGAGCCGTTAATACGGACCACTTTTTTATGGAGCAAACTGCTCCATATGTATATTAATAACTATACAACTTTCCAAACATACACATCTCATTGCAATACGCTAGTAATAATAATAATGCACAAGAGTCCTTCAGCAATGCACTGGACACTGAATAAACTTGCCTAGCTATGGTTTTCCCCATTGATGCAGTATCATCCAAACTGTCCCTCCTCTCAGTAAGACTGCAAGGTACTTATGATTCCAAAATGGCTGCTGTCCATGAGGTAGAAGGGTGTAGAAGGGACTGTATGCTGCTGATTGGCTGGAATGTGTCTGCTGACTGTGACATGCAGGGTCAAAGTTTGCTCAATGATAAAGTATTGGGGGTGGGTCGAATCTCGCATATGTTCGCAGTTCGCCGCGAACGCGAACATGCTATGTTCGCCGAAAAAAGTTCGCCGGCGAACTATTCGCGACATCTCTAGTTGTGAGTGATCTGAACCCAGTGCTTGCTGCAAGGAATGCAGAGCTCAGCTTGACATCCAAAGGTACCAATGGCCTGACCTGATCAGTATATATGATGCAAAAATAGTGTCTGCTGTATACAATCCTGCAAAGTTATGAAATCAACAATGTGATTAGTGCTTTCAAGGAATATTAAAGACACAGTCTATATACTAGTAAAAGAGGAAAAAAGGAAGAGAGGGATAGAGAGAGGGATGAATAGAGAGGGATAGATAAAGGAATCGACAGGGAGAGAGGAATAGATATAGAGAGTGAGGGATAGAGAGAAAGGGACAGATAGAGAGAGAGAAGGAGGAAGGGAGAGAGAAAGAGGAGGGGATAGAGAGGAGGGCTTATGTCCTGATCTAATGTGTACTCATATGTGTTTTATTTAATTATTGCATGTAATCAACAAAATGGAGGAACTTCCCAGCATAAGAAAAGTAAGCAGAACCAGCAGCACTTCACCCTCATCAAGAAAATGCATGAACTTCCCAGCATAAGAATAGTGACCAGAACCAGCACCACCTCAACCTCAGCAAGATAATAAGTAAGTGAAGTGACAGGAAAAAACCCAAATGGGTGGAGTCTGTAAGTGGACAGGGCCTATAGGGGTAACATGTTGTGAAGGGGAAGAGTTTATAATGTTGGGTGGCGTCAATGTAAAGGGAGGGGCCAGGTCTCTGTCCTCCGCCCCACCAACTTGGAAAGTCACCAGCCACCACTGGTAAGAGTGTTGGAAGAAGATGGAGAAGTGGATATAGGACCTCATGCAGGCATTGAGTAACACATTGAGATGAATGTAGATTTTGAGAATTATGTACAATGTATTACCCAACACGATGATATGCCATCTTATCCTAATTGATGAGTACACAGTAATCTGCTACAGTATAAGTGTACATATGTCCAGGTAGGTTAGCTTATTAACAAGAAAATATGAAACATCAATTGAAAAAGACATCTTAATAGATACACATAGAAATGGAGGTGAATGTGCCATACTGCCATGACTGGTAAAGTTGTCATAATAAAGGATTGTTCAAAGATCAGTGTATGCCACATTAATATTATTATCTTTTATTTGGAACGCACTGACATATTTTGTAGTGCTGTATAGGGCTTAATTACATGTCAAAAAAACAAAATTAACATTGGAAAGAATGGAGGGCCCTGCTTTTGAGCTTAAAGTCAAACATCAAAGAATACAACAATAGCAGGCAGAAGTTCATAGCACAACAATACAACAAAACAGTACAATTAGAAAAATACATATACAAAACAGTAAAACTAGGCTATGAAGAATATAGAAAGTAAATAAAACAGTTACCTCCATGTAAAGATGCCTGTCCATTAACTGCCCCCAGTAGGGGAAACATTTACATAACAGTAGACAGTGTTGTTGGACAACGACATCTAACCATCTCTGCCATCCCCTTACAGGATTTTAGCAATCAAGGATTCGTTGAGGCATTTTTATGATTTTGCGGGTGGTTGATAGTACTCAGAGGCTTCACACAAATCATTAGCATGTGGATATAATTCCTGGAATTACAGAAATTAAGGACTTTACGAGCCCTTGGATGCATTTTTCAGAAGTTGCTGGGTAGTGTTTTCCAAGTGTAATTAATTTGTATTTTTGATTAAAAAATTATTATAAAGGACTCTCTAGAGAAGAGTTGGGTGAGACTAACTAGAAAAAAACTTTATTTTTTTTTACACAATACACTTTCTAGACTCCTAGCACTATCATGCTGCAAATATGGTCTGCCTTTTTGGAGCTGTTTCTCCAGCTACCAATCATTCAGGGGCTGGAAAGATAAAGAGATCCTATTGATTGGGGGCATGGTTACAAAAATTGTAATTAATTATTTAAATGCGCACAGATAAAGTTTAACATAGGATTTTTTTCTTATCAAGCCATACCGAATATAAGAGTCCTTTATAAGAACATTAAAGTGTCCCTTTAAGAACAAATTTCTAGAATAAAATAAATAATTATGATGAAAAGTTGGCTTCATTGCTTAAGCAAGACATAGTACCAGCAGAGTACAATATGGTTAACTTTTAAAAGAAAATTGTTCAAGAAATGAATCATGTAATGGATATCTATTTAGACAGACAGGAAGACAGCTATAGATAGAGAGATAGAAAAATAGATGGAGATAAACAGATTTATGTACAGCACCGACAGGGGCATGCTGTGACTTATAGTTTCAAAACACCTCTACAGCAATGTGCATAAAGCTGTTAACTGTATGATAACAGCATACTGCTGCAAGACTTTGAGATATGTTTCACCATAGGAAACAAGAACAGATAAAGTTTCCTTGGATACATACACAGAGTAATAGTAATACAAGCAAGAAATAAGATTCCATTGCTTCCAAATATACAGTATGTATTGGCAGGAGGAACAAATAAAAAAAAAAAAAACAATTAAAAGAACTGTAAAAATGCTACAAGAAGTGTGTAATCCTTTGGCTTTGATCCACTAAATGTCAAACTTGTGATGAGTTGGCAGTGAAGGATATTTTCCATAGTAAGCTGAAAGTTGAAACTCACTATGAATAAGTTATTTTTCATTTTGGTCTCACTACCTAATTAACTACTCTAACCTATGACTACACATTTGATTTTACATTTGGGCAGTGTTTTAGATGAGTGTTTATTTTTTTATATAATTATTTTTTTAGAAAATTCTGTAGAGGTTTTTTTAGAAAGATCTATCCACTGAGTTAATAGCGTAATGTAGCATTTACTTAAGATTAGCAGTAAGAGGTAATACGAAGAGAATGATCAGTTGAATGAAAGGACATTGAATTGTTAACTTTCTCTGTCACTGTTTTATTTTATTACTAGGCATGCTTATCCCGTTTATTAATCCATACTGCTATTCTTAATTGCTGTAAATAATTAAATGACCTCAGTGGTTGGATAGTTCAGTTAATTTATATATATATTAAATAATTATAACTTCTATATCAATTTTAATAAATTTCTTCAATAAATTGGATATTTTCTGTGCCACTTTAATCATAGCAAGCTATGTCATAGTATTCACCATCCCACTAATTATTGTTGAGCCTCTCCATATCCTTTGGCCAGCTAACTATTTGAAGTGTTTATTGAAGTAAATATATGCACATGAATAGGAAACTGGTTAAGAGACAGGAAACAATGGTTTGTTGTAATTGAAACATACTCAGCTTGGACTAATGGTTACTCAGGGTTCAGTACTGGGTCTTCTTTTTAATCTATGTATTAATGATTTAGTAGTAGTGCTGGAGAGTAATAGCTCCATATTTGCTGATGACACTAAATTGTGCAAGGTTATTAATTAAGATCAGGATGTGCTTTTCATTGAAAGGGACTTAAATAATGGAATGGGCAGCTTATGGCAAATCATATTTTGCATTGAGAATGTATTTGGGAAGGAAAATAAGCATGCATTTTGTAATTTAACTGGAACAAATAATATATATACCGTTGTGTATGCGCATGAAATTGGTAACACTGACAGTTGCAGTGCCAGCAAGTAGCCACTAGATTTTCCGGTTTCAAGGAAGGCCTATAATTATTTCCCCCTCCGACGTGGAGCAACTCAACGGCGCTAAATCGATAGCGAGGCAATCGCTATGAGAGACGCTGGCACTCGGCCCTCGAGAGCCTCAGGCTCGCCTCTCATAGCTCAAGGCCTCTTCTGTCGGCGCGCCTTATATGCAATGTGCAGCAGTATTCCAAAAATCGGTAGAACCATCTATCAGTTGGCACGGCACTGCTGCTGCCAATTTTTTGCATTGGAGGAAGGGGGAAAGGACCAACAAATCTAGAAGGTGAGTAAAAAGGGCATACAAAATTATGTCAGTCAACTAGAATCGGTATGATTTTTATCCAGATAAAAAAACGACCTTCAGTTTTTGAAATCAGGAATATTTTTTTTACCTTAATGAGACAATGAGAAGGGTTTCTAACAGTTTTTTGTTTGCCTTCCTCTGGATGAACTAAAATAATATAAAGGTGAGATTTAAAAAGGTTGAACTTGATGGACGTAAAGTCTTTTTTCAACCTAAATTATAATGAAAATTACTATGTTAATTGATAAATAGACCTATTAACAGCAATTGCACCTTTAGTGATAATTTCAGAAGCAGAGGTCATGCAGCTTAAACATTATGTTGCACAGAAGCCAGGTCCTTTCTGTTTTCTCCTGCACCAGTTCTGCACGCCTCTGCCGCCGTCGAGAGCTCCCTGCCGCGAGCATGGGCACTCCAGCACCACCTACTGCTCGCAATGCGATACTACACTTAGTTTAAAACAGATCTATTTTCAACTGGATTGATGTAGGGTTGAGGGTTAGGGGTTAGGGGTTAGTGTTAGGCATAGGGTTAAGGTTAGGCATAGGGTTAGGGTTAGGGGTTAGGTTTAGGGTTGGGATTAGCCTACACTTAGGATCCTTATATATATATTTTTTTTTTTAGATATATAGAGTGTAGTACACCACATCATCAGCTTCAGGCATGCTCACAACGCAGCCAAACGGGTAAAGATCAAAAAAACAAATTTACCTTATTGCATTTGCAAAGTTGAAGCATGCTTTAATTAACCATTATAAATTGGGAAAATCTTACTTTTAGTATACTCTGTTAAAAATGAGAGGCTTCAGTGTTGTCTCTCTTCTTCTCTGTTTTGCCTTCCTTCTGATTACTGTGAGCCTGAGTTTGTGTGTGTTTTTGTAAGTTGCTGTCATGCTCGGTTTTCAGCTGGCTGGGTGCAAGGCACCTAACCCATAGGGCAAAGGCAGGTAAGATGTGACTTATCTGTGTCTTGGAGTGTGCAACCAATTTGGGAAAAACAACAGGATCCTCTAGATGTCGCTGAATGTGCAGGAGACAGCTTGAGTTTGTTCCGGTGTTGCAAGACTGGAGGCAAACAGATGGATTCAACAATCAGATGGCAGGCTTGAAGCAGAGCAACGCTCAGGTACAGAAGCAGCATTGGCTCATGGCCAAAAGTTCAGGCAAAACTGGACAAGGATGTAGGCTAGAAACACAGGAGCCAATTATGGCAAAAGCCATCAGTAGGTACTTGCACAGAGCTCAGGTCGCATAAAGGCAGGTAATTAGAAGGCACACCTGAGAGAAACAGCAAACGGTGGATACAGGAAGCATACTAAGGTGGAACAGGCTGTGCATGGGGATTAGAAAACCAGGGTGTAATTTCAGATCTCCTGATGCACATAAGAACACATCTTCTGGAAGTGTTGCATTGACTCAAAGTTGCCTAACCCCTAACCCGAATCCCCTGACCCTCTAACCCCCTAGCACTAACACCCTAACACTCTAACCAAAAACCCCTAACCCTCTAACCCTCTATGCCCTAACCTTCTAAGCTTAACCCTCTAACCCTTTAACTCTAACCCTCTAACCCTTACCCCATAACCCTCTAACCCTAGCCTCCTAACCCTAACCCTCTATGCCCTAACCCTTTAACCCTAACCCTTTAACCCTAAACCCAACCCTCTAACGCTAAACCTCTAACCCCAATCCCCTAACCCTATAACTCTCTATGCCCTATCCCCATTACCCTAACCACCTAACCCTCTAACCCTCTATGCCCTAACCCTCTAACCCTAACCCCCTAACCCTCTAACCCCCTAACCCTCTAACCCAAACCCCCTAACCCTCTAACCCTAACCCTATATGCCCTAACCCTAGCCTCTAACCCTTACCCTCTAACCGTGACCCCCTAACCCTCTAATGCTAACCCTCTATGCCCTACACTGCCTCCATCTACTCTCATCCCTCTCCCTCCCCTGTTTCTCTTACCCCTTCTTTCCCCCTCATCTCCCTCATCCTCCCTTTCCCCCTCTCCCAAGACACCCCCCCTCCTTCCAATGGCCCCCCCTTTCCCCTCTCTTACCTTGATCCAATGGGATCCTGCTGCTCTCTCCCCTGTCTGGAATGCTAATGACGGGATGCGCATGTGCCGGTTCCCGGAAACACCCAGAAGACGCGCTGCTGGGGAGTGAACACCAGAAGCCCAGCGGATCAAGGTAAGAGAGGGAGGTGGGCCATTGTAGGGAGAGGGGGTTCATTGTAGGGAGAGGGGGAAAGGGAAGATGAGGATAAGGGAAAATGGAGTAGGAGGAAGATAAGGTGGAAAGAAGGGGGAAGAAGGTGAGGGAGAGGGGGGATGAGGAGGATAATGGGAAATAGAGGAGAAGGAAGATAAGGGGAATAAGAAGAAAGGGGGGAGAGGGGGAAGAAGGGGGAGAGACACATTGGAGGGAGAGGGGGAAAGAGTAGATGGGGAGTAGAGGGTAGTAAAAAACCTTAAAATACCAAGACGGACTATATAGGCCCCAACCGGACCTTAAAACCTGCATTACACCAATAAGGACTATATAGGCCCAAACTGTACCTAAAAAACCTTAAAATACCAAGGGGAACAATATAGGCCACAACCATGCCATGTGTATATATATATATATATATATATATATATATAGATATATATACACACACATATATGGCACACCGACATTTGGGCAAGCGCCAAAATGGTGCCCTAACCCTCTAATCCTCTAACCTGAACCCCTAACCCTCAAACCAAAAACCTCTAACCCAAACCCTCTAATCCTTGATGACCTAACCCTAACCCTCTAACCCTAACCTTCAAACCCCCTAACCTTCTAACCCCCTAACCCTCTATGCCCTAACTCTCTATGCCCAACCCCTCTATGCCCTAACCCCCTAACTCTTTGACCCAAACCCCTAACCCTCTAACCCAAACCCCCTAACCCTCTATGCCCTAACACCCTAACCCTCTAACCCTAACACCCAAACCCTCTGCCCCCCTAACCCTCTAACCCAAACCCTCTAACCCCCTAACCCCTTAACCCTCTCACTCAAACCCCCTAACCCTCTATGCCCTCTAACCCTAACCCTCTAACACCCTAACCCTCTAACCCCCTAACCCCTTAACCCTCTCACTCAAACCCCCTATCCCTCTAACCCAAACCCCCTATCCCTCTAACCCTAACCCTATATGCCCTAACCCCTAACCCTTACCCTCTAACCCTAAGCCCCTAACCCTAACTCTCTAACCCTAACCCTCTATGCCTGTCCCCCCCTTCTTTCCCCCTTATCTTCCTCATCCTCCCTTGCCCGCTCTACCAAGACCCCTCTCCCTCCAATGACCCCCCTTTCTCGTCTCTTACCTTGATCCAATGGGCTCCTGCTGCTCTCTCCCCTCTCCGGAACCGGGATATGCTAATGACGTGATGTGCATGTGACGTCACGTCATTAGCATATGCCGGTTCCCGGACACACCCAGAAGACGCGCTGCCAAGGAGAGAACACCAGGAGCCCAGCGGATCAAGGTAAGAGAGGGGAAAGGGGGGTCATTGTAGGGAGAGGGGGGTCATTGTAGGGAAAGGGGGAAATGGAGGATGAGGATAAGGGTAAATGGAGTAGGAGGAAGATAAGGGGGGAAGTAGGGGGAAGAGGGTGAGGGAGAGGGGAGATGAGGAGGATAAGGGAAAATGGAAGAAAAGGAAGATAAGGGGAATAAGGGAGGAAGGGGAAAGGGGGAGGGGTAAGAGGGGGGAGAGACACAGGGGAGGGAGAGGGGGAAAGAGTAGATGGGGAGTAGAGGATAGTAGAGGGTGTAGCAGGCCTAGGTGGGGGCAGTGTAGGGTAGTAGGGGGTACCGTGGCCTAGATGGGCAGTGTAGGGCAGGAGGGGGTAGATGGAACAGTGTAGGGCAAGGAGGGGGTATCGGGGGACTAGATGGGGCAGTGTAAGGTAGGAGGGGGCATCAGGGCCTAGATGGGGCAGTGTACGGCAGGAGTGGGTAGCAAGGCTTAGATGGGGGTGGTGTAGGGCAAGGAGGGGGTAGCGGGGCCTAGATGGGGGCAGTATAGGGCAGGAGAAGGTACCGGGGACTTGATGGGGGCAGTGTAGGGCAGGAGGGGATAGCAGGGCCTAGATGGGGGCAGTGTAGGGCAGGAGGAAGTACCGGGGCCTAGATGGAGGCAGTGTAGGGCAGGAGGGGGTAGCGGGGCCTAGATGGGGGCAGTGTAGGGCAGGAAGGGGTAGTGGGGCCTAGATGGGGACAGTGTAGGTCCAGAAGGGGGTAGCAGGGCCTAAATGGGGGCAGTGTAGGGCAGGAGGGAGTAGCGGGCCTAAATGGGGCAGTGTAGGGCAGGAGGGGGTAGGGTAGTGGGGCCTAGATGGGGGCAGTATAGGGCAGGAAGGGGTAGTGGGGCCTTGATGGGGACAGTTAGGTCAAGGAGGGGAAGGGGGGCCTAAATGGGGACAGTGTAGGACAGGAGGGGGTAGCAGGGCCTAGATGGGGCATTATAGGGCAAGGAGGGGGTAGCAGGGCCTAGATGGGGGTAGTGTAGGGCAGTAGGGGGTAGCTGGCATAGATGGGGGCATCAGAGGGCAGGAGGGGTAGCAGGGCCTAGGGGCAGTGTAGGGCCGGAGGGGGCATCGTGCCTACATGGGGCAGTGTACGGCAGGAGGAATAGCAGTGCTTAGATGGGAGCAGTGTAGGGCAGAATTAGGTAGCCTGGCCTAGATGGGGCAGTGTAGGGCAAGGGAGTGGTAGCAGGGCCTAGATGGGCGCAGTGTAGGGTAGCAGGGCCTAGATGGGGCAGTGTAGTGCAGGAGGGGCATCAGGGTCTGGATGTGGGAAGTGTAGGGCAGGAGGGGGTAGCAGGGCTTAGATGAGGGCAGTGTAGGGCAGGAGGGAGTAGCGGGGCCTAGATGGGGGCAATGTAGGACAGGAGGGGTTAGGGGGGCCTAGATGGGATATTGTAGGGCAAGGAGGAGGTAGCGGGGCCTAGATGGGCAGTGTAGGGCAGGAGGGGGTAGATGGGGGCATCAGAGAGCAGGAGGGGGTAGTGGGGCCTAGATGGGGGCAGTGTAGGGCAGGAGGGGGTAGATGGGGGCATCAGAGGGCAAGAGGAGGCATCAAGGATTAGATGGGGGCAGTG
The DNA here is from genome assembly GCA_027410445.1 of Discoglossus pictus. NCBI lineage: Eukaryota > Metazoa > Chordata > Amphibia > Anura > Alytidae > Discoglossus > Discoglossus pictus. Next base: position 250,742,045 of record CM050164.1, read on the forward strand.
TAGGGCATCAGAGGGCAAATGGAGACAGTAGTGGGGGGGCTGAGTTTATTAAGACTAGGAGGCTTGGGTAGTGTAGTAGGCAAACTTACTTTGAGAAGATCAGAGTCCAGCCAGGGAGGGGCTGTCAGGGAGGATCTGTCAGGCAAAAAAAAGCGGGAACAGAGTAGGAAGGGTTTGTAATCATGGGCTTTTTATAGCCTTCCTGATGTCATATCATAACAATAAGCCTCCATAGGCTTGTGGGCACTCAGATGTTCTTAGCAACCAGGCAGCCTACCGCACTGATTGGTTGAAGCTGCAAGCTGCCAATCAGGAAAATGTATACATTTAATTGAACACTTCATTTGTACACATTGAAGTGGAGAGTTAGACACTGTAATATAGCAGTACTAGGGAGAGTGACACCAGGCAAGGGGAAGGCACACAAAGGGTTAATTTAAAGTGATAGATACATATTTTAAACAAAATCATATGAAAGAAGACATGAAAGCTGATATACAGATATAATTCAATTGTATTATCTATAAATTTAAAATACAATGTTAAAGTGATTGATCCTTTTGGGGGGGCGCCTTTCCCTTTGCCCCTATACACCAGCCACCCCTGGAAATAACAATAAATGGTTACCAGCTCAACATAGTAAAAAAAAGTCCAGATTAAAGCAGAACTCCTGCACATGAAACTGATCTTACTGAGATATAGGTAACTTGCGTGATGTGACTGCTGAAACTGTTAATCTGTTTTAGATCAAAATCATTCCGCACTTAACAAACAGGGCGAAACCAGCAGAAACACACTTAGGTTTTAAAATGGTGTGCCAGTATTTTTATTCAGCATAGATAAAAACATTCATCGGACAGTAAGTATAAATATCTACTAAACACATACAAATGAAATAAATAGCATAGAATATATCAATCAGATTTGCTTTGCAGTCTTTCTATAAGACTTTTTCAATGATTTAATGCTTAAAATCAGATAAAATTAAATAAAACCACACTGTAGATTGCACAAAGCATGCATGGAAATCGGGTTCTGTTTAGAGCTGTTTATAACATCTCACAGTGTGATATTTCGTATGATCGAGGTTGGGCACGTGGGACGTTACTGTTACGTTGCACGGTCTCCGTTACTTGGATACCACTAAGCCAATAAGTATGTCTCACATACAGGAATACCTTGTTTAATGCTGTAGATAGGTTCCATGCAATAGGAGTGCTAAGAGAAACAGCTCTAAAAGGGGCAGTGTAACATGCGGAAGATATGGATAGGGGAACTTGTGAATTTATTTTTTATTTTTTTGGTTTTATATGAACTCCAAAGGGGTATACCTGTACTGTCAAAATACATAAATACTGCTAACCATAAATATCCCAGTGTGATAACAAACATGGGGAACAATAAAGGATATATGTGTGTGTGTATGTATATATATATATATATATATATATATATATATATATATATATACACAGTATATATATACATGATAAAATAGAATGAGTACCGTATATACTCGAGAATAAGCCGACCCGAGTATAAGCCGAGGCACCTATTTTACCACAAAATACTGGGTAAAATGAGTGACTCGAGTATAAGCCGAGGGTGGGAAATGTGCTGCCCCCTGTGTCCCTCTTGTGCCCTCTGTGTCCCCCTCTCTCTCCCGTGTCTCTTCTCCCCTCTACCTTCCCTGTGTCTCTTCTCTGTGTATATGCTAATGACGCGGCGCGCATGTGATGTCACATGCGCGCAGGGTCAAGGAGAGGAGGCCGGAGCAGAAGCAGGTAATTGAGGGGAGAGGGGGAGGTATTTAGGGGGGGTTAGAATGAGGAGGGGGGTTTAGGTTGAGGAGGGGGGTTTAGGAGGGAGAATGATGAGGGGGGTTGAGGATGAGCAGGGGGGAGGGAAAGAGACACGGGGGGTTAGAGTGACACAGGGGGGGTAGAGAGACACAGGGGAGTTAGAGAGACACGGGGGAGTTAGAGAGACACGGGGGGGTTAGAGAGAGACAGGGGGGGTTAGAGAGACACGGAGGGAGAGTGAATCGAGTATAAGCCGAGGGGGGCCTTTTTAGCCTTAAAAAAAGGGCTGAAAAACTCGGCTTATACTCGAGTATATACGGTAATATAGTCAAAGTTTTTGGCCTGGTTAGTTATGTATGGGGAATTTATGGTTATTATTAACCTTTATTATTAACCTTTATTTGTATCGCACCAACATATACAGGGGATAAGGATAAGGAAGAATACAATGTTAACAAACTGCCGAAAAATGCTTAGAAATGCTTGCTCTTAGAATCTTGCAGTATTTAGGTACAGTATATTAACAGCATGTGCTAACTTGAAAGCTGTATAACATTTTAATTTTAAGTCATATATTTATTAATTGACAAATCTTTTTATTACTTATATTAATGTACTAAGTCAAATAACTCCCTTCTCCACAGCCCTATTACATTGCATACACATTGGGAAGGGTAAAAAGATGCTTGATACGTAGCATAAGCCTGGCTAGTCTCACAAACAGCTCTCATGAATGACAAATACTATAATACTATTGCATTCGTCTTTACTATACACTGGACCAGTAAAATCCTCAAATAGGGATACAGCTTCAAACTAACACTTGTGGTGCTGACTAAATTTGTTTTTAATGTTATGTAGCATTTTAAATATATTAAAACCATATTGGTAGATAGTGGACAGAATAAATTGACAAAGATAAATGCACTTAATAAAAAGTTGTATAGCCCAGATTAATGGCCTTCTTCATAAGTAGATGATCAAATGAGAAATGTTTTGGATAATTATTCTGGATAAATGACCATATGGCCCATTACTTCTTGGAGTTAATGATCAACTTACAGTTTGTTCCAACAAAGAAAATCTGTAAATTAAATAAAATGTTCTAAGGATGGCATTGATGGATAGATAACCAGACAGAATGCTACATACGTAGAGAAAGAAACATAAATTGAGAGGTTGAAACTAAAATATTGATGGAGTTATTTTATCAGTTTACATATTTATTCACTTCCATGTACATATAAGTTACATATTCTCAGTTTTTAATACTTTTTTATTTGGCTAAACAACTTCTTATCCTTTGCGTTCAAGTTAATGGAGTTATATATCACTTTGAGATATCATAATGCAGAAAACTAGGAGAGTAAATTTTAACCTGATTGTAAATAGCAAATAGCTTTAGAAAGTTACAGAAGCAGTACAATAAAAAGGAAGAGGCAAAACATTCAGTGTCATTTGAGGTAGTTGCCGAAATGTTCCAGTGCGACTATGGCTGGTTTGTTTTTATGAGACTGTATAATGTGTGCATCACACTGGATAATTGGTAAACTACCACTGAAGACATTTATTTAAAATATACTATTTAGGAAAATTACATTTGAAAATTGGGGTAATGTTTTTAGAATGTAAAAAAATACTGTCTCTTATGTATTACCTTTTATATGCAATTATGCTGCTCTCAATTTCTGCCATTTTGTTTTTTGCTGATCAACTTCATAAAGTGGGGAACCTTTGAATGAATAAGAAGATTTTTATGTTTAGCTACCCCCAAACAATCTGCGGGTTATAGCCGGAAAAACCCTATAGGCTGTCAAAATCTGAACTCGGACCCAGCTAAGCCTTTGATCTGTCAATCCCGTTAATGTTACAATTGCAAATCGCTATTGAATTGCTACAAGTCCTCAATCCGCAACTGTTTTTAAACTCGTAAATGGCAAATGTAGCCAAAAATCCTCTGAGTACTAGAGAGGACTCGCAAGGCGGTTAAACTCCCGTCCGTAGCACTGTAAAAGCAAATATAAACACACTACTGTATTTTAAATTATAGGGAAAGCAATGAAAGGTATTAAAATTAATAGCACAACATTCTCAAACTCGCAAATCTGCAACAATTTTTTTTTATCTTTAATTTCAGTGTTATATCGATCCCAAAAATCAATGTGTTAATACATATAATATAACTTCCATTTACTAGAATATCATATTTAGAGATTTTTTCATAATACATTATTTCTGGAATGCTGATCCGATCGCAACTCAGACTTCAAAACCGTAAGTGATTGAAATGTAACCTCAATGTTTTAGTGACGTAATGATGACGGTCTCTTTTACTATTGGCTCTGTCTAAACCCATAACTACAGGTTTGAATAATTTATCATGTTCACGACCAGAAATGCTACGTGCCGAAGCATGGTTTACAGATTTGGATTCCGGCCATGTCCTTGTGGGTTTTTCTTATTTAATCGCTCTGTAACTCCAGCAAGTTTCAAGCCCACAGACATACAGGCTGTACCACGGCCACTGAGGGCTGTGTGGGTGGAATTTAATAGGGCCCCATGTTTTGTACGTGGGTTGAGTCCAATACGCAGGTGAAGCTATTTTTGTTGGTGGTGATGAGTCCTGCTCAGTAAGTAAAATACAGTGTCATTTCTTGTCTGATGTTTTTGAACACATTAATAAAATGTTATGCTAAAATTAACAGAAAGTATAAATTTTGTTGATATTGGGTTTTTAGAGTGTCATTGTGACTACGTGAAAAGTCATGTTAGCTCAAGGGTCTCAGGTAGTGAATTATTTGTGTGAAAAAACAGGGGTTATCTAAACAGTTTTTCCAAAAACAGATAATCAATAACAAGAAAATATAACCAGTCATTATATTAAACATTGTCTTGTACATTCCTTTATATGGAAATCAAAAGCATTGTTCACTAAAAAATTACAATTGTAAGGTCTTTACAAGTTTCATTTCCATTTTATTTCCATCTTTAATTTGATGTTAACTTGAATCAGCTTTTCTGTGCCTTAATTACAGGGTATCACTTATTGTCTGGAGGTAAGGAGGCAGTTGATCCACTAAGGATTGCTGTATTGTGTAGAACTTACCTAGTTCTAATGAAAGATGCTGATAATTTATATTAGTGGGAAATAACAACTTGCCAACAATCCGATTGACATACAGCCATGTACCCTGATATTCAGTCCTATTAAATTGGAGCCCAGTAACTCTAACGTGAAGCACGTAATGACTACAGGCTCAAAATTTACAGCCTTATTAAATTGCGATTCAGTAATTTAAAAGGGCTCTATTTAAGCACACAGCATATTTTTTTTACAGAAGTTTTTAGTTAGTGAAGACCTTGCTTTTGTATAGAAGTACACTAACTAAAAACTTCTGTAAAAAAAATATGCTGTGTGCTTAAATAGAGCCCTTTTAAATTTACTGAATTGCAATTTAATAAGGCTGTTAGCCTTTTTACGTTGCCATTAAATTGGAAGGGGCTGAGAGCTACGAGCGAGAGACACAAAACTTCAACACAGTCTGTGCGGCCATAATAGGATCAATTAGTCAAACCCGTAGCAATGGGTTAGACTTAGCCAATGGCAAAAGAGATAGCCACGGTGGCTAATTAAAGCTTGCGTCATCACCCGCAGGCTCCCGACACCAGCCCTTGCCGCGATCATAACCAGAAGTTAAAAACTGAAGCCCTGCCGCGGGGGGTACTTCAAGTACCCCCCGGCCCCTAAGATTAATCCCCCTCTGCCGCAGTGTCCCCATATTACCACTTGCAGCATGGGTGCCGATGGGGATCCACGCTGCTTTTATAAATTCAAATGTTTTACCTTGCGGGTCCTGAAATGACCATAAAGGTCCTTAAAGGACCAGTGCTAAATAAAAAATTAACCCCTGCCGCGGGGGTACTAAAAGTACCCCCGGAACCTAAAATTAACCCCATCACTCAGTCCCATAAGGGTCTATACAGACCCTTATGGGACGATACATACCCTGAGACACTACTTAACCCCATTAGTCTCATAAGGGTCTATACAGACCCTAATGGACCACTACTTAACCCCATTAGTTCCATAAGGGTTTATGCAGACCCTCATGGGACAATACCTAACCCCATTAGTCCCATAAGGGTCTATACAGACCATTATGGGAGAATACCTAACCCCATTAGACCCATAAGGGTCTATACAGACCCTTATGGGACACTACTTATCCCCATTAGTCCCATAAGGGTCTATACAGACCCTTATGGGACACTAATTAACCCCAATATTAACACTATAAGTGCCATGAGGGTCCTCCTGGACCGTCATGACACAATGTCTAAACAGTACACTATTAACCCCTCTATCCTATCAACCCCTGTCTACCCTATTAACCCCCTCTACCCTATTAACCCCCCTCTACACTATGAAGGGGGACTTCACCCTATTAACCCCTACACTACACACCTAACCCCCTAATAAAATCCCTATTACCCCACTAATTACACAGATAAAAAAAACTAACTTATTGAAAAAAAACTACATTACAAAAAATAAAAAAACATACATTACATAAAATTTAAAAATGAATATTACAGAAAATGAAAACTAGAATCACCCCATCCAAAAAACCTACATTACACAAAATAAAAAATAAAAAATTACACAAAATAAAACATAATTTACAGAAAATAAAAAAGCCAAAATTACTTAAAATAAATAAAAACCTACATTACAGTAAAATAAAAACAAACATTACATACACTAAAAACCCTCTATTTACACCTAAAATAACCCCGCCTTCCTAAACCTAGAATTAGGCAAATAAGACCACTTACCTTGCGACGATGGTCTTCTTTTGTTCTTCGTCCCTAGGCAAGGGCCCTTCCTAAATGTCCACAGGTCCGGCACCCCTAGGAAAAAAAGAAACATTACAATTAATAAATAAATAAACACAACATATAATCCAATCTAAATAGTACACCTAACTTTCCTAATTGGCCATCCAGCAAAGTCCCCATCCTCCTTGAAGTCTTCGCTGGCAGGACTCCTCCCAAAAAATCCCGCCCATCTAAAAAATTTAAAAATCAACGGAGCTCCTCCCTAGAGGAGCTCCCCAACGCAAAGAAGGGTTATCTTGCCTGCTCCGCTAAAATTTTGAAATGGCGCCTTCTGATTGGCTGAAAACAATGCCAATCATATTTCAGCCAATCAGAAGGCACCAAGGTGTGAGCCAATCAAAATGGGATGCACCCCTATATCCCATTCTGATTGGCTGAAGTAACTGTCAATCAATTCTAATCAACTCAGAAGGCGCTATTGCCTTCAGCCATTCAGAAAGGGATACACCCCAAGGGTAGGGGTTTTCATTTTGGGTGATTCTAGTTTTTTTTTTTTTTTGTAATGTAATTTTTTACATTTTATTTAATGTATGTTTATTTTTGTAATGTATTTTTTCAGTAAGTTAGTTTTTTTTATGTTGTGTAATTAGTGGGGTAATAGGGATTTTATTAGGGGGTTAGGTATGTAGTGTCGGGATTAATACCCTAGAGGGGTTCATAGGGTAGAGGGATGGTTATTAGTGTAGTGGAGGGTTAACAAGGTAGAGGGGGTTAATAGCGTAGAAGGGGTTTAACAGAGTAGACGGGGGGTTAATAGTGTAGAGGGGGGGTTATAGTGTAGTGTTTAGATTTTGTGTCATGAGGGTCCTGGAGGACCCTCATGGTACTTATAGTGTTAATATTGGGGTTTATTAGTGTCCGATAAGGGTCTGTATAGATCCCCATGGCAATTATAGTGTTAATATTGGGGTTAATTAGCCTCTTATAAGGGTCTGTATAGATCCTTATGGGGCTAATGGGGTTAATTAGTGTCCCATAAGGGTCTGTATAGTGTGAGTGGGTTAATTAAAGGCTCATGGAGGTCTGTATAGACCCACATGAGTGATGGGGTTAATTTTAGGTTCCGGGGGGTACTTATAGTACCCGTGCGGCAGGGGTATATTCTATAATTAATGCAGGTCCTTTAAGGACCTTTAGGGTCCTTTCAGGACCCGTGGCGGGATTTTTTTATTTTCCAATGCAACGGGGGACCCTTGCTGCAAGGGTAATGTAGGGACTGTGCGGGGGTCCAGATGAACCCTCCCTGGCGGGATACTGCAGTAGTGTGCCGCGGGCCGTTTAAGGGCCTGCAGCAGGTAATTTGAATTTTTTAATGTAGCGGGGATCCCCACTGCATGGGTTAATATTGGGACGTTGCGGGGGTCCCGACGGGGACCGCCAGCATCGGTGGTTTACTTTTAGGTTCCGCAGAGGTACTTGAAGTACCACCGCGGCAGGGGTTAACTGTTTAACTGCCCCAGGGGTCCTGATTGGGACCCCTGCAGCAAGGGTTAATATTAGGAGGCTGCAGCGTGGGGATATATTTGGGAGTAGGAAGGAGCTTTAGGGGCCAGAGGGAGGTTTGGGGGCCGAAGCGGGGGTTTCTTCTGCTGCTCACGCAGCAAATGTAAGGGCTTTTACAGCTTTGCGAGTCTTCTCCAGCACTCGTTGGGCTTTGTGCTCCATTTGCATGTTACAGGCTAGCTTGCGTGGTACTTAGTGACAATTTAATAGCAAAATGGTAATGTAGCGGGTGGGGGCTGGACAGATCAAAGGGTTGCGTGCTGCGATGTTCCACATTCCACAAAATGTAGGCATTTTTCGGCTGTCCTGCGTTCTAACATGCAGGTCGGCAATGTAGAGGTTTACAAGGCTAATTGAATTGCCTTCGGCCCTACGTTTTTCACTACGGGCTACTTTTTAAAATGTTGTCCGAATTTAATGAGGCTGATTGTTAGTAACCAGAAAATCACAAGAATATTGAATATTTGAAAGAAGATTAAATTATTTTACAAATGTGTATTTTTTTTACATTTGAATATACATGTTCATGATGTAACTGTAACCTATAAACATACAGTTGATAATCTTAGTATACAGCAAATAACTGTGGTAGGCTATTCAAAATATAAATGCATTAGTTGTTAAATGCCTACAGCCTTATTAAATTGCGATTCGGCCAATTGAATAGGGCTCTATATATGCAAAGAGCATATTTTTTACAGAAGTTTTTTAGTTAGTAAACTTCTATCCAAAAGCAAGGTATTCACTAACTAAAACTTCTGTAAACAGATATGCTCTGTGCTTATTTAGAGCCCTATTCAATTGCCCAAATCGCAATTTAATAAGGCTTCTAATATTTAGTTAATAAGCACTGGTAAAACTAACAGTCCTAACGATGGGATAGCTTGTTAATCAAAATAGTAAAACTTGGATTTCATAAAAGAACCAGCTTATTTTGAACACTGACATATAGGCAGAAATATAGTGAAATTCACAAAGTCCAAAATGAAGCTAAACTAGATAATAATCAGTTCACAGAAGACACAAAAATGGGAATAAAAAGGCTATAAAGTAACAAGTTACAGGGTCATTAATTATAGGTTGATTGGTTAAACATCTAGATGTCTTGGAAACCCTGTGTGGGCAGAGTTGTAGTATCTTGTTTATTGTCTGTCAGACAGCTGGGAATATAATGAGACACAATGTTCTCACAAGGTACATAATGAGTACTTCACAGAATATGGAATGGTTACCTTACAGAAGAAAAAAGCTAAAGTGGAATGGATTACTAGTTGATACCAATGTCATGGAAATTTCTGTTAAAAGCACCCCCCTATATTAATTGTGTTTTATCTAATAAACTACTTCCTAAGCTTTTTGCCTTTGAGCTTTTTGTCTGTGTGCATCCTACAAATTGTCAAGGGTCTCTTTGAGCCACTTGAAAATGTTTGAGGATTTTGGCAGATTACTTAATGATTTTCGACCTGCTGTTTGCCAGTTCTAATGTATTATACTAGATCTGTTTGTAGCATGCCCACTTAAAAAAAAAAAAATGATGTGTCTAATTAAGATTGTACAAATTGTTTATGCATTATTTAAATTGTATCCATTTGTTTTATATTTTTTTATTGGATAACCTGTATGTAACTCTGGTCTTACAATGTGCATAGGCAATGTATTTCAACAGAAGGGACTGATACGAACCTTTCATTGTCTTTAACCCTTTCTGTTGTGACATAATAGGATACTGGCATAAAACATTTGTCTTGCATTTAAAAGAGATATTTTGTATACATCACACAGCATGTAATGTTGTATTGGTAATTTTGCCTCTGCACACCATTGTCATGTCTGCACATATCTCAATACAGTTAGTGGCCAAATTATAATAATTGTTTTGCATGCTAGAAAATGTCCCTGAAGTTTGACACTTGCAACTGCTCTCTCTGCCCTCCCTCCCTGCCTCACACCCACCCACCCTTGCATTATCTTAACTTATAAACTCATATGAATTGCACCTGCTCAGTTTTGTCCACTCTTTTCCCTGCTCCTGAATCTATATTACTACTACTACTACCATATCTTAGGATAATAATTCTTCCCCCACAATCTTCTAACCTATTTTTCCCAATCTCACACATTGTCACAATGCTCTCTCATTCTTTCCTCTTTCTTATAACCTACTGCCTCTCTCTCAGACTCTCCTTCGCAGCATCTCCATGTCTCGTTCCCAACAATATTACCATCTCACCTTCCTTGCTCTCCTCTCCTCTTCTCTGCTCCCATGAGCTCCTCTCCCTCCTCCAGTCACAATATCATGCCCTCTCTAACACTCACAAGCATAAACAGCACTGTAAGTCCCAGTCCCATCTTCTCTCCCTTTCACTCCTGCTTCTCCTGGCTGCGGGAGATATATCCCCTAACCCAGGCCCTTCACTCATCTCCACTCGCTATCAGCCACGCTCTGTTTCAAGGCCAGCAAACACCTGTAACACCCAGAATCTGATATCCATCACATGTCACAAACCTTCAACTCTACCTTTCTACTGCACCCTCTGGAATGCACGATCTATCTGCAATAAACTCACATTCACTCATGACCTATTCACTACAAACTCCCTCAATCTACTGGCTCTCACTGAAATCTGGATCTGCTCCTTAGACACTGCCTCCCCTGCAGCACTCTCTCACTGTGGTTTTCACCTCAGCCACACACCTAGAACAAGGTGGTGGTGTGGGTATTTTGCTTTCCACCCGCTATACATTTCCCCTCATACCACCTTTCCCATCCCTACAATTCTCACACTTTGAAGTTCATACAATCCGCCTCTTCTCACCTATCTCTCTATGTGTAGATGTGATCTATCGCCCTCCAGGCACTCCCTCTAAATTTCTTGATCACTTTTCTGCCTGGCTCCCTCACTTTCTCTCCTCCAATGTTCCTTCACTGTTACTTGGAGATTTTACCATTGCTGTTGACACTCCCACCTCCCTAGCAGCGGCCAAAATGCTTGCACTCACTTCCCTTGGCCTCTCACAACTAACAGATTCTTCTACTCATCATGCTGGACATTCTCTTGGCCTTATCTTCACCAATCTCAGCACAACCTCCAACCCAGTCATCCGTCCACTCCTTCTATCTGACCACCACTTCCTTACCTTCAACCTCACCACATCACCCTCTCTCCACCCCACTCTTACACCTACCACCATCATGAACAGAAACCTGTGAGCACTTGACCCTACTCAGCTCTCCACTATTATCCAACCCCTTCTCAGTCCCATCACCAACCTCAACTGCCCTGACACTGCCACCTCACTCTACAACTCTACTCTTTCTTCCACCCTTGACACTCTGGCCCACATATCCACACGCAGATGCCCTCGCTCTCATCCACAACCATGGCACACTACACAAAAACGATACATCCTGAGTTGCTCCTGCACTGCTGAACGACTATGGAGGGAAACACGCGCTTCGGCAGATTTCCTCCACTTCAAATTTGTTATGCTCCTATTCCTCTGCCCTTAACCTTGCCAAACAGCAGAACTTTACAACACTGATATCAACTCTGTCCTCTAACCCCAAGCGTCTGTTTGCCACTTTCAATACTCTCCTCCGCCCACGACCTCCTCCCATCCCTTCCTCTCTCACAGCTGAAGACTTTGCCAACCATTTTATTCATAAAATTCAAAACATCCGCAATGAACTCTTATCTCATAGTGGTTTACACACTCCACCCTCTCAACTAACCAACAACACCCAGTCTTCTCCCTTCCCCAATCCCACTGCCACTTTGAACTGCTTTGATCCGGCTACAGAGGATGAAGTCTCCAAACTGCTATCACCCACTCGCCTCACTACCTGTCCTCTGGATCCTATTCCATCTCAGCTCATATCTCTCCTCTCTAACACACTAATCCCAGCTCTCACACATATTTTCAACCTCTCCCTTACTACTGGCATGTTTCCTTCTTCTCTAAAACATGCCATAGTTATATCCACCCTCAAAAAACCCTCATCTGACACTGACGTTGCATCTAACTACCGCCCTATCTCTCTGCTTCCCCTGGCTTCCAAACTGCTGGAGCGGCTCGTCTATAACCGCCTTACCAGCTTTATTTCCTCTAACTCCCTTCTGGACACCTTCCAATCCGGCTTTCGACCCCAACACTCCCCCGAGACAGCTCTCACTAAAGTCACCAATGACCTGCTTACCGCCAAGTCAAAAGGTCACTTCTCAATTATTATTCTTCTAGATCTCTCTGCTGCCTTTGACACTGTCGACCATCCACTTCTACTCCATATCCTCTTCTCCCTCTGTATTCGAGACACTGCTCTCTCGTGGTTCTTATCATGCCTACAAAATTGATCATTCATTATCTCCTTCTCTGACACCTCTTCTTCTTCTCACCCCCTGTCTGTTGGTGTACCCCAAGGATCTGTCCTTGGCTCCCTCCTCTTCTCCATCTACACTTCCTCACTTGGTACCCTCATAAACTCTTTTGGGCTTCATTATCATCTCTATGCAGATGACACCCAAATCTACCTCTCTGCACCAGATCTATCCCCCTCACACGTCTCCAACTGCCTCTCTAGTATATCCTCTTGGATGTCCACCCACCATCTCAAAGTCAACATGTCTAAAACTGAATTCCTAATCTTCCATCCCTCTCCCACAGCGTCAATTCCTCACATATCTCTCACTGTCAAAAAATACATCATCACCCCCTCCTCCCAAGCCCGTTGTCTTGGAGTTCTACTGGACCCCGCTCTGTCTTTCATCCCTCACATATAATCACTAACTAAATCTTGTCTTCTCCATCTAAAAAACATCTCCAGAATTTTTCACTATCTTACACAAGACAACTAAAATCCTTATACACTCTCTCATCATCTCTCGACTAGACTACTGCAACTCGCTTCTTGTTGGCCTACCTACCACCCGACTGTCTCCACTTCAATCCATTATGAATGCCTCTGCCCGACTCATCTTCCATACACAACGTTCAGTGTCGGCATCACCTCTCTGTCAATCACTCCACTGGCTTCCCTTAGTTTCAAGAATAACATTTAAAATCATGACCCTAACTTACAAAGCCCTCAACAATAATGCTCCCCCTTACATCTCTGCTCTCATCTCCAAATACTCCCCCATCCGCCCTCTTCGTTCTGCTAATTACCTTCTTCTTTTTACAACTCTTGTCACCTCCTCTCACTCCCACCTCCAGGACTCTTCTTATGCTGCCCCTAGTCTCTGGAACTCCTTGTGTCGCTCCACCAGATTATCCTCTTGCCTCAAAACATTTAAAACCTCACTTAAAACGCATCTCTTTAAAGAAGCGTATCACCTTCCACCCTAACACACTTATCACCTCTCTTTACCTCTTTTACCACTCACTATCCCTTAGATTGTAAGTCTGCGAGTTTCTATCCTAAGTGCTTTGGGAATTCACCATGGACATTGGATTCCTAGTTCAAAGACAGGGCCCTCCTTCCTTTGCTAAATGTTAATCTGTATTTGTCATTGTCTGAACCTAATTTATGTATAGCGCTACGGAATATGTTGGCGCGTTATAAATAAACTATAATAATAATAATAATAATAATAATAATAATAATAAAAGAGGAGGAATATGGTGAGAACAGCGATAAGGAAGCAATAAACCAGGGGTCGGGGCAAGGGTATGCAAGGCAAAGTATAGGGGGTTATATACATAGATATGTAAAGATGGCATTATCCATAGTCTGTAAATACCTCCAGTTGCTGTTCAGTGGCTTTCAGTTTTTAGGAGAGTAAGGGCAAGGTACAGTTAAGATGGCTTCTCCAGTTAGTGTGCTGTTTTTTTTTCAATAATTCCAAGTTTCCAAGAGAGCAAGGACCAGGTACAGTTAAAACAGCTTCTCCAGTTGATGTACATCTTTTACACTTATCACCAGTGTGGGGCTGATTCCTAGCTTGTGCATTAGATTTTGTGGGGGAGGCTATTTACCACAAAAATAATTTAATTTAAGGTGCGCAAAAGAGTGACCTGAGCAGGAAATAAGTGTTTTAGCTTATTTTAGGCATTCACATGGGAACATACATGTGCTATTTTTTTTCTGTACTACTGTACTATACGGTTGAGGGCTTTTATCACTCATTTTCCCATCATAAGCTAAATGATTGTTGTGGTAAATAGCCTGCAGCCAAATCTAATACACAAGCTAGAAATCATCCCCACACCGATGAGATTCATTTTAAGATTGAAACTGTGCCATCTGTGCGTCCTAACTTGTGTATAATCCATCCTATGCTATGCTTAAAGCAGTGTAATTCAGTAACTATATGCCTAAAAGGAGCAGTGTATAAAATGGTTTTGAATTTAAGATGAGAAAATGCATTGCAAGTGCAGTGGAATAACTGTATTTCTGGGAAACCTGAGCAGGAAATATTTTTTTAACTTATTTTTAACCATCCAAATGGGAACACAAATGTACTATGTACATTCTGTACTATATATATATATATAGAGAGAGGTTAGCAGTCTTCTGTGAGTTTGTGTCCATGTTTCAGGCACTTTGATGGAGCTACACACAATACAAGAGGATGTATATAATTTTCCAAGTTTTACCTAATTTATCCAGTGATACAAAAACAACAAACCAAAAGAAATCAATTAAAAGGCATAGATTCCACTACAGCACTACCCAAACCACTGAACAGTTTACTCACTAGCCATATTGTATTCAGCTAAACCTGGGTGGAGCAAAATAAACAGTACAATAGTTTGCACCATCACTGGCCTGTATAGCATTTCAGATTTTTAGATATCCAATCTGCTCCAAGCCGTCAAAGGCTGCCGCCTACTGTCTCACTGTATGTGGATCTCTCCAGGTCAGACACAACTGCAAACAATTCAGTTGATCAGCCACCCCCAACATTATATTGGTTATGTCAGTTGGAAAGTTCATGAACAATAACAATTCATAGAAAATAACTTAATTCAGTTTTGCCCTCAATAGCAATGAATAGTTATGAGAGGGGAACAAAGGTTTTAAAGACTAAATACAAAGAATCTCTTGTCTAAGGAGACTATACACAAGGATTAGGAAAACCAGTCCTGCAATCAAAATCATTCTCCTGTATAAAGCTCAATAATTACATTGCAAATGCATGATGTACAGATAAAGCTAGAGCAGAATAATAAGAGATCTGTGTAGGTGATACTGAAGGATCTGATGCATGTAAAGATTAGGGGGTCAGCAAAACAATTTATAGGGGTCAAAAAGGAATTAACTTTGTATTAGTAACTTGTATTCCCTTGTCATATGTTTGAAGAATCTTCTTTGGTTAAGGGATTTGGAGGTTTCTCTAGAAGAGGTTAAATGGACAAGTGTTATGTATTTTATTTGCTTTTGAAGTCACAGGCCAAGTCACCAAGGACTTAGAGTACATATTCCTTTGTCTCTTGTGATCATGCAGCCTGCTTATTTTCCAAACATAATATGGTCTATACCTTCTTGTGGTAATATTAATATTCGAGGGGTAGGGCAATAGGTGAGTGAGAGGGTAAGGCAAGAGTACAGTCAATAACAACAATATGATCATTTACTAATATTTTGCAGAGCAGTGCATCTAATAACAATCTCTCATTCTTGGCCTGTGCCTTTACCATCATCTAATTTTTTTAATAGGTAGAGATTATAGCAGTGAGTCACCGACTTTCAAACCCTTTTACACTAATGGACATCATAATTTGTCTAATCATGCTGTCTTTTTGCGATAAGCCACAATATCTGTTATATGCTGTTCTGGCATTGTGTTCAATAGATTCAAACAATTATCAGTAATGTTTATCATGACATTAATCATTAATAGAATTAATAGATACTATTTCGATTTTATTAATTTAAACCAACCTGTTACACAAACAAGCAATCCCTTATTCCTCTGGTTACTACAAAATATACTTTGTACACAGCGTGTTTTATACAAAAATAAGAGCTTTAATATATAAAACACTTTATTAAATGGATATTAACATGATATAATGAACATATGCACCTGAAATTCTTTATATGACATCATATTTTATGTGACATAATTTATGTGATACAAAGTGTAGGTATGGGTGTTGGTCAAAAAAAATCTTATTTTAGAAAAATTATGATTGTCACATAAATTATGATGAGTCTGCTCGTATGTGTTATTATTATAAATTATTATAAATTATTATTATAAATTATGTTTTATTGGGAGTAAAGGTAACCTGACTCACATCAAAGATGTTGCAACTCTCCACCTAGGATTATAATTCTGCTATCATATCTTGAAGGAGATTCATGGACACCAGATCCAGGTCAGTTGGAATAATTGATCTCATTTGAAACCGTATTTAGTGGGTAATGGAGGCTCTTGGGAAATCCACTCCGAAAATGAGAATGTTCAGAAAGTATTTTATGTTAAGAAAACTGTAACATAATCTGTTAGAACAAGAAATGAGATTTCATAAGGTAGGTTCAAAACAGGAAAACCTCTAGAAACTTGAAGGAGCAAATGGAATAGCAGAGACTAAGGTCATGAGCATAACTAAAATTGATATTGGATATAAGAAGGTGCAGTATTGTTGAAAGTTTTCTACAGATGGGTTTAACCATACTGTCCGTGTTTTGTAATTTTAGTTAAAACTCATAGGGCCTCAATCAATTACGGGATGTAACGCGATCGCAATTCGCCATTTTCCTGTGATCGAGTTACGTCCACACATTGCTCTACGTTTATGCTGCTATTCAATTGGCTGGGCCCGCAAGTTAGTCCCCTTTCCCTCTTATTGCAAACCATGCTATCGGCAGTAAGCATTCGTGGGCTTCAACATGATCACGGCCGTAACTCGTGTTTCAAGCCCGCAAACTTGGAGCACTGTAAATGCAAATATAAATTCAATCCAGCACTGTAAAGCACTGTAAATGATGAGGAATACAATGGATGACATTAAGAATAAAAGCACAACATTCTCAAGCTTGCATATTGCCAAAATCAAATACTTTATTTCATGTTTAATTTCCGTCCAAAGTCCTACGGGCTTGAATGACCTCCAAGCTTGTTTTTCAAGTCCGTAGGACTTCAATGAAATATGGAGGTTGGATTCCAAAGTCATACGGGCTTGGAGGTTGAAGCCTGTAGGATTTCTGATGGAAAATAAACATGAAATAGAGTATTATATTTTGGCAATATGCAAGCTTGATAATGTTGTGCTTTTAATTCTAATGTCAACCATTGTGTTACCTTATTATTTACAGTGCTGGATTGATTTTATATTTGCATTTTAAGTTATATGATTTGTAAGTAAGCCCTTTGCGACACCTCCTTGGTACAAGTAACCTAGTTTGAGTTTAGACATATTTCAGGCTTGACGGAAGGGTAATCGGAGCAACTGAATAGTTAATCAGGATTTTTTGCCGGCGCAACTCTTGCTGCCATGAAAGATCAAAGGCTTTGAGGGAAGTAAGCTGCGATTGAACAAATCACTAAGAATCATAGCTCACAGCAAGTAACTCGATCGGTGCCCGCAAACGGAAAGCAATTGAATAGCAATGTAGCGTGCGATCACCATTTGCGATCCAGGATCTCAAAATCATAGCAATTGAATGAGGCCCATAGTCAAAAACAATATTTAATCTTAAACTATCAAAGATCAATTTCAGTCGCTGTTGGTCTCTACCCCTTATAAAGTAAGCGAAAGAGCTGGCTTTGCCTAGAAGGCAGCGCTAATTTTTCAGACACAAATTATTATCAACACAATGTTATTCACTGGCTAGACTCTTGCTATATTAAAGTGGTTTCCCTTAGCAACAAGATTTTTCTCTTTGGACAGCCTATGAATGATTTCATGGTCTCTTTAGACTGATTCTAAAATCAATTAAGACCTGTCTCTCAGACAAACCTCCCCTTACCAGGTTAACAGGAGATTGATAATCTAAACTTTAAAAGTGAATTTAACATGAAACTTTGCTTTTTAAAATCATTAAAACAGCTAGCTATTCTTGTTATCGCATTATTGTGGTTTTTTAATGTCCGTGCAGATTTGGGCTAAACTGCTTACACTTAATCATATGGACATACTGAAGTACTTCACAGTGGATAACAAGGGTAGATTGTGTGAATATTTTTAGTGGAAGCATTCAAAAGGCATTGGAATAGAGAAAGTAAAGCAAGGTAGTTGCGAAGTATGGGTGTTCAAAGTGAGGTCTGGGGCCGTATGGATGAGCAACGCACATGCTTACAGCAACAGACATAATTTCCTATTTTTATTATTAATTTTGATTGGTCCCCAGATTTTTTTGAGAAAATTAACAGAGTAGAAATAAAAAGGAAATGCCTGGAGTTATATGCACTTTTCAATAATTAGCTTTAAATATTACAGAAAGTTCAATTTTAGATGTCTTGCTTTAATTTGTATGAATGTATGATGACAGTGCTAAAGTTATAGTCCCCTTAGGGTGATAATAACCCTAGGTTTGCCTATACTAATGGCATTAGTATTTTAATGGACTACATTTTTGGGGAATTCCATGCCAGTCTGCCATGCCATCTACAAAAGCCACATTTTGTAACATCTATATCCAACAACTGCTGTAACTATACTGAAAATCATTTTGATTAGCCAAACAACCCAATTTTGTTTTTGTCAACTGCAAAAGCAGTACTTCAAGGAGAAATCATTGATGAAATGGTGAAACAGAAAAAGAATAAAATAAAAGAAGACTTAGCTAGGAAAGCCCTATTAGAACCAAAAATAAAATTCCAATCTAATGAATACCCAAAATGATAAAACAAGATGAATTAAACTTATTTATGACTGAAATTAACAGTTAGTGCAAATTTAACTTTACAAAAATACAGTCTAACATAAACTACTAGCCAATTTTGGCAGACAACAAGCAGGTTGTACAAACGTTGCTTAAAACACAAACATGGTTTAACTCTCACCTATCCAAATAACATAAAGGAACATTGCACTAAATGATATAAAGGCATCTACAAATCAATCACTCCAAATTCAGATTCAATTGTTGACCACTGTAAACATCTATGAATACCACATGTCTCCTCTGAATAGCTAGAAACGCTTAATGTCCCTGTTGTGTTTAAAGACGTTACAGACATTATCAAATAATTTCTTAATGGGAAATCTCTGGAGCCAAACTATCACTATACTGAGTTGAATAAAGTATTAATTATAGATATAATAACACCATAAGAATTAATTCATGAGCCTAAAAAAGACCCGCAAGACCCAGGTTCATACCGTTCCATTTTATACACTGATTATACAATGTTGACATCCTACTCTTATTAGTTAATCAAGAATACATGAAGTATACAATGGGAAGATACTATTCCATAAATATTATACAGGTTATGCATTGGATTTAACATGATACACACAACAAGAGCTTTCTCCGATCTTCTGATTGAAATTGCCCTTTAGTGGAATCCAAGGGAAACCTGTTCTATTTTAGATCAAATGCGAATTGTTGGACCATTTGAAAATTTGATTGCATAACTGTTCAATAACCCTAATTCTACACTGCTTATTCCTTCAGCTACCCCTTCACTGTTTGCTTTACAAAGTGGAACCCGACAGTTAGGTCCACTGCCCCCCTGCTTTTTAACATAATGCTAGAACTATTAGCAATACAATTACATCACCTTCTCACTGGATTCACTATAAACGAGAATATATTGAAGAAGTTTTTGCTAACCTTTTTATTTTCATGACTAAGCAGTGAGGGATATCCCACATTTGATACTATAGACATTTTCAGTAAATATTCCAAGTATTAAATCGATTTTCTAAAATAAGAACACCCAAACCACCAGTTTGTATAGGTTGAGAGTCGATCATGATAATATTACCCTCCTGATGGCAAAAATGGGAAAACTAGATATCGAGGAATAAATGTATAGATTTATACAAACTTATTTTTTTCCAGTATTGAGTAGCATAAGAGAACTACTACATCAATAGCAAAACTTACAGATCCCTATATCTAGCATGCCACAATCTGCTGCTTCATTGGACTTGGAAAGATCCTAGATCAACCCTACCCAGAAGAATCCGTGAGGTCCGATGTATCCCTGCTAGCAGGATATGGACCAGTATTAGTATAATGACTACCAGGGAGCACCAACACTTCCACAGGAAAGCAGGAAATAAGACACAGGCACCAATTCCTCCAATCTTTTTATTCCGAGAGACCTTACAGTTTACAACTCTTAATTCCAACTGTCAGTTTAACCCCTCATGTACTGGGTGTATTTGAAGAATCTAAAAACATCGGAACATGTTGACAAATACACATATAATGTTCTTCTCTAAAACATAGTACATACCAGATAACATACACATATAATGTTCTCTCTACTACGTTCTTGGCCTGGTAATGTGCAAACATTTTTACTCAGTTTAAAATAAATAAATACAGTGATTGTTTTTTAACTAGTGTACTGAATTCTGTTTTATTGATGACAAACCTTTGTGTGAGGAACAGTGGATTAAAAAAGATAAAGATTCAGGGCCCTATTAAATTCTCCCTCGTAGTTCTCTCGGTGCTCGCAAAAGGCAGTTTTCCTGCTGTTTGCAAGAACCGAATCTCTCGCAGTCTGCTTTACGATATGACTGCGAGAAAATGGCCGAGAATAGGCTCCGAGAGAGCTACGTAGCCTTAAATCTATGCACGAGTCTCGCATATCATAAGAATCCCTACGTGGACAAAAAGTCCACGCAAGGGATCCGAAAGCCTCTACGTGCTGCCTCGGAACAGCCCGAGACAGCAGTGTGAGGCTCCCCCCTGCACCCTATACACATCCCCATGCTGCAGGGGTCCCTATCAGGACCCCTGCAGCACCCCCACATTAACCCCTTGCAGCGGGGGTCCCCGATCTGCATAGATCAGGCCCCCCGCTGCATTTAAAAATTTTAAATTCCCCGCCGCGGCTCCTTAAAGGGACCGCGGCACACTATTACCCAATCCCGGCCGCGGCACTTAAAATTAACCCCCCTCTATGCTGGGGGTCCCCATCGGGACCCCCGAAGTGTCCCCACATAAACCCATTGCAGGGGGGTCCCCGATCTGCATAGATCAGGCCCCCCGCTGCATTTAAAACTTTTAAATTCCCCGCCGCGGCTCCTTAAAGGGACCGCGGCACACTATTACCCAATCCCGGCCGCGGCACTTAAAATTAACCCCCCTCTATGCTGGGGGTCCCCATCGGGACCCCCGAAGTGTCCCCACATAAACCCCCTGCAGCGGGGGGCCCCGATCGGCACCGATCGTGACCCTGCTGCAATTCAATTTTAAATTTCCCGCCTCGCGGGTCCTCAAAGGACCGTAAAGGTCCTGAAAGGACTCGCACTAAAAATATTAACCCCAGGCAACTATAATTACCCCATTAACTCATGATGGTCAATACAGACCACCATAAGGCTCTATTTAACCCATTAACTCATGGTGGTCAATACAGACCACCATAAGGCCTAAATTAACCCATTAACTCATGGTGGTCAATACAGACCACCATAAGGCTCTATTTAACCCATTAACTCATGGTGGTCAATACAGACCACCATAAGGCCTAAATTAACCCATTAACTCATGGTGGTCAATACAGACCACCATAAGGCTCTATTTAACCCATTAACTCATGGTGGTCAATACAGACCACCATAAGGCCTTAATTAACCCATTAACTCATGGTGGTCAATACAGACCACCATAAGGCTCTATTTAACCCATTAACTCATGGTGGTCAATACAGACCACCATAAGGCTCTATTTAACCCCATCAGTCCCATAAGGGTATATTATTACCATTATGGGCCTGTTACAACCCAACATTAACCACATAAGTGCCATGATGGTCCTCAAGGACCATCATGACACTAACTACAAACACTACACTATAACCCCCAATAAACCATTTAATCTAAACTAACCCCCCTCTACACTAATCTATTAACACTTACACTACCTACCTACACTACCTACCCCCTAATAAACCTCCCCAACACTCTAATTACAAAAAACAAAAAACCTACAGCACAGAAAACAAAAAACCTACAGTACAAAAAACAAAAAAACCTACAGTACAGAAAAAAAAAAACAATTACAACCCCACCCCCCACTACAGAAAACAAAAAAATACATTACAACCCCACCCCCCACTACAGAAAATAAAAAAATTACACACCTGAAAAGGAAAGACAGATAAACACAATACAATACATACATATAATACATTACATACAATACATGACATTACACATAATATATTACATATAATATATTACATATAATATATTACATATAATACATTACATACATTACATACAATACATGACATTACATATAATATATTAAATATAATATATTACATATAATATATTACATATAATACATTACATACATTACATACAATACATGACATTACATACATTACATATAATATATTACATATAATATATTACATATAGTCCTAATCAAATACCCCCTATCTATCTAACATACAATCTATTTAATTTAAAATAAATCCTAACTATATCAAATACATCCCCCTATCTATCTAATATACAAAAAATCCTAACTACATACACAGACCCTTATTCTAAAATAAAATAAAATAATTACAGTCCTAACTACATACACAGACCCTAATTCTAAGCTAAAATCAATAAATTAAGACCACTTACCTTTAAGATGTTGCTTCAGATCACTAACCTATGGGTCAAACAAAAAGAAAAATTAGTACAAAACATTAACATCAAATAAATAAACATTATATACATTCTACATATTCTTCTTTACAGCATGTCCCGTCACTGTTTAGCTCTTCCGGCGCGGCCCTGTTAAAACAAAAAACACAATACATGAATACATTAATACAATATATAAACAATAAATAAAATACACAAATAAACATCTAAATATACATTTAACTTACCTCCCCGCGATGTCCCCGGCCTTCTCTCCTTCAGCCCCGGCTGGGCCGCGGAACCATCCGCGCTCTAAAAAAAAAAAAAGAAAAAAAACTAACGGAGGTCTGCACTGGCAGACCTCCCCGACGCTAATGAACCTCCAGGAGTCGTTTCCGGGAGGAAATTGGCATTGTCGGCTTGTGATTGGCTGAAAAAGCTGTCAGCCAATCAAAAGTCGTCAATGTAGGAGCCAATCAGGATGCGCAGATGTCTTCTACCAATCACTCCGTGGGGGTGTATCCCATAGTGATTGGCTGAAGGCATCTGAGCGTTGTGATTGGTTCCCAGAAAGATAGACAAGTGTTTTAGCCAATCAGGGTGGGATATTGGGGTGTATCCCATCCTGATTGGCTCACACATTGACGACTTTTGATTGGCTGAAATTGATAGACAGCTTTTTCAGCCAATCACAAGCCGCCAATGCCAATTTCCTCCCGGAAACGACTCCGGGAGGTTCATTAGCGTCGGGGAGGTCTGCCAGTGCAGACCTCCGTTAGTTTTTTTTTTTTTTTTTTTTTAGAGAGCGGATGGTTCCGCGGCCCAGCCGGGGCTGAAGGAGAGAAGGCCGGGGACATCGCGGGGAGGTAAGTTAAATGTATATTTAGATGTTTATTTGTGTATTTTATTTATTGTTTATATATTGTATTCATGTATTCATGTATTGTGTTTTTTTTTTAACAGGGCCGCGCCGGAAGAGCTAAACAGTGACTGGACATGCTGTAAAGGTGAGTTGAATATTTAGAATGTATAGAATGTTTATTTATTTGATGTTAATGTTTTGTACTAATTTTTATTTTTTGTTTGACCCATAGGTTAGTGATCTGAAGCAACATCTTAAAGGTAAGTGGTCTTAATTTATTGATTTTAGCTTAGAATTAGGGTCTGTGTATGTAGTTAGGACTGTAATTATTTTATTTTATTCTAGAATAAGGGTCTGTGTATGTAGTTAGGATTTTTTGTATATTAGATAGATAGGGGGATGTATTTGATATAGTTAGGATTTATTTTAAATTAAATAGATTGTATGTTAGATAGATAGGGGGTATTTGATTTGGACTATATGTAATATATTATATGTAATATATTATATGTAATATATTATATTTAATATATTATATGTAATGTCATGTATTGTATGTAATGTATTATATGTAATATATTATATGTAATATATTATATTTAATATATTATATGTAATGTCATGAATTGTATGTAATGTATGTAATGTATTATATGTATGTATTGTATTGTGTTTATCTGTCTTTCCTTTTCAGCTGTGTAATTTTTTTATTTTCTGTAGTGGGGGTTGGGGTTGTAATGTATTTTTTTGTTTTCTGTAGTGGGGGGTGGGGTTGTAATTGTTTTTTTTTCTGTACTGTAGGTTTTTTTGTTTTTTGTACTGTAGGTTTTTTGTTTTCTGTACTATAGGTTTTTTGTTTTTTGTAATTAGAGTGTTGGGGAGGTTTATTAGGGGGTAGGTAGTGTAGGTAGGTAGTGTAAGTGTTCATAGATTAGTGTAGAGGTGGGTTCGTTTAGATTAAATGGCTTATTGGGGGTTATAGTGTAGTGTTTGTAGTTAGTGTCATGATGGTCCTTGAGGACCATCATGGCACTTATGTGGTTAATGTTGGGTTGTAACAGGCCCATAATGGTAATAATATACCCTTATGGGACTGATGGAGTTAAATAGAGCCTTATGGTGGTCTGTATTGACCATCATGAGTTAATGGGTTAATTTAGGCCTTATGGTGGTCTGGATTGACCATCATGAGTTAATGGGTTAATTTAGGCCTTATGGTGGTCTGGATTGACCATCATGAGTTAATGGGTTAATTTAGGCCTTATGGTGGTCTGGATTGACCATCATGAGTTAATGGGTTAATTTAGGCCTTATGGTGGTCTGTATTGACCATCATGAGTTAATGGGGTAATTTAGGCCTTATGGTGGTCTGGATTGACCATCATGAGTTAATGGGTTAATTTAGGCCTTATGGTGGTCTGGATTGACCATCATGAGTTAATGGGGTAATTATAGTTGCCTGGGGTTAATATTTTTAGTGCGAGTCCTTTCAGGACCTTTACGGTCCTTTGAGGACCCGCGAGGCGGGAAATTTAAAATTGAATTGCACGGGGTCACGATCGGTGCCGATCGGGGCCCCACGCTGCAGGGGGTTTATATGGGGACACTTCGGGGGTCCCGATGGGGACCCCCAGCATAGAGGGGGGTTAATTTTAAGTCCCGCGGCCGGGATTGGGTAATAGTGTGCCGCGGCCCCTTTAAGGAGCCGCGGCGGGGAATTTAAAAGTTTTAAATGCAGCGGGGGGCCTGATCTATGCAGATCGGGCCCCCCCCCTGCAATGGGTTTATGTGGGGACACTTCGGGGGTCCCTATGGGGACCCCCAGCATAGAGGGGGGTTAATTTTAAGTGCCGCGGCCGGGATTGGGTAATAGTGTGCCGCGGCCCCTTTAAGGAGCCGCAGCGGGGAATTTAAAAGTTTGAAATGCAGCGGGGGGCCTGATCTATGCAGATCGGGGACCCCCGCTGCAAGGGGTTAATGTGTGGGGGCTGCGGGGGTTCCTATGGACCCCTGCAGCAAGGTGTTCATGTGAGGACACTTCGGGGGTCCCGACGGGGACCCCCGCATTGAGGGGGGGTTAATTTTAGGTGCCAGGGGGGGTATTCGGAGTACACCCACGGCAGGGCTTATGTGGGGGACTGCCGCGGAGGTCCCTTTTAGGACCCCCGCAGCAATTGATGAGGAGTGGGAGCCTGCGATATCATCTCGCAGGCTGTCACTCCTCATGTACATTTACGCAGTGTAGATACGTACGGCCCTGCTGCGTAGCTCATACGTTGCTCGCAGCAGGGCTAATTTAATAGCATTGTAAGTTAGAGAAACTTTGCAGTACGTAGGTCTTAAGTAGAAGCCTCTTATTTACGAGGCTGGAATTTAATAGGGCCCTCAGCTATGTTGAGAAACTTGATCTTCATATAGCCCATTACAATAGAACTCAATGGAAAGGTAAGTCCCCATAGGATTACTCTTCTTCTCAAGCTATAAACAGACTAGCATTCCAAGACTGAATACCCCAATATAGCAGCAGTCCCAGTTAATATGTAAGCTATTTCTGTGTTACATATACGATCAAGTTATGTTGTTAGTTATTTTGTTACAAGTATGCAAAGTTTTTACTAGCTACAATGGTACTTTAGATATTCGACAGTGTGATGTGTTAATACCTGTAATTTGCAGAAAGTGATTGTATTTGCTTTTCACTTCAAAATATTTACTCTGAGTTAATACCACTAATTGATCTAATTGATAGGTATTACAGCTGTTAACTTAAATTTGCCAGTTACAAAAAAAGGAACTAAATGTATTAAGATATGGCAAAACAGTAATATATAACAAGATACAAATATGTATGAATCTCACACAAAATTATATAGTTCCAACTGAATTCTGCCTGAGGGGGCTTTTGCCCGGGTATGGCCAGTGAGAGTGGGGTCCAAAAGGGTCCACCCTAGACCCGAAGACTCTGGTCGTAACAGAGAAATAAAAATGACTGTCTTTCTGAAAACAGCCTATATTTTACAATCCTTGTATCTCTTATTAAATACTAAATATGTCTGTTTTTTATAAAAAAAAAGTACTATATATATGCCTATATGCACATCTTCTAACTTTTATGTAAATCAAGTCCTAAGAACTTGACTGTATTTACTAGGAATATCACTAGGGCAATCATTAAACCCCCAACCTTTTCAAGTGAGTAAACATTTTTTTAAATAGATACATTTATTTATAAATCTCATAGTAATTCTTATCTACTAATTTAAAGAGCGCCTTTGTTAAACTCAGTATTGTTGTGTTCACTCTCCTCGCTGTCGGTAGTGAGAGGCACTCCTCCCAGATGCTGTTTATATTTAAAGTGATTTTTAATAAATACATATTTTATGTGCGCTGTTTTATGCAGCTTAACTTCTTCTTATGAGTACT
Organism: Discoglossus pictus; assembly: GCA_027410445.1. Lineage (NCBI taxonomy): Eukaryota > Metazoa > Chordata > Amphibia > Anura > Alytidae > Discoglossus > Discoglossus pictus. The sequence continues at coordinate 250,769,252 of CM050164.1, forward strand.
TTAGTTGGAAATATACTTCAAGTACTAATATCTCTTTTGGTCACTTATATATATATATATATATATATATATATATTTATACACATTTCTTTTCTAGTGTTCTTCCAAGAAGTAGCCCTTTGGAATCTATATAGGATTGCACCCTTAAAATCATTCATCTAAAACTATTTCAATAACCAGACAAGAAGCATCAAGCACCAATGATACAATATGCAATGTTCAAATATATTAAATACCCAGTAATAGTATTATGAGTGCATTTTATGGTTTTCACTTCTGGAAAATGACAAAATTCCATTAGCAAATTGTGGCTGACAAATGCAAGTAAAATCTCATCATAATTAGGTTAAGTTACTTCTAGCTCGCTTTCTCTTGTCTGATAGATAACATCCATTCTATTCTCAAGCATACTATTTACAGTACTATACAGATGAAACATATAGAACATGTAAAATGCAGAATTGTATGTGGAGACACAAATATAGAAGATACAACTTTGCATTGTATCAGAGTTCTGCAGGCGCATAGCTGTACAAGCTTTAAAGAAATAGCCTAATAACTTTTTTTTTATAAAATATGCTTTGATTTTTTAAATTTGAAAAAACATATGCAGTGTGTGCAAAAAAAAAAATATTTGCAAATGTTTCTAAACTGTTTTGCATTTTTTGTTAGCTTAAGTCTCTAAATACATTGTAAGAACTATGTAAATCATATCTATTGGGGTAATTCCTTGCTAGTGGTATCAGTATTAAAACTGACGATTCTCCGATATAATTCTAGCTTCCTTTTTAAAGTTCTGTAATACACTGATGTTGAACTTGATGAAATCCTTAAATTGTGCAGATATGTCAGCTAAATCATGCAGTTCATTGTATACACAGGCCATACAATAGCTTATATATACATACATAGAAAAATCTGGGGGAGATTTGTTCATCCCCATCCCCCCCAGTTCCTACACCCATGTTTTATCCCTACTTTGTCGTGGTGAATAGTCTTGTGAATGTCAATGAAGCTATGAGCTATACCATGTAGGTTCATGCAAGATGGACAGTAATAGCAGAGAAGTTAGACTAATCCGCAATCCCCTATAGAAGAAACTGGCAAGTTAAGCTGCATAAAACTGAGCACTATAGAAGAAACTGCAATCCACTCTAGTATCTTTACAAAGATAACCTTATGGAAAAGCACAACCGGAGACATAATGATATGGCAACTAAAGGTGAGTCCCTTACATCAGAAGGTGCCTACCATATTAGTGGAGAAGAGCAGAGTACAAGTACAAATAGCACAGCTCTAATGAAGTGTTTGGGCTGAAGATGAAAGGACGCCCTGCGGCGAATGTGTCTACAAGGGAAAGGAAAATCTGCTGCGGCTATGAACAATTCTGCATAGAAAACTTGAATGTTAGAACTATGAACCAATGCAAACTGGACATGGTCAAACATGAAATGATAAGGTTAAGCTTTGATATCCCAGGAAAATTAGACATTTCATATCAGACAACCACCAGATCTTTTACTGTGGTCAAGAATCCTGCAGAAGAAATAGATTTCAATTCTAATTCAAGGCAAGCCATTTAATATCACAATCTATATCAAAGTTTATTCTCCAACCATGGATGCTGAAGAGGCTGAAGTAGTCCAGTTCTACAAGGATATTCAACACCTCATATATATAAATACAAGAAAAGATGTTACTATCATCCTAGGAGATTGGAATGCTAAAGTAGGGAACCAAAAAGAAAGTTTGAAATAACTAGTAATGTTGACCTTGGAGTACAAAATTAAGCAGGCCAGAGATTAGTAGAAGTCTGTCGAGATAATTCTCTGGTCATAGTAGACACCCTCTTCCAACAGCCTCAGAGACAACTTTACACAATGGCATCACCAGATGGAGAATATGGAAATCAGATTGACTATATACTTTGTAGCCAAAGATGGAGGAATTCTATGCAGTCAGATGTAGATCCGATAAAGATGTGTCAGGAATACACAGAAGAACTATACAGAAATCGTAATAGCATTGATAACCTCAATAGTTTGACCAATGAGCAGGAGTCAGACATCTCGATGAGTGCAGTGAGATGGGCCCCAGGAAGGTTTGCTGATAACAAGTCTGCAGCAGGTGATGGCACCCCGGCTGAACTGTTCAAAATCCTAAAAGATGATGCTGAAAAGTTTTGCTTGACAACATATTTGTAAAATTCAACAATGGCCAGTACAATGGAAATGGTCAGACTATATCCCAATGACCAAACAAGACAGTGCCAAAGAATGCTCAAATTATTAAACAATTGAACTAACTTCACATGCCACCAAGGTAATGCTTAAGATCGTGCAAGCTTAGCTCCAACAATATATGGGCAAAGAACTACCAGATGTAGACAATAGAGAAAGCAGGATAGTTTCAAAACAACAACTGAATGGTTCAAGATCAGGAAGGAAGTGGGGCAACTTTATATATTCTCAATTTAATTATTCAATTAATAAGCAGAATAAATTATGGGTAATGCGGAAGAGAAATATCAGGAACCTCAGATACGCAAATGATACTACTCTGACTAAGAGAGAGGAGTAACTAAAGGACCTACTGATGAAAGATGTGCAAAAGCTGTCCTGCTGTTCAATGTTAAAAAGATGAATATAATCTTAAACAGAAATCTCAGTTCTTGGCAAGTTAATGGGAAAGAAATGAACACAGTGACATATTTTATTTTCCTGGGCTCCAAGATCTCTGCAGATGGTGAGTGTAGTCATGAGATTAAAATATGTTTGCTGCTGAGGGGTAAGTTATGGCAAATCTGAACAAGCTATTACAAATGTAAGATTTTACACTATCAACAAAGGTCTGCACAGTTAGAACTATGGTAATCCAAGTAGCAACATACAGATGTGAGAGCTGGACCATAAAGCACTGCTTAGATTTCATTAGACTGCAAGACGATCCAGTCAATCAATATTACAGGAAATCAAGTCAAACTATTTCCTCAAGTATAAAGAATAGGTTAATGAAATTGACCTGTAGTTGTGGGAGGAGCTGGATATCCCACACACTACTTAAACCCCACCTAAGTACCACTCTCAGCGCCCGTTCTTCATATGAATGTGTGCAGAGAGTTGTTTGCTCAGATTTGCCCTGCGCTCCTGCTCTTGCTCCTAGAGTGTATTGTTCCCTGATTCCCGCTGTCTGTGCCACTGTGTTGCCTTCCCCCATGGCGGCTTCCCGCTCCGCTGCCCCCAGCATGCTGTTTTTTGTGTTGTTGTTTCCATTACTGTGTTCGCATTGGGTTCGTGGTTCTGCGCTGCCCTTTGCACTGGGTGAGCCCTCTGCTGCACCGGCGTGGCTAGCCCTGGGCACTGGGCAGTTGCCGCCTCCATGGCCGTGTACCCCTCTGCATCCCCCCTGCGGCGTCCCGGCTCCTCCCTGCAGGCCCCCCCCCTCCGCTGTACCCCCTTCCGCTATTCCCCCCGTCATTTTCTTGTCTCTCATGGGCCTTCTTTGCCCCGTCTTACCTTCTTTTTCTGCCCCGAAGTCTCCTTCATCTGCTGCTCCTCCCGCCGCGGTGTCTCTCTCTTCTTCCACCCCGCTGCCTCCGCTGCCTCCCGCGGTGGCACGCCTGCTCCTCTCCCATCCGTGGGTTCAATCCCCGGTTTGGGCTGCCCTTTTGGTTGAAGATTGCTAGTCCCCTCCTTCCCTTCCTACTCCAAGCTATGTAAACACCTAAGGACATGAGCATGTGCATTCACTTAGCTGAGAGCATTATTGCTACTGAGATCTTGCAATAGCCTTTCTACCTGCTTCAGCTTTTCTTCCTCTCTGCCATCTTCTCCGTGCACATTGCTCTCCACATAATCCCATGTGCCATGACCCTCTGCAGGTCCCTACCCTTGCGCTTATATCAGATAATTTTCCTGGTTTAGTGGAGTTGTTGGCCCTTCTCTCCTCTGTCTCTGCTCTTGGTCCCACCTGGTGTCTCATGGCATTGCCACCGGCCAGAGTTCCAATCTCCCCTATTCTCTCCTTGTTCATGCTCCTATCCGAATAGGGTCCCTGTTCTCTCTAGTGTCTCCATGTTACCTTCTCTTTGCCCTTCCTCTTATTTTAAAAAAGCTGTTACGGCCATGCTTATGTCCTGCTTGTCTATTTTTAGCTGTCATTCGCTTACTTCTTGTCTCCTGCAGGTTGCCCGGGAGCTCTGCCTATATTGATTCAGGGCGCTTGGCGTTCGCAGCCCTGATACGGTGGTGGGCAGTTGGCGGCTTTGGTCTGCTGGCTGCCTCCGGAGACTTCCGGTGTTGCCCGCGACTGATCCCCTTTGGTGGTGGGGCCTAATCCCCCATGTTGTTTCCCCGCTGCTGGTGCCCTAACCATTTCTCCTTATTCAGGGTCGGCTGTGTCTCCCCTGTGTCGACGTGGATCCCTGTCAAGTCACTTGCCTTGAACTCCATAGTATGGACTGAGCCCCATGTCCCATTGCCCCGTGCGTGTGTTTGATTGGGGGTAGTGTTGCTTGCCCCTCTTGTTCCTTTTTGGCCTTGTTTTATTTTCCATGTTTTTTTTGGCTTTCCCTACTTATTTTATTCCCTTCGCTAGGGAATCCTCCAGCCTGGCAATTAACTTCTATTTCGTACACGCCCTTAGTTCGGCCACATCACCTCTCCATAACCTGCTAATTATTAATTATATCTCCTCCTCCCTACTTCCATATAAGGACCTTTTCCATGCAATAGGCATCCGGTACTTTGCACTGCTGCTCTATCCGTAGCTCCCCCGTCGGCCAGATCCACGGCAAGTGGAGCTAAAGTCTTCAGCGCACTACCATGTCCTTGTTTCAGCCCCTTCTGCCACTCCTGGCATGGCCCTTACTCCCCTACCAGGCCTATCAGCTACCATCCGCCTCATAACACTTCAATGCTCACCTTCCTTAAACCCAATTTAGCGGCTACGTTTCCTTTCTTCTTTTGAACCCACCAAAATCCGGTGTAGAACATACCAAGGCTATCAGCGCCTCAAATCTAGCCACACAAGCGCCAACCATCCACTACCACTTCCACAGTTGTCATTCATATCACAACCCTTGTTTACTCTCCTAGGCCACTACAGTCAAATCTATGGCCGAACAGGCCCATTCAGACTCCGACAGCGTCATTTCCCAAGCTCAGTCTTCACCATCCAGGCCACCATCCCTGGCCAGTAGCCATTCCTCATTTGGGACATGGACTGTGGCCCGCCAGCCCAAAAATTAACAGACAGAGGCATCCCCTTTCCGGCTTCCGCCCGTAAGACTGAGCTATATCGGATCTATGTCCAGCACCGAGACTGCACGTCAGTGACAACCGACCAGCTGACCGAAATCCATTGTCTAATTGCAGACGTCCCCACATCAGTTTCCACTCTCCGAACCCGTGTCTGTGATCTCGAGACTCCAGCAATGTCCAATCCTATGCAAATCGATGAGGCCCAGCCTCAAATCCAAGGTGAGAGATCTACCATGTCAACCAATGATTCTACCAGCCCACTTTGTTCCTGCCCACATCCGCAAGGATATTATCGAAGGCAAAGACATCAATCTTGTCGCCTTACTGATACCATCATACGTCACCACTGAAAACAAGACCATGTCCCAAGTAGACATGTCGGTGGTCATAAAGTCTAAGGATCCGCAGTTCAACTGAAAGCTGTCGGTGACGGAGTTCGTCCTCGCTTTCAGCGTATATCGAGACATCACCTGCTCAGCTTATCCTACCAGACGTCAAGAACTGGACGAATACATGTACCTGGTATTGGACTTGTCCCACAAGTACAGAGGCCAGAATTACTACGACTACCATTGGTCCTTCACGGCCAAGGTGGCAGCCGCCAAAGCCCAATTCAACTACACCATAGACTGGTCCACCCTGGACCATGAGCTATTTTGCTTTCACTTTGCCGTAGTCAAGGCAGCAGTATGTCAACAAAGCTTATCACCTCTGCATTCCACTGACTTCTGCCCCAATCCCACCAATCCCTTGCCTGAGCCTTCTCACACAGCCCCACTCCTCAGTCTCAACACTGCACTTCCTACCCGTCCTCAAAAGACCGCTTAGGTCGCCAGGTGCATTATCTGGGTACCAAACCCATATGCAATAACTTTAACACGCAGGGCTGTACCTTCAATGCTTGTAGGCTACTTCACGTCTGCTCTCAATGCAGAAAAGCCCATGCCAAACCTGTGTGCCCCCTGCTAATGCATCCCAAGTGACTAGGCCCTATCAATATAGCACTATTGACCCAACACCTGGCCCTTCACCCATCACCACCCCTCACTGAGCTTTTGTACACAGGTTTATCCTTAGGTTTTTACACCGGGGTCTCTACATTGCCTCAGGTTTCCCATGCCATTACAATCAGCTGCACGAGAACCTTAGATGGTGGATCGACTCCTAACCACAGAAGTCAACAATCATTTCCTCCTAGATCCGTTCGTCGCACCCCCATTTCCCGTGTGGCGCATCAACCGCATAGACATCGCCACCAGATAATATTCACAAAAAAAGGGCCTAGTCATTGACCTATTGGCCCATCATGGAAGTCTAATCCTGAGTATTAATTCCACTATCCCATCAAATGAATACTCACTGCACTACTCCCGAGTTGACAACGCCATATATTACATATGCCTACTTAGCCCTTTATCTTGGCTATCAAAATCCGATATCACCAATGCCTTCAAGCTACTTCCCATCACTCCCTACCTGTGGCACTTACACGGCATCCAATGGCAAGGGCACTACTACCTTGCCAACAAACTCACGTTCAGCTCAAAAAGCAGCCCCATGCTCTTCAACATCTTCGCAGACGCCTTATGCTGGATACTTTTGAACATTATACGATGCCTGGTAGTAATCCACTACTTGGACAACTTCTTGTTTATCGAGGATCCCCGTGTCACTCCAACCAGTCTTCAAAAATCACTCTCTCTGTTTACCGTTCTGAACATCCCATATGCACAAGATGGAAGGACCCAACCACAGAATCGAATTCCTAGGGATCATCCTTGACACCTCCACCATGGAGGCAAGTCTCCCAGCCAACAAACTAGAAGGCCTAAAAACTACCCTCTCTAACTTCAATTCCTCCCCTACATGCTCCATCCAGGAGCTCCAGTCCCTCCTGCGCCACCTAAACTTTGCCTCATATATCCTACCTCAAGGGAGAGCCTTAATTTCCAATTCTCCTATAGGGCCTTAAAGGTCGAGCTAGCAGTTTCTCACCTATTCGTCTCCACAAGGAAGCACGAGCAAACCTCTGCATGGGGACAGACTTTCTCACAAACTGGAACGGATGGTCCTTTTTCCTCAAAGAAGCCTGCTATCACCTCGCCATATCTCGTCCTGCATCTCCTGCCAGTCCACTTCAAAGTGTTATTCCAGGACGAAATAATCACCCAGACGTGGCCAGCCGTCGCTTCAGAAGGAGGACCTATCAGAGCAGTACTTCTCTCACCGCAGCCATGGCGTGGGCTCCGAAATGGCATGGTTACTCCATCCTCGTCCAAACATCTGACTCTCCCTCCTATGACGCACTCAAAACATTCAGATAAACGGACTCACTAACCATGACCCTTCTAAGGAAACTTGTCCTCTTATATCTAACCGAGCAATTCCAACTATTTCCCACTGCAACACTCACCTAGGACTCCAATACCGCACCATCAAGACCTACTTGTCCGGACTACAGTTCCACTTCTCATTACGTCTCGACCCTCACCTGTCATTTCTCTCGTCTCCACCCGTGAAGTCATATCTCCGAGGACTGGCAGCTCAACCTATGACTACATCTAAACTACGCCTCCCCATAGATGGACCATTGTATCAACGCCTGTACACGCTGCTCAGCACCATTCCTTTTGGGGACGATACCTCCCTCACCATCCTGGCTGCAGCTACCATGGCTTTCTACGGTTTTCTTCATCCAGGGGAAATAACCACATCCCGAGCCAACCTGGATATCTCACCAAACAGTCTATCACCAAGCAGAATGACCACTATATCCTGTCACTTCCTCATACCAATACAAGTAAAGTCCCCATACACATCTCTTACTATCCAACAAACAATCTCTGGTGTTCTGTCCTCATCATAAACCAACTGGTGTCCAGACTAAACTCCAAACCATCCCACCAACCTCTGCTACCAGTTTCCAGCCGACCTCTATCTACATTAACTTTCGCCCATTATATCCGCCTATGCCTAATCCGGTTAGGACTCGATCCATATGCATACTCCGGCCATTCATTCTGCATCGGCACAGCCACCTCAGCATCCCGTAACCAGACACCTGAACACATCATCAATTCCCTGGGTAGATGGAAGTCTGACTGCTACAACAGGTACATTCCCAATCCATCCTTTGAACACAGCAAAGCCTTCATCTCACAATAAAACACTCATTACCTTACCTATTTCTCATGTACTTTTTGGCCTCTAATCAGGCTAGGATGTCATAGCAAAAAAACACCATACCTCAAAGCTACCCACTAGCAGAGAGAAGGCTCCGACCACAAAGCACAGGTTAATGTAATTGACCTGTAGTTGTGGAAGGAGCTGGATCTCCCACACACTATTTAAACCACACCTGAGCACCACTCTTAGCGCCCATTCTTCATACCCACCCTTCCCTTCTCTCTATCACTCTCCACTCTCCCTCGACCTCTAATCAGGCTAGGATGTCGTAACAAAAAAATGCCATTCCTCTAATCTACCCACTAGCGGAGAGAAGACTCAGACCACAATCATGAGACTAAAGCTCAAAATATTTTGGCTATATCATGATAATATAGAGAGGTACAAGCAGAAGGGGACGGTAGAAGCAGGGATGGATAGAAGAGGTTATTGAAGCAGTGAACATAAGTTTGATGGATCTCAGAAGGGCAGTGGCTGACAGTTGTGCCTCATGTGCTGTGAACCATAGGGTCAAAGAGATTTGGACAAGTCTGAAAGACTAAACAACAACAAATGTCCCTTGAAATTTAGAGTCTACTTAAAATCATTCTTCTGCACTCACAAAATCTCTAACTGCCTGCCTGCCAAAGTTAAAATTTGCCAACTAAAAATAAACATTTCGAAATATTATAGAACTTTTAGAATCATTTAGAACACCTGATTATATACTTAAAATAATAGGAAATAAATCAATAACGTAGGTTAAATTTTGTATGGAAATGATTTATAAAATATTTAATACTAGCTACTTGCTCGTTAAAAATGACGGGGCAATAAAATTGTAAGGCAGGTAATGCCGTTTGCCACAGACATTAATTAAGATCCTTCGGCGCTCATTGCGAGCCTCGGGCTGAGCGCCTTTGGCCGAAGGCACTCATTGCGAGGCTGTTGTATTTTTTTTTCTGATAGGCACTTTTGCTGTTATTGTTTGGTCGGCGCTGATCTGCTTTTTGGGCTTATTGCAAGGCTTTGTGTGCTATGAGCAGCATTGGCGTTCGTTGTGAGGCGAGCAGTGCATGGCTTTTGTGTTTATTGTGAGTGTTTTTTGTTTTTTTTGTGTATATGTATTTTTGTATGCTAATTAAATAATTAATAAATTAATATACTTTACCCATTTGGAAGTAATATATGCAGGAAGCATTGTGCTGAAGAGCTGACAATCTGTTTTGATGTTCCTACATCATACAATGTCGGATCGCACTGTTGTGGAGCTGAGTTGTAAGTGTCAGCAATGTGTGCAGTGTAAATAGGCTGCGTGCATGAGGAAAAGCCGTTATGGTAGCTCTGTACTTCTGCATTGTGTAAGTTAGTGGTGTAAAATGGCGGCCAATGTGTATGTGGTACGCGGGTGTGGATGATTTAGTGTCCTTGCTAAAAGTGTATCTTGTACCTTGTACGGCTTTTTTCAAAAGCCGTATGTGCTTGGTGGTGTTTTGCGGCTACAGGGTCCTGTAGCCTCGTTCTTGTTTTTTTCGGGGGCCATTTTTTCTCTCGCTTAGGGGATTTTCTTGTGTCTAAACTCGGGAATTTGGACTTAAATTGAGGTGTAACTTCACTTGCACAGGTCCTGGGTGCCCCCCCCCCCCTTTGCTGTGGGTAAGCTTTTTATGTTTTTTTTGTGTGTGTTTATTTTGTTTTTAATGTTTTCAGATGCGAGCGGTTCAGACGTTAAGGTCGTATTTTTGCAAGGTTGTAATGTTTTTTTTTCTAAGTCCCGCAGCTCGTATATTTTTAGGCTATGTCTGTAAATTTTTGTGTCCTAAGTCCCACGGTTCGTATTTTTTTGTGTAAGTCCGTATTTAGTGATTGCGTGTTAGATGTATTTTGTTAAAGTGCCGCTTGTGTGGGTGTTTGTAACCGCATATGAGGCGCCATAGAGCCGTACTGCGTCCCTTGCTTCGAGTGGCGATGATTCGTAGTTTGACAACTGTTATATGTGATACTTTTGTTTGAAGTGACAATCATTTATAAGGATATATTCATCTGATTTTAGCATTTCTTTTCTTTTACTTGTTATAATAAAACTCATGTTTAAAAGTTGGCTCTTTTTAGCTATTAATTTAGGGTACATAACACATAATAAAATGTTTGACTTGCTTATTCAGCTACCAATATAAAGTGTTATGGCTGTTACAGGCAAAGGTAAGAATCAGTAGTTTTCACTTACTAACAAGGTGTGAGAAGGTGGAATCCTTGCTGGTCAATCTGGGAAAACATAAGTAAAAGGAACAGTAGAATACTGTATTTTTGAAGGAAGACAGTAAATGAGCTGTTTATTATTCTTTCAGAACCTGAGGGAGAAGAAGAGCTGTGTGGTGAGTGTTGCCAGTAAGCATGGAGGAGCAGGATTGTGCCCATGACCCGCTCATTTTACTGTAGTGCAGCATATTGTGAGCCTGCCACATCAACCCCCACCCCCAAAAAATGCCCTCTCTTTACCCCTGGTGAGAGGAGGCAGAGGCTATGAGTAACAATTATATAAACTGATATATAAATGCAGTTTTATGCAAGTGAGACACCCCTAGACGGCTGCCTTGTTTGCCTATTGTTGCCATGCACATCTTTAAGTGTTTTTGTGTGAGTATTAAGTTATCTGTATAAAGCAAGCAGCTCTTCTCTCAGGGCAACCATAGAGACTAGAAACGTAAGTGTAGATACTGAATAAAATGGTTAGCAATTAAGCTATTAGACAGATGGGATCCCTAGCTGAGTGCTTCAGAGAGTGAATTCCCAGGCCTATTGTTACACAGTCTCTAGATTTCTTGTAATTATACACTTACCATTCTAAGAACCCAAAACAAGGCAGCAAGCTGACCTAGGGAGCCTGCCTGTGGGAGCAATTGTGGAAAGTAATTTCCTTAATCAAGGGTCTCTTAATGCAGTTGCTATTTTGTAATGACATTTTTTGGTGGAAGGCTAAGTTCACCCAGCCAGAGTCACATCCCCCCTTGTCCCTGCAATCAAAGCAATGAGTCCAGTAATATGCTGAGAAACAAAGAGGGACATAAATTGGTCAATAGGAGAGAAATAATAATTTTTGAGCAAGCTCAGGGGGGTGATTGTGACCTTTTCATTTCATTCGTTGACGGATTGCGAGAAATTGCATTTTCTACAGAAAATAAAAAGCACATATATCCCCAGGGCTGTATCATATGAAGGCTTATATACCAGCTCTGCTTTCTCAGAAAAAAATTACTAGCATAGCAGGTCAAAAGAAGGGTCTGCCTTGCTTTACCCAAAATTAAATGAACTGCTATTTATACTGTAGTTTTGCTTTAAGTATGAAACCTTTCAAAGCTGAAGAAAACAGCATTGTTGTGTGAATTCAAGTGACATCATAAAGTATAGCAGAGTATTGTAGTATATAGTGATATCTTTTTTACTGGACAAACATTTTTGTTAGAGTGGCAAGCTTTAGAGAGTTGTACCTGTCTTTATCAAGTAATGATTAAGGTTAAGCATAGCACTGGAATATAAAACTCTCAAAAGTTTGTCACTATCTAAAATGTTTGCACAATAAAAAAGGTATCACTATGTATTGTAATACTCTGATTATTCCACTTTTTTACAGGACATTCACGGCTACCAAACTCGTCATATAAATAAATAAATATATCCACGGGGGGGCTTCACTACACTACAGATAAAAATGAGTATCAAAGAAAATATATATGTGTTTAGAGAGCATTGACCGGGTTATGTGACTTACTAGAGAATTGATTGATTGACGACTTACTAGAGAATTGTTGATGACGCAATATCAGTTAAGAAGAAGTGACAGGGAGCAGAGGCCAGAAAGGGAGGTGGTGAGAGGGGAAATGACAGAGGTCCTGGCAACAAGTGGCGGTAGAAAGAAGGCATCCGCAGGAACAAGCAACTCAAAAAAGAAAGAGTAGCATTGGAGATTTAGGGATGGGAGAACATGAGGAAGGAGAGGAGAAAAAGGGGAAGTGTAATGCGGGGCAGGTAAGGGAAGTATGGGATGGCCAACACAAACAGAGAGGAAAAGAGCATGAAGGAAGCCCAAGTGGGACAGGTGACACCACAGCCACAGGCAGGTGGAAAGTAGGAGCGACAGAGGATGAGCGGGAGAGATGGGGGCACTGGAACGGGGAAAGACATGGGAGGTATAGGAACAAATGAGAAAGGAACAGGGAAAACATGAGATGTATAGGAACCAATGAAATGGATAAACTGCTGTAATGGACTAACATACACCACACATGAATGATGCAGTGGGTAGGTAGTGGATATCTGAGCATTTTTCATGTTTTATATAAATATATATATATATATATATATATATATATATAGTTGTGTGTTTGTTTGCTTAATCTAATGATCATTTTAGACCACTTTATGCACCCAACAAACTTGATAAATAGCTCCATCTGTGCTGCACTTATCTTGTGGTTACTTAAGAAAGCAGACACCACATCCATTTGTGGTTTGTAGCTATGGCTTGTTAAAGTAGTTACTATATATATTTATTTGTAGATAATCATCTTTCTGTGTTTGTTTCTTTCCTGTTTTTTTTCTCTTGTAAAACGGATGTAAGATTATTCTGCTTTAAATTCAAAGCAGATGTTGTAAATTAAGGTAACATTTAAAATAAAAATCTAATAATGAATCTAATGTGTTATATCTTTATTTCAATGGAACCAGAATTTTTAGTGGAATAATAATTCATTAAGATTGAAAATTGTGAAATGTAACAATGATTATTTTCTGATTGCAAGATTTCCATGAAGCTGGACAAACAACTTATTCACATTTTGGTTTAAAAATATCTAGAAAAGACTGAAGGACATTGCAGTGTTATTTGGATTATGTGCCAGTTATGCAAATAAAAATTTGGTGTTGGTAAATGTGTAGCCAGTCCTTAGGACAGTGAAATAATGTTCAAATCAAAATTCTTAAGATGAGCTAATGAGTTTTTTTTATCTATCAGCAGGAATTACAAACATGTATTGATCAATTAACAATTCACAAAATATAATGATCTGAGGCTGAACTTGATAGCATAAAACGTGATAGTGTATTCAGGAAGGATTTTTTTCCCTAGTTATAGAATTGGTGATTTTTAAAGTTCAAAATATGTATGCACCCATTACAAGAGTTACTGTTACACTGTGATCATTAAATAAAAAAGAGACATTAGCACGTGATTTACTGAAGCATAGCAGCAGCTTTGACGCATATTGGTTATTGCATCGCAGTTCATCACCATAATTACCAATCTCTGTATATGTAACACAAGGAGTGATCACTCATCTATATTTTCTAAGCTAGTCATCCTTCTCATGTGAAGTAGATATCCTATATCTCAAGCTGAGCCATGCAATCTTCCCATCACAATAACTAATTTAAAAATTTGCTATTTGATGTGACAAATGCAATAACATTATAAATAAACCTATTCAGGTATTTACTAAATTTTATGGAGCTCCATCTTCAAAAAATATGATAGCAAGCTGTTCACACAGATATTGGGAGATATTTGGTACTGAGTGTGCCAAGATCTATCACTGCATATCCGGCTCATTATAGTGATGTTCAGATTACAATGAGCCCTGCAAAGTGCTGCAATGTACAGGGAAACTGCGTTAATGCTACTCCGATGAGCACTGATTTTCTAAAGTGCTCTTTTCCCCTTGAATTCCTGCTCAGTGCTAAACTCTGTTTTATTGCGTTTTTTTGTGTGACAAATATCTTTGCCCCCTTAAATCTCTGCTTAATGCTGGATGATTCGCCATAGTGCTGTCTATGGTGTTAAAATGTCCCGTTTAGCACTGTTTCAAAATGCAGGAACGCATGTGATGGACTAAATGGGGTATTCCTGTACTAGTATGTTCACACTCACTGACACTCCTACTTTGCCCTACAAGTGCCTTACTAATTATGTTCTATGATCAAGATTGCAGAAATATATATTTTATACTAATTTTATATCTACCACATAACAAAGTCAGAGGTGCTCATCAGAGAACGAACTAACCTTTATAGGTTAGTTCTATAGCCATGATAAGCTACTCTGAGAGCAACCTCTTTTAGCTCACTTGTGCCCTTCACAGGGAGAAATATCCTGTGGTATATCAGTCTGGTCCCACTCAAAAGAGTGACCCAGCCCCGAAATACCAGGCAATTCTACCCTGAACAGGAGAAACAGCTAACTCCAGACGCGTTTCGACCATTATGGGCCTCGTCAGTGAGGTGCAGCTGAACTCCCTAAGGCACAGTGAGCAAGGGGTCCACGTCTGGGGTCCACGTCTGGAGTCCCCTATTACCTTTAGGGAGACTAAACCCTAAAGGTAATTTGCATATACAACATAACAAAGTCAGAGGTGCTCATCAGAGAACGAATTAACCTTAATAGGTTAGTTCTATAGCCATGATAAGCTACTCTGAGAGCAACCTCTTTTAGCTCACTTATGCCCTTCACAGGGAGAAATATCCTGTGGTATATCAGTCTGGTCCCACTCAAAAGAGTGACCCAGCCCCGAAATACCAGGCAATTCTACCCTGAACAGGAGAAACAGCAAACCCCAGAAGCGTTTCGGCCTTTATGGGCCTCGTCAGTGAGGTGCAGCTGAACTCCCTAAGGCACAGTGAGCAAGGGGTCCACGTCTGGAGTCCCCTATTACCCTTAGGGTGGTTCGTTCTCTAATGAGCACCTCTGACTTTGTTGTTTTGTATATGCAAATTACCTTTATGGTTTAGTCTCCCTAAAGGTCATAGGGGACTCCAGACATGGACCCCTTGCTCACTGTGCCTTAGGGAGTTCAGCTGCACCTCACTGACGAGGCCCATAAAGGCCAAAAGGTGTCTGAGGTTTGCTGTTTCTCCTGTTCAGGGTAGAATTGCCTGGTATTTTGGGGCTGGGTCACTCTTTTGAGTTGGACCAGACTGATATACTACAGGATATTTCTCCCTGTGAAGGGCAAAAGTGAGCTAAAAGAGGTTGCTCTCAGAGTAGCTTATCATGGCTATAGAAATAACCTATTAAGGTTAGTTCGTTCTCTGATGAGCACCTCTGACTTTGTTATGTTATTTTATATCTACACTGATTAAAGTGAATTTGTAAACTATTACTTGAAATAATGTAATTAAAAAAAGAAAAACAAACAGAAGAGATATATTGTATATCACTATAAAAATATCAATGCCTTAAACTGAGTAATCTCTTAGCAAAAACACTTTTTTTACATTTATTTAATTAATGTAAAATTGTTGTAATTCAATTATATTCTCTTCTAATAAAACTTGAAAGTGGATAAAAAAAAGATTGCAGAGATATAATAAACATATGGGGGATTATTTGAATTACCCCTTGAAACCTCCAAACAGTTTTGAAAGAAGGCTGGGTTCAGAATAAATTATGGTATTTTATGACATTGGTATAACCATTCTCTTAACAGAGAAGAGGCTAAAAAATGCAAGGGAATTTTAAAAGCATTCCACACCATTTCACTGCCAGCAATGATGCGTTAAATAATTATAAAAACGCGATGAGGAGGAATTTGAAACCACTTTTGCTTAGCTCAAGTCTTTGCCTTGGAGTAGGCATAAAATAAAAAATGAAATTGGGTCTGACCCATACTCCCCTATATATCAGGTAGGCCCATAAGAGACCACCTTTCTCATATGAACTAGTGTCTTGAAAGCCCAATGTTAGGGGCAACTCAACCAGAAACAGTTATTTATCAGGTGGAGCTGTTAATTGAGAGCATTTTCTTATGGAGCAGCACATTTTTTGGGACAGTGGAACTGGGCCTTTTTCCAGGGGAATCCAGGGCACTGCAAATTAAGCACTCAATAACCCACAAAACAATTTAAATAAAAAAGTCTTCTTTTATTAGTACAATTTAAAATCCAACATGGCAAGCGGATGTTACTAGCAGGAACACATTTCGTCCACATTGTCACTTACTCATAGACTAAATTGCCACAAACAATTAGTACAATTAAAATACTGAGAATGAAAAGCATGTATGTAATAGAGCAATGTTGGTTAACCCTATACTATGCAGAATAAACCACCAAATGCATATTAAAGTCCTGTGTATCAATAAAAAAACATTGTTAATTTATAAGGTTTCTTGCATTTAAATGAAGTAAAACAAATAATTAAACATAGATTTTAATATTTCAAAACAAAATCACAAATTCAAACTATGAATAAGAAAAATATGAACATAAAAAATTAAATGAAAGAACAACATCCACTCCATATTAAGAACATGTGGAATGTTAGTTTTTAGAGTAACAATCCAAAATACTTTGCTGTGACAGAGAGTCATAAAGCAATGCTCGCCACAAGATCACTAAAAATCTTTACTTTAATATCTTTACTTTTTACTAGCTTGTCCAAGCTTTCCATGGCTTTCCTCCCCAGAAGCAAATGTCTTTTCATATCATGGCTACAGTCACATTTGAAGAGATCTTAGATCCCAGGAAAATAATTGTTTTCACTGCCTCCACTTCTTCCCCATGTATTTGCCAGTTTGCCATGATCTTCATCTGTTTAACATTGAACAGCAGCCCAACTTTTGCACTCTCTTCTTTCACCCTCATCAATGGTCCACAAACAGATTCTTCAGGATGAGATGCCACATTTTGTTGAATGAAATGGATGAACTGCTGTTATGGAGTAATGTGCACCCCACATGAATGATGCAGTGGGTAGGTAGTGGATTTCAGAGCGTTTTTTATATTTTATATATATTTATATATATATATATATATATATATATATATATATATATATATATATATATAGTTGTGTGTGTGTTTGATTAATATAATTATCATTTTAGACCACTTTATGCACCCAGTAGACTTGATAAATAGCTCCATCTGTGCTGAACATATCTTGTGGTTACTTAAGAAAGCAGACACCACATCCATTTGTGATTTCTAGCTATTATGTTGTCCCATGTTCGTTGATTCTTGGTCCGCATACAGATTCTTCAGGATGAGATGCCACATTTTGTTGTGATCCACACAGTCAAAGGCTTTAGAATAGTCTATGAAGCAGAAATAAATGTTTTTCTGGAACTTTCTTGCTTTCTCTATTATCCATAGGACAATGGCAATTTGTTCTCTGGTAGTTCCAGGTCCAGATATTGAGTCCAGCTTGTAGGATCTTAAGCATTACCTTGTTGGCATATGAACTTAGTGCAATTGTTTAATAATTGGATCATTCTTTTGCACTGCCTTTTTTGGGATTGAGATGCAAATTGACCTTTCCAGTCTATTGGCCATTGTTGAGTTTTCCAAATGTGTTGTCATAAGGCAAGTAACACTTTCACAGCATCATCTTGTAGAAATATGAAAATATGAACAGTTCAATTGGGATTCCATCACCTCCTGCACCCTTGTTATCAGCAAGGCATCCTAGGAGCCACCTCACTTCATTCTCCAAGATGTCTTGTTTCAGCTCATTGGACAGAATGATTACTATCATGCAAATACCTACACTGATCAACTGTAGGAGTAGTAACATCTAGTGAATATACTGCAGAAATATGTTATAAAACTTTAGACTTAAAAAAAGATTTAGTCCTATCAAATTTTTGTTGAAAACACACTTTATAACTTTGGAAAGATAAATAACAATTCAAATACATTTAATGTAACTGGAGATGTAAAATGTTTTATCTCTAGAAGTCGACTTAAAAGTTGAGGCAACATTTTTAGAAGAAAATTGTTTTCATGTTCTACTTGTGCAGTAAAAGCTTCCTTTCTTAAATATTCAATTTTGATCTTCCTCTATGTTCTGATAAAAACTTGAGAAATTTTGTTACCAATATTTTTGCTCTTCTGGGGACAAAAGTTCAGCCATCCTTTGTATAAGGGCAACATGATTTTATTACCAATAAACCTTATATTTCAAGCTATGTCAAATTCTTACATATCACAAAAATCATTAGATTTATCACATATAATAGTTGTCAAACTGTGATTCGTTGTCACGCTTGCGAGCTTCGCGAAGCGATTCAAGCCATTGACGCATAGAAGCCTTTCCGAGCTGGGAGCACTTAGGTGATGAGCGCCAAAGGCGATCATTGTCCTTCGAGGCTCGCAAAGTGAGGCGAGCAGTTGAGGCATTGAAACACGTGGGACTTAGCCTGCAAGCAGTTAAGAAATGCAGGACTTACTTAAGCTGCAAACAGTTGAGGAACGCAGGACTTAGAAAAATACCTGGCAAAAATACGACTTTAACGACCGAACCGCGGAAAACAAAAAACATGAAAAAAAAAAAAAACACACAGCACTGGGGAAACGCCAGGACCCCTGGGATTGAAGTTGCACGCAAATTTAAGCTGAATTTGCAGAGTTTCGGCACTCGAAAATCGGCTAAACAAGAGAAAAAATGGCAGCCCAAAAAAAATGGAAAAGAAGCTAAAGGAGACAGAGGCACGCAAATCACCGCCTGGCACGTACAAATTAGCCAGGAACGTTGGAGATACAAAATACACCATTACAACGGACGGAAAATGTTTGCGAGCCAAGTAACACATAGAAAAAAACTGCCATTTTACAACACTAACTTGCAACTTACTATTCTAAAATGGCGCTTTACACGCCTACACAAACGATTTGGCCACCCGCACGCTGCCTATTTACATTGCACACTTGGCACATTGCTGACACTTTCTACTCAGGTGATCAACACTCCAACTGTACATTTTCTGATGCAGGAAAATCCAAAGAGATTATTAGCTCTTCAGGATATTGATTGCTGCATATTAAATATAATTAGGTAGTGTATTCATTTATTAATTCATATGCATTTATTAATGCACTGTGCTAAAAAAAAATGTATATTTTACACTGTAGTTATATATTTGTCTTTGCGATGAGCGCCGAAGGTGAAACTTGAAGTACACGAGGGGAGAGGCTCGCAAGGAGCGCAGAAGGTCCTCAGAGGAGCAAAAACCTTACATTGTGTGGCAGGCAGCATTGCCATGGCTTCAAATTTTATTGTCGGCATTTTTGACGGGCAAGTCGCTAGTTACTCAATAATGACCATCTATCCAGCATATTGAATGAACTCTGAATATGATGTGAGTGGCAGTCCCTGTTTAATAAATATATTAATAAATGGGATGTGTTTTTCATATTTTTCAGTTGATGTACAGTTTCGTTTAAGTATAACAAACTGACCTTTTAGATCTTGCTATGGCATAATAGACTCTTATTACCTGCTATTGGTTTTCAGGAAACCACAATAATGAAGTACTTGCATTCATGAGGCCCTTCAAGGTCAGAAGGCAACTAGAATAGACTAGCTATTAGATTCCAAAGTGAACGTCAGATTTAAGATAAGCATGAAATCTCTGGATACTGGATGTGTTACTCCTCCATACAAAAAACATTTCCACCTCCAAAGATGCGGAAAGTTCCCACCATCCAAAAAGTTTGTTTGGCAGAATGAGGAGCAACTAGTGTGCCCACAGCAGCCCCACATATTTTGAAATCAAAAAGTTGATCAAAACATAAAATAATTATGTGTTAAGAGATCTTCAGTCAACACGTTAATAAGCTCAGACAGAGCTTCAAAATAGCTAGAAAAATTATGTGGAAAACAACCTGTCTCTCGCAGATCTAAGTAAAGTGGGATAGATGAAGTGAAGGAAGACACATCCATAGTAACCCATAGACAATCCTGATCCCACTGAACGGTTTCCATTTTTTGTATAAGATGTTTAGTATCGCTAAGATAAATCTTCAAATTATATACTAATGGTTATATATAGGTATCCACCAACTGTAACAGGGTTCCCTGGTGGTCCAGTGGTTAGGATTCAGTGGTTGCATTGCTGTGACCTGGATTCCATTTTAATCGGGGAACCAAAAGGTCACACCACCCTGGAGCCATGCAGGGTTGGGCATGATCAGTACTTGGATGGAAGACCACCTAGGTCACGGAGTGTCTGAAACAACTGCCGATACAGCTGGTTTTTTTGTAACAGGTGCTCATTAAAGGAGCCAATCCCTGACATGATGGGAAGTTACTAAAGATTTGTGTAATTTTGAAAAAGATGGAAAGTTAAAGTAATTGGGTAGTCCACAAGTAAAAGATAATCCACTTTTTTAGTCAATACTGTTCGCTGTTCTATCCACAATGTATCAGTAGGGCTGAAAGTCAGTCTCTTATAGTTGCTAACATCACCAAGCTGTCACGTTGACGCAGCTTCATATTTATTTTACGTCTAATACTACATCAGAGCTGCCCTTATCAGATGGACAAATTACAATGGTCTCTTTAGTTTCTCAGATTTTGCAAAGCTTTTTTTTCCCAGCAATAGATGTTTTAGATGGTGCAGAATTGATGTTATGATATAATTCTGTAAATTCAGATTCAATTGTTTATTAATTTGGACAATACACAGATTTACCTTTTAATCTGGTCAAACTTTAGAATCACAATATGATAAAAGGTTTTTAAGTAAAACATAAATAAACTTATTTAAAAAACATTGACAAGGAATTAAGAAGAAAACATAGATTTCAGTCTAGTATCAACAGTACCTGAAAGCCAACCTGAAAGTAAATCACATTCGTTTTGGAAAATTACCTGAACACAAAAGCTTACCTGCAAGAAAAATCACATTGGTTCTGGAAAGATAACACAATAAGTTTCACTATACACTCTTGAGTAGAAGATGAAATGGAATGTGAACCTCCGGATCTGTCAGTGTCACCCACTAAATTCAATAGTTTATTACAAATAGATACATTTAAGGCCTGTGCTGTATCCAACATTCAAGTCTTCTCTATGGAATCCTGCCTTCTCATGTTAAGGCCATTATATGAGCTTTAGACAAATCTTCATGTGAACAGTTTGGCTTGATTTCCTGTAGTATTGATTGATTGAATCTTTTTACAGTCTAAGAGACTCTAAGCCAGGGGTGAGCAAGTTCGACCCTGGAGGTCCACACACGCCTGGATTTCAAGATATCCTTTCTGTGCACAGGTGAGTCAAATAGAATGACTAAAGAATTGATTGACTCACCTGTGCGCAGCAGGGATATCATCAAATCCAGGCATGTGTGTGACCCTCCTGGACTGAACTTGCCCACCCCTGCTCTAAGCAGTTTTCTCTATAATCTATATTCAAAGGTGTTAATTCTACAGAGTTCAGCCTTTCTTTATGGTCCAACTCTCAAATCTGTTAGTACTTGGAATGCCATAGTTCTAACTATGCAGACCTTTGCTGATAATGAAATATCTTTCATTTTTACTAGCTTCTCCGGATTTGCCATAGCTTTTCTTCCCAGAAGCAAACACCTTTTAATTTCATGGCTGCACTCACCATCTGCAGAGAGCCCAGGAAAATAAAATCCGTCACTGCTTCCACTTCTTTTGCATCTATTTTCCAGGGACTGAAATTCCTGTTTGCCTTGATTTTGTCTTTTTAACATTGAGCGCATGCTAGCTTTTGCGCGCTCTTCTATCACCCTCATCAATAGGCCCTTTAGTTCCTTCTCACTTTCAGCCAGCAGAGAAGTATCATTAGTGTATCTGAAATTGGTGATATTTGAAGGGGATGAAGGGGATATAAAGTAGGTGAGCGAGAAGAGGGGTAGAGAGAAAGGGGGAGGACAGAGGAGGCTGTGGGGCAGAGCAGAGGAGAATGGGTGGAGGCAGGACTTGACCGTGCAGGGCAGGTAGTGGGAAGGAAAGAGGTAAGGAAATTAAGCAGTAGGTGTAATGGGAGAAGAATTTCATGTGGTGGTTAGAGGATACTTCTTGGAGCAGTAAGGGGGCTATTAGAGGGCAGGATATAGTAATGATAGAGGCAGTAGGGGCAGAGGGGCCATGTGGGGGCATCTTACTTCTGTGATATCTTCTACAGAATGACCCCTCCCCTCTACACTACAGAAAAAAACACAGTTCAGCACTGGGCCCCTTAAGGTCTTCTCCACACCTGCTTATACACACATGTTTAAACTGATAAATGATCTTGTTGGTAGCTGACATCATTAGTAATATATGTGATGCTATGAACAGTGATTTATGAAATTATTGTGAAAATGGATGGAAGATTTTTTTAAGATTGTATGTAATCTTAACTTACAAATTTCCTCTGCTTGTGTTCATTTGAAGTTTTATCTAACGTTTAACACATCGGTTCCAAAATAGCACTAGCAAGTATGTATACTATTTTGCCTCAATTCTTTGCAGCAGAATTTTTCCTTACTCAGGATATGAGTGACCTCCTCAGCAGCAATAGGTGAAAAGAGTCAATACTTATGAATGTAGATTTTTTTGTACAAAGTAGCTAAAGTGTTTTTGAAACTTGTCCTTAGATAGCACTGCTCCCAAGAAACCATGAGCCACATTCAATTCCAAGCCTGCAACTCAATCGCAGACTGGCGAATGTCTGCGGGTGTGTTGCAGGCTTGTCTCTGATTGCAATGATATTCAATTGAGCATGGCCACAAGTTATGGGCCAAAGCCTCAAGCCCGTAAGGCCTGTTTTCACCTGTAATGATTCCAGGAATCAGATGCGATGGAGCGCTCCAAAATCAGTAAAGGCCGTAAGTTGCGATCCTGGCATATGTCAATTAAACAACAGGAATTTGAGGACACCAATCAATGCCGCGGGAACCAGTTTAAAAGACCCAATTTATTGGTAAGTATAATATATTGAATATTAGGTATTTTTCTTTTTACTGTTTGTATTTTGACCCATAACTTTTTTTGGATCACATTTTGACTTCCTTTAGATCAGTATAATCAGGACTTTTTTGTACTAGCCAGCAGGCAAGTAGTGGGTCCCAGCCCAAACTCCATTACACAGAGTAGGTGATTCATTTTTCATATCTACAGTATATTTATCCCAGGATCATATATCTCTTCATGTTACACATTTGGAGGGGGCTTGTATATATGTTTTAACACGTTGGATTTTATAATGTGTATGTATATATATATATATATATATATATATAAAAATGTTGTAATAAAGATATGTTTTAATTTATGATTTGTTCAGCCCTGGATTAATGGCCTAGCACTTATTCAAATTGACTTGTATAAGTACCATGGTTTATTTGTGTGTGCTTTTCTTCTAATATAAATGTAATGAGGTAGCGTGTCTTTAATAGCTTTCATCATGTTGCAGCATGGCTTTTCATATTGGCATATGCATGACCATTACAACCTATGTGGAAAATATATATATATTTTTTGCAATATTTGATATTTGGGAGTTGTTTTGCATGCAATTGTAATGCTTTGGGCTGCCATTTGGACATGAGAGCTTGATTGCGGCTGCTGTTTTGAGCGATTTTTGCAATTCAATAGCTATGTGTCATTTTCGCGATTGGAAGTCTTGCGGCCTTGAGAGATCAAAGGCTTCGGTAGTCTGTAAGTTATGAGTTTAACCATCGTCAGTTTTTCAAGGCCGTAACTCGGAAGCCGTTTGGAGCCCGCAAAAAGATGCCAACTGAAAAGCAAATTAACTTGCAACCTCACTTAAGGGCTACTGGATCGCCTGAAACCTCAATGGAATATTGCACCATGTAAGAATAACAAATCAATAGAAGTACTGTTGTAATAATATAAACATTTATTTACAAGAAAACATGGTGAAACAGCAACATGACAATTCTTTTCAAAGAATAGAAGTTATACTGTTATTACGAAGCTACAGTTGTTTGAGCACTATGGGAACTCTTCGGTTCCCCGTTTTCTTAATTTACACCACTAAAAAGTGGAAAATTACTTTACCTAGCTATTCAATTAACCACTTAAACATAATTGCGTTTTTTTTTTTGACATCCGTAATAGTAATGGCTTTCTTCTGGCCACTGGCCATGAAGCCCAACTCTATGGAGCGTATGGCTTATTGTCGTCCTATGTACAGATACTCCAGTCTCTGCTGTGGAACTCTGCAGCTCCTCCAGGGTTACCTTAGGTCTCTGTGCGGCCTCTCTGATTAATGCCCTCCTTGCCTGATCCGTGAGTTTTGGTGGGTGGCCGTCTCTTGGCAGGTTTGCTGTTGTGTCATGTTCTTTCCATTTGGTTATGATAGATTTGATGGTGCTCCTGGGGATCATCAAAGGTTTGGATATTTTTTTTATAACCTAACCCTGACTTGTACTTCTCAACAACATTGTCCCTTACTTGTTTGGAGAGTTCCTTGGTCTTCATGGCAGTGTTTTGTTAGTGATGCCTCTTGCTTAGATGTTGCAGCCTCTGTATATGTAATGACAGATCATGTGACACTTAGATTTCACACAGGTGGACATCATTTCACGAATTAAGCGACTTCTGAAGGTAATTGGCTGCACCATAACAAAGGGGGGGGGGTGAATACATATGCACATGCCAATTTTCTCTTTTCTATTTCTAAAAAAAAGTTTTATGTACCGGTATATACTTTTCTCTTTTCACTTCACCAACCTAGACTATTGTGTTCTGATCCATCACATAAAATTCAGATTAACAAAACATTGAACTTAAGGCTGTAATGTAATAAAATAGGTAAAAAGTCAAGGGGGTGAATACCTTTGCAAGGCACTGTATATTAAAAACAATTAAATCTGTTTGGACCTATCCTGTTATATGTACGCATGGGAATCGATGGGAAGCGCGCCGCTGTGTCTAGCTGTGTCTAAGTGCCCGGGAAGTGGTAGGGGTTTTTGGGATAGGGTTAAAGGGTTAGGGGGTTAGGGTTAGGCCCAGTAAGTGGTGTGGTGGGTTAGGGACTTAGGATTAGGGTTAGGAAGTGAGGTTTAAGGGCTTATGGTTAAGGTAAGAGAGTTAGGGTGTTATGGTTAGGGGGTTACGGTTAGAGGGTTAGTGGGTTGTGGTGTACTAGTACATCGGGACGCGAGCGTGCCCGGCACCAGGAGGCTTCCTGTGCGTCCGCCCCAGGAGACTTCCCATGCATCTGGCCCCAGGAGGCTTCCCGTGCATACATATAACAGGATAGATCTATATGTTTATGGCAGAATGATAGAAGCCTAACAGTTAACATCTAATATAATTATTCTTTAAAAAAAATAATATATTTGGTATTACTAAAAACTAACAACCTCTAAAAATGCAATCTAAAATAATTAAATTATTTATACTTGGCTCATTGTAAATGTACATATATGTTGCGGCCGGCGCCCTGCTTTCCCTGCGGCCACCCCTGCCGCAACTCAATGCAGGGAAAGCCTTCGATCCCACACGGCTGCAAGAAATTCGGCCACATGGAACCACCCATCTCTATTGAAATACTCCAGCCACCTATCCACCAACCGCACAAAACACGGTCAAAAATGGCTGCAGCTCACTTCCACCCTAGAGCTGTCTCAAGGGCTGTGCTCCAATTAAACCCCCCGCTGGTTGCAGGGGTCCCGATCGGGACCCCTGCAGTGTCCCCACAGTGTCCCTACATCACCCCTATAATGCAGGGGTCCGATTGGGACCCTGCAATGTACACACATTACCCTTGATGCAGGGGTTTGATCGGGACCCTTGCAGGCTTCCCACATTAATCCCTTGCCTTACTGCCGAGGGTCCCGACCATCCCCCATCGCGACCCCCGCAGCATCTACGGGAGTTTCCACCTCAGGTCCTTAAAGGGCCCGTGGCACACTAATGGTTACCCCCAAGCCATGGGGGTACTATAAGTACCATCCCGGCACCTATAATTAACCCCATCACTCATCAGGGTCAATGTAGACCCCCATGAGACTAAAATGACCCCCCTCCGTCCAATAGGGGTCTATATAGACCCCTATAGGACACTATTAACCCGTAGGTTAACCCTACAATTGCCCTGAGGTTCCTCCAGGACCCTCATGACAAAGTCTAAGCACTACACTATTAACCCTAGCTATACCCCATTAACCCCTTCAATGCTAACTATACCCCATACTAAACCCTATCTAACCCACACTGGGCCTATCTAACCCAAAACTGGGCCTATCTTACCCTAACTGGGCCTAACTAAACCAAACTGGGCCTATCTAACCCATCACTGATGGGGGTCTATACAGACCCCCATAAGCCTCCAGCTAACCTCTTCACTTATGGGGGTCCATACAGACCCTGATAAGTCTCCATCTAACCCCATCACTTATGGGGTTCATACAGACCCCCATAGGTCTCCATCTAACCCCATCACTTATGGGGGTCTATACAGACCCCCGTAAGCCTCTCTTTAACCCAAGCAGTCCCATAAGGGTCTATGAAGACCCTCATGGTACAATTAGAACCCGAATATTAACCCCATAAGTGCCATGAGGGTCCTCCAGGACCCTCATACATTAAATACAAACACTACACTACACTATTCCCCCCAATAAACCACTAAATCTAAACTAAAACTTGCCTGTCCGCAATGTCCCCGTCCTCCTCCTCTTCTGCCCCGGCTGGGCCCTTGAATAATCCACGCTGTAAAAAAAGAAAAGAAAAAAAGAAACAGAGCTCCTCCCTTGAGGAGCTCCCCGACGCTATTTGTTCTACCGTA
This sequence comes from Discoglossus pictus, assembly GCA_027410445.1. NCBI lineage: Eukaryota > Metazoa > Chordata > Amphibia > Anura > Alytidae > Discoglossus > Discoglossus pictus. The sequence continues at coordinate 250,796,219 of CM050164.1, forward strand.
TGTAGTGTTTAATTTTGTACTAATTTGATGCTTCTTTTTTCCTAGGGGACATTGAGGCAAGGTAAGTGGTCTTATTTATTCTATTTTAGCTTAGATTTAGTGTTTAATGTATTATAGATAGGGGGATATGTTTTATAGATAGGGGTTATGTTTAATTGATAGGGGTAATGAGTTATAGATAGGGGTTATGTGTTATAGATAGAGGGTCATTTTTTATAGATAGGGTAATATTTTGTAGTCAGGAGGATATGTAATGTAGAGCTAGGGGGTTAATAGTATATATTTGTTTATACCGTATATAGTCGAAAATAAGCCGACCCGAGTATAAGCCGAAAGCCGAAGCACCTATTTTACCACATAATACTGGGAGAAATGAGTGACTCGAGTATAAGCCAAAGGTGGGAAATGGGCTGCCCTCTGTGTCCCCCTCTTGTGTGCCCTTGTCTTGTGTCCCCCTTCTCTCTCCCCTGTGTCTCTTCTCCCCCCTCCCTCCCCTGTGTCTCTTCCCCCCTCTCCCTTCCCTGTCTCTCTTCCCCCTCTCCCTTCCCTGTGTCTCTTCCCCCCTCTCCCTTCCCTGTGTCTCTTCCCCCCTCCCTTATCACCCTCCTCAACCCCCCTCCTCATTCTCAACCTCCCTCCTCAACCCCCCTCCTCAACCCCCCTTCTCATTCTAAACAACTCCCTCCTCATTCTCAACCTCCCTCCTCAACCCCCTCCTCATCCTCAACCCCCTCCTCAACCCCCCTCCTCATCCTCAACCCCCTCCTCAACCTCACCCTCTTCCACATCCTCAACCACCCTCCCCATACTCCCTCCTCATCCTCAACCTCCCTCCTCCTCAAACTCCCTCCTCAACCCCCTCCTCATTCTAAACCCCCTCCTCAATCTTCCTCCTCAAACTCAACCCCCCCATCCTCATCCTCAACCTCTCTCCTCAACCCCCCATCCTCAATCCCCGCTCCTCAACCTCAACCTCCATCCTCAACCTCCATCCTCAACCCCCCCATCCTCAACCCCCCTTCTCATCCTCAACCCCCCTTCTCATCCTCAACCTCCCTCCTCATCCTCAACCTCCCTCCTCAACCCCCTCCTCAACCTCCCTCCTCAACCTCAACCCCCCTCCTCATCCTCAACCTCCCTCCTCAACCTTAAACCTCCTCCTCATCCTCAACCTCCCTCCCGAACCTCAACCCCCCTCCTCATCCTCAACCTCCCTCCTCATCCTCCCTCCTCATCCTCCCCCCTCATTCTAAACCCCCTCCTCAACCTCTCTCCTCAGCCCCCTCCTCAACCTCAACCCCCCTCCTCAACCCCCCATCCTCAACCCCCCCATCCTAATCCTCAACACCCCCCACGTCATTAGCATATACCGGGTGCCGAAGCAGGAAGGAGCGGAGGCCGGAGGTGAAGCTGCAGATGAAGGTAAGTGAGGGGAAAGGGAGAGGGGTAAAGTGAGGAGGGGGTTTAGAATGAGGAGGTGGGATTAGAATGAGGAGGTTGAGGATGAGGAGGGGGAGGTAAAGAGACACGGGGGGGTTAGAGAGACACAGGGGGCTAGAGAAACACAGGTGGTTAGAGAGACACAGGGGGGTTAGAGAGACACGGGGGATAGAGAGACACGAGGGGGTTAGAGAGACACGGGGAAGGAGAGTGACTCAAGTATAAGCCGAGGGGGTCCTTTTTAGCCTTAAAAATAGGGCTGAAAAACTTGGCTTAGTATATACGGTATATATTGTATATAATGTATATATTGCTGTATTTTAATGTTATGTATATCTGTGTATGTATTTTCTTTACAGGTGTGTAATTCTTTTCTTAATTTTTTGCAGTGGTGGGGTTTGTAATGTTTTTTTATTATTTTTTGTATTGGGGGATTGTATAAGCCGAGGGTGGGAAATGTGCTGCCCTCTGTGTCCCCCTCTTGTGTGCCCTTTTCTTTTGTCCCCCATCTCTCTCCCTTGTGTCTCTTCTCCCCTCTCCCTCCCCTGTGTCTATTCACCCATCTCCCTTCCCTGTGTCTCTTCCCCCTCTCCCTTCCTTGTGTCTCTTCCCCCCTCTCCCTCCCCTGTGTCTCTTCACCCCTCTCCCTTCCCTGTGTCTCTTCCCCCCTCTCCCTTCCCTGTGACTCTAACCCCCCTCTCCCTTCCCTGTGTCTCTTCCCTCCTCTCCCTTCCCTGTGTCTCTTCCCCCTCTCGCTTCCCTGTGTCTCTACCCCCTCCCTTATCACCCTCCTCAACCCCCCTCCTCATTCTCAACCTCCCTCCTCAACCCCCCTCCTCAACCCCCTTCCTCATTCTCAACCCCCTCCTCATTCTCAACCTCCCTCCTCAACCACCCTCCTCATCCTCAACCCCCCTCCTCAACCTCACCCCCCTCCACATCCTCAACCTCCCTCCTCAACCTCCCTCCTCATCCTCCCACCTCATCCTCCCTCCACATCCTCCCTCCTCCTCAACCTCCCTCCTCAACCCCCCTCCTTATCCTCAACCCCCTCCTCAACCTCCCTCCTCAACCTCAACCTCCCTCCTCATCCTCAACCCCCCTCCTCCCTCCTCATCCTCAACTCCCCTCCTCATCCTCAACCTCCCGCCTCATCCTCAACCTCCCTCCTCATCCTCAACCTCCCTCCTCAACCCCTTCCTCAACCCCCCCTCATCCTCAACCTCCCTCCTCAACCTCAACCCCCCTCCTCATCCTCAATCTCCCTCCTCAACCTAAACACCCCTCTTCATCCTCAACCTCCCTCCTCATCCTCCCTCCTCATTCTAAACCCCCTCTTCAACCTCTCTCCTCAGCCCCCCTCCTCAACCTCAACCCCCCTCCTCAACCCCTGATCTTCAACCCCGCATCCTTATCCTCAACCCCCCCCCCATGTCATTAGCATATACCGGTTGCCGACGCAGGATGGAGCGGAGGCCGTAGGTGAAGCTGCAGATGAAGGTAAGTGAGGGGAAAGAGAGAGGGGTAAAGTGAGGAGGGGGGTTTAGAATAAGGAGGGGGGATTAGAATGAGGAGGGGGGGTTGAGGATGAGGAGTGGGGAGGGAAAGAGACACGGGGGGTTAGAGAGACACAGGGGGGTTAGAGAGACACGGGGGGGTTAGAGAGACATGGGGGGTTAGAGAGACACGGGGGTTAGAGAGACATGGGGGTTAGAGAGACACGGGGAAGGAGAGTGACTCGAGTATAAGCCGAGGGTGTCCTTTTTAGCCTTAAAAAAAGGGCTGAAAAACTTGGCTTAGTATATACGGTATATATTGTATTTAATGTATATATTGCTGTATTTTAATGTTATGTATATATGTGTATGTATTTTCTTTACAGGTGTGTAATTCTTTTTTTATTTTTTGTAGTGGTGGTGTTTGTAATGTTTTTTTATTATTTTTTGTATTGCGGGATTGTAATGTTCTTTTATTATTTTTTGTAGTGGGGGGTTGTAATGTTTTTTTTGTAACTTAGATTTTTTTCGTTTGTATAACTAGTGGGTGTAGGGTTTAATAGGGGGTAGGTAGTGTAGGTGGTAATAGGCTGGGGTAGAGGGGGGTTAGTTTAGATTTAGTGTTTTATTGGCGGGGGAATAGTGTAGTGTAGTGTTTATACTTAGTGTAATTAGGGTCCTGGAGGACCATCATGGCACATATGGGATTAATATTAGGGTTCTTATTGTCCCATGAGGGTCTTCATAGACCCTTATTGGACTGATTGGGTTAAAGAGAGGCTTACGGGGTATGGACCACTCATAAGTGAAGGGGTTTGATGGAGGCTTATGGGAGTCTGTATGACAACCATAAGTGATGGGGTTCGATGGAGGCTTATGGGGGTCTGTACAGACCCCCATTAGTGATGGGGTTAAATAGGCCCAGTTTGGGTTAGATAGGCCCAGTTTGGGTAAGATAGCCCCAGTTTGGGTTAAATAGGGTTTAGTATGGGTTAATGGGGTATAGTTACGGTTAAGGTATTAATGGGGTATAGTTAGGATTAATAGTGTAGTGCTTAGACTTTGTCATGAGGGTCCTGTAGGACCCTCATGGCGCTTATGGGGTTATCCTAGGGGTTATTAGTGTCCTATAGGGCTTCTATATAGACCTCTATTGGACTGAGGGGGTTCATTTTGGTCTCATGGAGGTCTATATTGACCCCCATGAGTGATGTGGTTAATTTTAGGTGCCGGAGAGTGTAATTATAGTACCCCCGTGGCAGGGGTTAATTTTTTATTTCTCACGGGTCCTTTAAGGTCTTTTAAGGTCCTTTCAGGACCCTCAAGGAGAGTGAAATTTGAATTTTTAATGCAGTGTGGGTTCCTATGGAACCCCGCTGCAAGGGTTAATGTGGGGAACCTCTGGGTGTCCCAATGGGGACCCCGCAGCATGGGGGGGTTAATGTTAGTTGCTGCGGGGGTACTTTATCATTAGTGTGTCGCTGTCCCTTTAATGAGCCGCTGCAGGAGATTTGAATCCAAGCCCGTATTTAGACGGGCTTGGATCTCTTTAGGGTTTAATAGATATTCCATGCAGCACTGTACAACACTGTAATTGATAGGGGACACATTGGGAGACATGTGGATGACATGTAGTACATTGGCTAGCTGGCACATCGCCGCTAGCCAATACTGTCATTTGTGGCCACAAGTCTGCTGGGCTTGGAGAAAGGGTTACTGCCTTGGGTGTCATCCAAGCCCATAGTCCAGGCGGACTGCGGCCACAAAAATGACAGTATTGGGTAGCGGCAATGTACTACATGTAATCCTTGTATCCCCAATGTGTCCCCTATCAATTACAGAGCTGTACAGTGCTGCGTTGAATTTATTTTTCACTTTTTAGTTTGGCTAACGCCCGCAATCAGGTCCAAGCCTGCCAAAGCAAGGGCCTGATTGCATGGCTTGGAAGGGGTGTGCTGCTCGTAAGGAATCGCAGCTTTGCGGATATTTCACAGCCATCAATAGAATGAGGCCCTCGGTCTCCTATTTGACTAATTCTAATTATGGTATGCCTGTGCATTGCACCAACTGAGTTTTAAGCTCTATGGGGGAAAAATGTACTGCCTATGAACCTTTTGCCTAAGGCTGATACTACGAAATTAGAAACCAACAAAAGGAGGTCAGGAATGACTACAAATCTCCATTTACACAGCTTTTCATTTATATTTTTTTTACTTTGTTTTTCATGCAAAACAAAAAGCAAAGCTTGAAGTTTTTTCAGCTTACTTTACTGAACACCTTGTGGCAATTCATGTACATTGCAGAAACATGCAATGTTTAGCATATGAGTAGTAAACAGATTGTCAAAAAGTCAGAAAACTTTTATTGAGCATTAACGGAATCCCTTTCTCTGATCCACCATCATTATTATACTACAGTGTTTCAATGAGATCTGTATCTTCACTGCATTTTACAAAGCACTTCCTAGGTGACTTCTATATATGAAGGTATAATACCTCACATAAATAGCCAATGCTTTTATTTGCAGTTCAATGAAAACAACATTTCCTGTGTCACAAGATGCAGTGTAGCTTGATATTACTTGTTTCTGCTCCAGGAACCTTTTGCATGATTCAGGGTAATGACAGATATAAGGACAGATCTTATGCTCCACAGAAAATATCACCTGAAAAGCCCTTGCATGTTTCAAAAAGCCTCTGAAAATAACAGGATGGGCTTTTTATCAATAATAACAGATATACATTGAATATAGAAGAAAGGTGATTGCAGTTAATAGAGATTGGGTGTAATATAAAGGGGATTGGTGTATATGTATTGGGTGTAAAATGGTAAAAGGACATACTTTCCTACACCAGAGAAATGGATGTTGGCAACATGGAAAGCATTAAATAGGTCCAGAGTCCTCTTGTTCCTACTATTGACACAGTGGCATTGCCAAGTATTAAGTTTAGTTCAGCGTTATTTTAGTATAAGATTAATTTTAGGAGATGTTATCCTCACATACAAGCAATAAATCTTGTCAGTATCACCTAGAAACATCTGCAAAATTCATCACTATCTTACAGAAGACACAGCTTCAAATACAATCTCTCATCATACCTCAACTCAACTGCTGCAATTCACTCCTTGCTGGCCTCCCCATCTCTTATCTGTCTCCACCCCAATCCATAATGAATGCCTCTGCTAGACTCATCTTCCATACTAAATGTTTATATGTCTGCAGCTCCTCTCTGTCAATCTCTCCACTGGCTTCCCATAGCCTTCAGAATCAAATTTAAAATCATGACCCTAACACATAAAGCCCTCGACAACACTGCACCCTCTTATATCTCTGCTCTTGTTTCAAAATACTTTCCCAACCACCCGATTCGTTCTGCTAACGACCTTCTTCTTTTCTCCTCTCTTATCACCTCCTCTTACTCCCGCCTTCAATACTTTTCTCATGCTGCCCCTACTGTCTGGAACTCCTTGCCTCGCTCCACTAGACTATCTTCCTGCCTCAAAACCTTTTTAAAAATCACTAAAAACACATCTGTTTAAAATAGCTTATCACCTTCGGCCTTAAAATGCACAACTGCACACTCCACAGCTTAATAACACTTACACCCACAATCTACAGTACAACACACAGACACCTCCACTTGACTAAACAAATTGCTATCACACTACCATCTCGCATCTATCACCCTCATGTATCACACCTAAACTCTTTTCAATCATGTGCAAGTGCTTTGGAAACAAGCTCTATGTACATTTGATTTTAAGCTCAAAAACAAGACCCTCCATTCCCAATAATGTGTTAATTTTGTTTTTGCCACGTACTTAAACCCTGCATAGCACTATGGAATATTTTGATGTGTTACAAATAAAGATAATAATAATAATAATAAGTATTATTATTATTATTTATTTATTTTATACAGGCCCATGTAAGATGCTGGATTTTCAATAATTGCTGCCATTAAAACTGATTGTTCTGTGCAGTCTGTTCTACTGGGTGGCCTCTTCCTGTTATGTAAATGCTACATAAAAATAAATTATTATGTTCATTACAGACTTCCTTAAACTGTGATAGTTTTAAATTCTGTAGGTATAACATGCAGCAGGGGCAATTGAGTAGGCTGAAGGGGGAAAAAGATTTCATTATGAAAAACTGTTCCTAGTTATCAAAAGGGGGATAGAAGCTATAAGGCAATGCACAGAGCATACATACAAAATGTTTTCTGGGTTATCAATAAGAAAAATCTCTACTATTTAGAGGAGCGTAGTTTCATGTGTATTTCCTGTTTCTTTAAAATCCCGCTCTTCATCATCACTGCTAATGCACATTACTATCACACCCATCACCACCTTTGCACTAGTTACTCACGTTCAAAGATCAAGCTCATTGTAGTAGTACAATTCTTTATAGAACTAAGTCTTTTTTTGTTTAGCATTCAAAAGAACAATTAAATATTATCAAAAGAATATAGCTATCTGAAGGTCAAAACTCACTTCTTAAAATGTGAATAATTATTTCATACCCAAGCAGCAAATCAGTAACGATAAGTCCCATGATTAGCTCTCTATTTGTTAGTGTCATCATCAAAAATGCTAAATATACAATCAAGGATATCTGATATATGCAAATGTATATTTGTAATAAATGCTTCTAGCAATAGTTATTGCTCCTAAACCCTGTGTAGCAGAGTTAAGCTCATTCAGAATGAACATTAGACACGTGTCAGTTTAAATACGAGATGCATGCCCCCTCTTGATCGTTCAGTGGAGTATAGATGTTACTGTACATAAAGACAAGAGGACATCTTGCAAGTGAACCTTCCACATAGGAAGATACATATTTATTACATTCCTCCCACAGCAAATTCTTACTAGTAAACACTTATGATATTCTATGATATGCCTCCTGCTCTTTTGTAAGATTTTACCTAAAGTGCTATTGCATGACTCTCATACGATTTTTTCAACACCCTAAGTGTTCTTATAAGGCTAAGCAAGGGTTCTCAGTGAGCAGTAGAAAATAGCTCTTTTGTAACTGTGGGCGTTTTTTTCTGCATACTATGGAGCCATTAGAGATAGTAGATACCAGGATTGGTTGACCAATGGTACAGGCAGAGAATACAGGATACAGGTTACTAGTGACCCATGCAAGACCACTCCCCAAGTCAGGATACAAAACACAGAAATAGTCTCACACTGTGGATATGTGAAATCTATTACTGAACCTTTATTGAATAATCAAAACAACATATTTATACTCTCCCATACCACACCATTGTGTACCTTTGTGTATGTGTCTAATGAAACACATCTGCCCTGTAGCCTTGGGTTGATATAACATTTGAGATAACACTCATCAGATATCTAAACAATAGGCCAGATGTCCATGGTTAGCTAGTGCAGAAAACCTTGATGTAAAGCGCAAGTGTTTACTTAGGATTACTTGAAGTACATACATCTGTCTTGACTGTGAGGGTGTAATGATCTGCAGCTAACTTCTGTGCAGAGCATTCTTACCAGTTCCTTATGTGTTATATATAACATTTCCCTCTCATAATATACAACTAGTATACATAATAACCATGTACAAGCAACATATAACCACACACAATAACACATCATCACAATGTAACAATGTCATGCTCCCTTGGCCATATTCATAATTACTGGCAATATGAGTCCTTAAACAATTAAATCATGACAATATTCATATGTGTAGATGTTATCTTGTAACTTTTCTGATGTGGACTTATCCCAACTAGGTGATGGACCACACGGATAAGTTTGAAATAAAATGTTCTTTATTTATTCTATGTAAACATTTTCAAATCAAATAAATTATATTAGACAGTATAAAAAACAGATGTTGATTATGTATTCTTAGCTTGTATAGTGCATGTATAACAAATAGATAGATGGCAGCTTCCTCAGTATCTTTGATACAAGTGCTAATGATCTCCCCTAAAGAAGAAAAGATACTGAGGAAGCTTCCACTATACAAGCTAAGAATACATCATCTACATCTGTTTTTTATACTGTCTAATATAATTTATTTGATTGAAAATGTTTATATAGAATAAAAAAGAACATTTTATTTCAAACTTGTCTATGTGGTTCACCACCTAGTTGGGATACGTCCACATCAGAGAAGTTAAAAGATAACATCCACATATACGAATATCACTTACTGTAATACTATCTGGGTATTGGATGCTATCAAATCATTACACCACAACCAGGCTAAAGGAGTAAAGTCAATTCACATACACTAGTCGCATAAGAGTGCATGATATTTGACAAGAACCAAGGAGCTGGACCAGAGACTTTCTTGGCGATTCAACCCATGAGAAAACATACCTCATAGATCTTTGAGGTTGATCCAGGTGAGAGTCCATTGTAATATACGTCTGCATGTGGATACTAAGGTCAACTCAGTGAATGATGATGCGCTCTCTCCTACCCTACCCTTCTAAGGAGCCATTAGGTCAGTAGTCTGCACCAAGGAGTTATCAAGATTCCCCTGACCACCATTCCTTTGGACTCTTATTTATGTGGTTGTGGGACTGGGCTCAGGATTTTACAGCATGTCTTATAGTTATGTAATATGTTATGTTGTGTTGATTACTGGGTCCTTTCCTTTTATAGTTGCGCTTCGATGCGCTTTTGATCGCTGCGTGTCACCGTGCTCTGCTTGGTCCGCTGCTGGCTTTCTGCAAAGGCGCACGCTCTAGCGGTAATGCAGTGTAGTTACATAAAAAAATATTCTGCAGAGGCGCGCGCTCTAGCACCATCTAGGCCTTATTTAGTGGTAATGCAGTGTAGGTACATAGAAAAATAAAAATAGTTCTTAGGGTTAGGGGTTAGGGGTTAGGCATAGGGTTACTGTTAGGGTTAGGCATAGGGTTAGGAATAGGCATAAGGTTAGGGTTAGGTATAGGGTTAGGGTTTGGCATAGGGTTAGGCATAGGGTTAGCTTTAGGGTTAGGCATAACGTTAGGGTAAGGGTAAGGCATAGGGTTAGGGTTAGGCATAGGGCTAGGGTTAGGCATAGAGTTAAGGTTAAGCATAGGGTTCAAGGTTAGGCATTGGGTTACGGTAAGGGTTAGGGTCTGTGTTTTTGATTTATGTATAGTTTACTTTTATTTTTACTGTTTTATTCTTCTGTGCTGCTTCTGCTGCTTTCTGTGGTATTTTCTGTCACAGACAGTAGCAGGAGCTGCCTGTGCATTTGCGTAAGAGTCCGGGGTCGCGCATGCGAAATAGCGCACGTGATGCCTCTGCAAAATCGATAGTTGTATGTTTAATTGTGTCCAGTTGATAAAGAGTTAACTGATTTAGAATGTTATAAGGTGATCTGTAACTGACAGTTGAGTTTCAGTTAGTTATATAATGTGTGTCTCTGAGAAAAAGCCAGTCTGAAGGCAGTCTGTGATGCTTCTGACAGAAGAAAAGTGAGGTAACCCAGGTATCAGTGACTATGAAAAGATTAATATATATATGAAAAGACCAGTTCCCTCATTTCCTGCAGAGGGGAGTCAAGAAAAAACAAGTCAGATAACAATGATGATGAAGCGAACAGCATGTCAGGCTGCCATGGAGGAGAACCTGGCAGCAGCTCTTATAGATCAGTGGATGGCATTCCTTGGGCTACAGCAGGGAGGTGAGCTATCAAAATGGCTGGAGGGACCAGTGTCGGAGGAGATCACGTTGGAGGAGCAGTATGATGATCTTATGGAGCCAGACATCTTATTTCAATGTCCCTCATACTACACGGTGGGGTTAATGAAAGGGCTCCAGGGTGTGCTGCAGGGCGATCCAGCATGTGGCATTGGGCTTATAGAACGGGGGGTGATCCTGTATAACCAGCACTGCCAAGAACTGGACTAACACCAGGGTCCAAGGAGGCTGAGTTGATTAAACCCTTGATCCAGCAAGAGTTGGAGCTGGAAACCAGTTACCTGGAGTTGATGTTGGAGGCAGCCCAGAGTACACCCTAGCTCAAAGGGTGGATGGAGCCCTGCCAATCGGGTGAGGATGAAGAAGATACATCCTGCCATACAGACATTTGGATTGTTCACCCCCTGAGACCACTGATTCGTTGAGAACCAACCCTGTGACCTTGGCAGAACAGGGGGCACAGTCATAGCCAGTCAGTGAAGATCCCATTGCTAATGACAACGCAGTGGGACAAGAAGAAATAATGGCCCAAGAAACTATAATTGTGCAATATCCAGCTACACTTCGCGAGAGGGAACACGACCTTGCTCACAACGCTCAGGACCTACAGGACATACATAAAGAAAAGGAAACATTGTAGGTTCAGGGTCAGGAATTGCAGATGAAGCATGGAGAACAAGCACAGAGGATCTTATCAGCGGCCCCAAGTGAAGAATTGTTAAAAGCCCATGCAGAGAAGGACACGTGTATTACAGATCTGCACATCTGCATTGGAGGAATTGACATCAACTGAAAAAATGCTACAAGAGAGAGAGAACAAGACCAGAAAGTAGAGTGACTTGTACATACAACAGAGAGTGAGATGTGGGTGTCCTGCAGAAACTCTTCTCAAATGTATCTGTTTCATCAAGTTTGCAGAACAGTGAATGTGTTCAGGAGTTTGAGATGCTGGCACTGATGGGTTTGAAAGAAAACTACAACTATAACTGCCCACATTTGTTCCCATAGGCCCATGGACTGCTTTAGTCATAACAGGACAGCTGTTGGACTGGCCTGGTTGGGGAGGGTGGTTCTGGCATGGGATCCACTGGAGTCACTTCCAGAATTGTTTTTGCCCCTGGACATTGTACAAAAAAAAAAGACAAAAACCTGCCCTGCGCACTCAAAATAAGGGAATTGTTTTCCACATTTGCTCCATTTGGTCAAGGTAGTTAAATCATGAAATTATGTAATTTCCCTCCAAATGGTCTTACAATAATAATGGGCAATTAAATGGCAGATTAGATAATAAAAACACATTTAAAGTTATGCATTTGGGTAAGAGTACTCATCACACAATTTATAGCCAAATCTAGGGGTATCAGAGACTGAAAGGGATTTAGGGATATATGTAAAAGTATTTATTGTCAAGTAGCAAAGTAAAATATTAGCATGTATTAAGAGGTGTGTAGACGCAAGGAAAGCAAATAAAATTCTGCCAATATACAAATTTGTAATATGGATTTCAATTGTTATGTAAGGACCTAATATTAACCCTATGTCAAGGAGGGTCTTACAAAACCTCCATGGCACCTAATAGTAACGGCTATGCCACTGAGGTCCTGTAAGGACATCTTTCACATTTTAACATAACCCCCACCCCGGGCGCCCTAATGGACCCTTATGGTAACTAAATTTAACCACCTAGCCATAGAGATCCTGTAAGTACCTCCATGACACCTAAAATTAACCCCTATGTAAAGGTATTCCATTTAGGTACCATGGGGGTCCATAAGGACCCCTGCAGGTAGTTTAGTATACCAAGGGGCTCCTCAGGTAATGAAGAGTTCTTGAAGGATACCGGGGCTTATAGGGGGTATTAACACGTATATGAAGGGGTCATTAACCCCCACAATAATTTGTATTTTTAACCCCATTCTTCCATGGTAAAGCGGTTCATATAGATAGACGGATAGTACATATTCCATCACCAGAGACAGGAAATGTGAACAGTGGGCTGTACATAACTGCCTGATTGGATTATCTAGCGGTAGAAATGAAATCTGATAGGATAAGTGTGTTAACTAGTTTAGAAGGGAACTTTTAATGTGTTTACGTTTGTGATATAATTACCAGCTCACCCTGTTATCTGATTAACTCCCACACTGCCCAGACTGGCTGGTGAGGTACTGCAGTGGTCTGATTGAGTTAACTGTTTAAGGGCAGGTAATTTAATCATGTTAGTGGTTGGAACTAATGTATTGTTCTGTTTGCATATAAATGTTCCAGCTTTTCTCAATAAAGACACACTATTCTAGGGAAAATAATTATGTTGTTATGACTTTTATTTAGTGGATATAATCTCTATTTGTTATCTTTCATTTATTGATCCCTGTTCTGCATCCTGATAGTCCTAGTATAGAATCCGATCATCGAGAAGCCCATCCACTCCACGGTCCACGGGAGGATTCCTGTAGCCAAGGCAGGAGAATTCTGGAGCAGTCCTCTGGATTGGGACATCATTTAATACATGTGAGCATTTAATCATTCTCTATGAAATATTTACTAGACATTGAGGGGGATGCAATGTGCTTCATAGTGCTTCAAGTGCTCACATTTCTAATGAGTAAATGGCTATTGCAACCCTTTGCTAAACCTGTGATATCTCAGCAAACATCCCCTATTGTATGTTCATTCTGACTCATATTGATTTATTATTTTATTTATAGTGTGCCAACAGATTCCATAGCTGTGCACAATGGGATAATAATTAGATATGCCAAAATGTTACTGTATCCTTTGTAATTGTTTTTTATTAGAATCTCTCCTGAAATATTTATTTGCTGATAAAAGTCTGCTATGAAACAATCAATTCACTTTTTTTTAACACAACCCTTAATGGAACATAATCCCTGACACAAGGTTTATTATATCTTAGCTTTATATTCATTAAATAATTGCTCACACACATATGGGAGAAATCAGAAAATACATTTAATTGATGTTGTAAGTTTTAGCAAAGCCTACTGAAAGTGTTATATATCAGACAATTACAAGGACATTCATTTTCAATGTAATAGTATAAACTAGGTTGTGGGGAAATATATTAAATATGTTTTATAAAATGTAGATTAATAGACAATAGTTACAGTAGATGCAGTAGTAGATAGCTACATGAGACAGATATACTGAGAGACAGACAGAAAGATAGCTAGATTAGTTAGAATAGATAGATAGATAGATAGATAGATAGATAGATAGATATTAAATCTCAATTAGTCTTTCTGATACACTAACCAAAGTTGGGTTGTTATCTAATATTCTAGGCTTGTGATTGCCAATGATTGCTTAATCGCAGCTGGGGTCCTATCTGCATTGTTCTATCTAAAGCCATGTGAAGCTGTAAAGAAAATATTCATGTAATAAAAAAGGAATCATAATCATTTTACTTACTGCCGGGTGTAATTATCAATTATTGGCATCCTGAAAATTTTATAACAGTCCATGTTTGGTGGGTGGTTAAGGAAGTCAGATTGACAAGCAACAAAATATATACTTTGAATTAAGATTACTCAAAGGAAATGTAACATTTAGAAAATTTAGCAGTTACATTATTTTTTATCATGTATAGTTTTAAATTATACCATATTTGGAACATCCTTTAAAATAATTTCAAGGGAAGGATCAACAACAACTGGCTCAGATGAGATTAGCTAAATAATTATTTTCTAATTTTTAATTATGCATAATATTTATTCAAGTATGTTATTTATTTGTAATATTTGAATCAAAAACCTCTTAGTCCACCTTTTCATATGTTAAAATCATATGCAATATTGAATAAATCTATATTCTTTTAAAAATACATATGTTTATGCAGTTTACTTGCTGCCCGTTAGTATGTACTAAAAAATATTCAGCCACCTACTAAAATTCCTTAAAATGTGTTGAAACTTCCAGACTCTGCTTTCACTCTAATGCAAAGCAATACCCAGACAGCACTGTGGCATATTGATTTGCCTCAATACACCTGAATACGCCACTAGCGTTCATCATGGAAATGGACAAATTTATCCAATAGTGTATGTGAATTCATCATTAGCGTACATATTCATACTTATGGGATATATTGCCAACTGTAATGGATGGCATATGTGATTAAAAGTTTTGAAGTACATAGTTTATCTTGTAATGGTATTCAATGGGAGGTTTATTTACACAATAGAAAAGGCCCATTTTACATGTATATGTCAAAGTCTATGCAACTTATACATAGACATGTATGTCAATGCACTTCATTCCATGGTCCCCATAAAAACTCCAAGTTCCCTTTGCCTACTCCAAACAGAATGCTCAGATTGAAAGGCTTCAATTAAAATGGAAGAGGATGGATTCTTCAATCCGCATGGAGAGTGAGGACCATGCCATCTATGATCATTGCGTGGGGGTTGTCAAAAGGGTAGATAATGTATATATTCCACTTTTATGGGTGCAACATTTTTTTAATGTGTTTAGCTTTGGGGACTAAGGGGGCATTATAGATCCCCACTGGGATTTAGGGTTTATGGTGGTGCTCTAGGGACCCCTGTGGTAGTAAGCAGTGTTCCATAGGGATTCCTGAGGAACCTCATGGTACAGGGGTTCATCTTGCATGCCATGGGAGTTCATGGTTTTGACCCTGATATAAGGGTTAATATTGGGTACTATGGTTGTCTTTAGGGAGCATTTACAAAGGTCACTGTAGTTATACTTTAGACAGGAGACACCTGGGAAATAAAGGGTCATTGGTGGAGGGGTCATAAACCTGCCATGGGAAGGGGTTTATATAAATTGATAGAGTTATGGGAGGATGTAAGTGTAGTGTTAATTAGTGGGTACCATTCCGTAGCTTTGCTATGGAAGCTACTGAAGTTCATACTCACATGTATACTTTAGGTAGGCTGCAAGCACATGTTACTGGCAAAACTCCCTAGTTTGCTTTTCAAAACTTTTGTCGCTACAAGTCAGCCCTTTTAAATATATATAAAGCATAAATGTGTTGAAGAATATCACTCCTGGTTTATCAATAGGCATATTTAAGCTATTCAAATGCATTATTACAGTTTGTGAACATACCTAACAGATGATAATAATAGCTAGTGTAACTATATAGTGTAGAAATAATTCATTTTTTTTATTACTTATCTAAATGCAAAATCAACTGACACTAACTTGTATCTTAGAGTGCCAATTACTGAAGCTTAGTAATATTATATGTGAATGGAATCTTACATAAGTAACATTTTAAAAGAGCACATTAGAATCTAATTACAAACAACACTAATTATATTGTTAGTGACCTTTTTTATTGTATAACTTAGTTTAATTATTTACATCATCATTATTTATCATAACACATTTTAAATCTGAAAGGTGATGCTCAATACTGTAGTTAAATATTCACCATCAAAAAGGAAAAAGTGTTTTATAAAGTAAATACATATATAGTTGTTTTATTGCGAGTTTGTTGTTAACGCTATGTTAAAAGATACAGGGCTGCGCATGCGCAATGAGCGCCAAAGACCCCACAAAAAAAAAACCAGAGCAGGGACAGGGGGGGAAGTGGAGAAAGACACAGGGGAGGGAGAGGGGGGAGAGAGTGGAAAGAGACACAGGGGTGAGAGAGGGGGGAAAAGAGACACAGGGGAGGGAAATAAGGGGAAAAAACAGAGCAGGGACAGGGGGAGGAGAAAAGTACAGGGGAGGGAGAAGGGGGGAGAGAGTGGAAAGAGACACAGGGGTGAGAGAGGGGGAAAGAGACACAGGGGAGGGAAATATGGGGAAAAAACAGAGCAGGGACATGTGGGGGAGAGAGGAAGAGACAGACACATGGAGAGGGGGAACAGATACAGGGATCAGAGAGTGGGGATAAGCTCACAAGGAGCACCTTTAGTGCTCATCGCAAGGCACGAAAGTGGCGGGTTGGACAATGTCTGCAACGAGCGCTCATTTCAGGGCTCATTGCAAAGCCCGTAAAGTAGAGGGGAGGAGAGGTTCGTAATGAGCACCGAAGTGGCGGGTTGGATGCGGCCTGCAATGAGTAGCGAAGCCCATAAAGTAGATGTGGGAGAGGCGCTTATCGCAAAGGCCGGAAGTTAGAGGGGGAGATTTTTGTATTGTGTGATAAACAGCATTGCCAGCCTTCACATTTTATTGCTGTCATTTTTGACTGGCAAGTCGCTACTATCAATATATTTGTCAGGGAAAGAGGGTCAACATGTTAGAGGATGAAACAGTATTTAAAACATAACCTTTATTGACAGAAAAAAAACTTAATTATATTAAAACAACACTTTAGAAATGTAAAAAAGAAAAAAATATTGCTTCACCCAAAATGCTGCAATATCTAACAATTTATCAATATATATGACAAACTTAAATATGGTACATGTTAAAGAACCACTCTGATAATTTACTTAAAATATACTGTTTTGAAGAACATCTCTTGAAGTATGCAAAATCTTAGAATGGAAAAACAATAAGATATCCTCTAATATATTATCTTTTTTTATATTCAGTTGTATTGCTGTGAGATCTATTATTTAGTTTTCTGATTTTCTACTTCCTGAGGAGACTTTGAGTTACATAAGGCTTTTTTATGTGTCCACAATGACAATGTGGTATCTACAACTGTATGTATACATACAGTATATATATATATATATATATATATATATATATATATATATATTTATATATATATTGACTACAGTTGTCTTCTAAATTTGCCAGAGCATCTGATTTCCTACAGTTCTACTGCTTCTTCTAAAATAATTATATTTTAGAAACTTTAGATTAATTTAAAAGGCCACTGTGGTATTTATTTTTTAATTATATAGTCTTTTAATAACAAAACCTGATGAAAGAATAAATGCAACCTTTAAATGTATTCTCTCACTTAAATACGGTACATTATCAGGATGGTGTGTCCTTGTAGACATATTGAGCCTATGTATTTTCCTTGTCAAGTAATGATGTGTTTCATACGTAGAGCATAACTCAATCCTTATAAGATGGAGGTTACTGGTGCACATATATTTATTGTTAATTTGGTTAAAAATAATCTGCTATGGAACTATAATTAGAGTTTTTCAATCTTTAAAATAAATATACATATATATATATATATATATATATATATATATATATATATATATATATATATATATATTTATTTATTCTCTCTCTCTATTTTATATTTATATATATATATATATATATATATATATATATATATGTATATATATATATTCTTGAGAGGGAGAGATAGAGAGTGAGAGAGTGAGAGCTATGTTTTTCATTTTGATAATTTACAAAGCATTTAGACATATGTGGGTTTAAACCCCTTCAGTTATTTTTTTGTTATATTATTATTTCTATTTTGTATATATTGTATAGTTTATATTGTAACAAAAATATAAATAATATTATTACAAAAAAATTACTGAAGGGAACCCTAACCACACATCACTACATGTTAGCAGATGAAAAGGAACAATATAACTAATATACAAAATCTAACACTTCCTTATTCAGTGTAGCTTGACACTTTTTTCACGTGACTTTCTGCCTTCTATCTGATGGCACAAAGCACATATGATGGCTTTAGTGTTCCTTTAATTAAATTTGTGATTGCTAGACAGACAAAATCGTGACACATATCTGATCTGTGTCATGGTAGCATTCTCTCTCTACATTGAAGATAATTCACATTGAATAAAGAGAAACCAATTGGCAGTTTCTACCTCCAAGAGTAACTTATTTTCTTACCTAAGAAGTATTTGCAGGTGAAAGTTCATAAAGTAAAGTATAAAGGAATAACATTTCATAATCAATGTAACAGGTGTTTCATTGAGTGGATCTTTTATGATGTCTTGTGAGAATGAATATTTCTCACAAAGGGCCAGTCTGCAGTGCACTGTACACTTTTATCTGGAGATTGCCATTTAAAGTCTTGCTTTTAGGTAAACCTCTAGCACAAAACCACAGGAGCAATTATACAATGCTCTTTCAGTAATTGCTGTACCAAAAATATTTTTTAATGTGTGTGTATTTCTTTGTATGTATATATCTATTTAAAGATAACTTGTTTTAAAAATATATGTTCAAGGATTATTTGATTTGTTTCGTAAATTTTAACTTTTAAGATGTCCTGTCTCTGTTACTGATCGCATTTTCCTCTTTATGTCATCTATCTACTTTGATTTTCAATGTTATATTTTATTTAATGTCATTAATTGTTAATAATTGTTCTTACAATTCCCTATATCTTAACTGAAGATGATATATAGAGGGATATCAACTAAACTATCACAGAGGCTTTAATGAAGAGGGGGATTTGCTAAGTATCTCAGTGGCTGTGATATGCATCACAATATTCAATATGTACTTTTTCCTATGGGTAAAGATTGACATAACAGTCCTTCACTTCTTACCATAGCCCCTGTGATAGCTTCCCATCACAGTCTTTGTGATAGCTTAGTAAATACTAAAGAAAAAAGAAAGAAAGAAAACGTCCTTGTATTACCAACATATCCTCCGGGACTATACAAATTGTACTTAATACTCAAGGATCAGGATTAAGTTACACCAATAAATAAAAATTTACCTTTTATTACATCAAATTAAAAAAAGAAATCCATTGTATTAAAGTTGTTGTATAAAAAATATATAGTCTCACAGACTGTCTCATAGATACCACAGACAGGTGTTATAAAATATTTGCAGAAAAGCATTATCTCATATATATTCCAGTTAATGTATGTAAATCATGTACCAGTGTCCAATCAGATTGTATATGGTTATTATTGTGTTTTCAAATGGATGGTAAGATTAGATTATATCTACCTGAAATAACAGTTGCAATTCAACTTACTAACCATCCGCAAAATAAATTAAAACAGTAGGCTATAATGACATAAATTAAAATATTCCTTTAAAGTGCTAAGTTAAATAAATGGTTCCCTACCACTGTGCACCCTATAATTGTGGCAATACTTGCAACCCTCCACTTATTCCCTGTGAAAAAATAATAATAAAAAACTACTCTACTCTCCTTATGCTAATAATTAAATAACCTAAGACCTAACAAAAAAAAAAACTAAAGTGGTGTGGATCTGCCAGTTACTCCCCCTAAGCTGCCT
Source organism: Discoglossus pictus (assembly GCA_027410445.1). Taxonomy (NCBI): domain Eukaryota; kingdom Metazoa; phylum Chordata; class Amphibia; order Anura; family Alytidae; genus Discoglossus; species Discoglossus pictus. The sequence goes on from CM050164.1 coordinate 250,815,993, forward strand.
AAAAGAAGAGAAAAAAAACAAAAACTATACTGAGCTCCTAATTCTAAAATAATCATTATAGTCCCTTAATTATACAAACAGTCTATAATAAATAATTATCCTAAATTATACCAAAAGTGTGCAATGCATGTATATCATAGTGTCATCTGTTTATCACAATCTACATATGAAATCCTTTAGAGAAAAACACCTCTAAATTATATTAGGTATAAAATAGGTATTAAGACAAATGTTTGCTATATATATAAATATATATATATATATACTAGCGAAATGCCCATCATAAAATGACGGTCATAAAATTGTAAGGCAGGTAATGCTGTTTGCCACACAATGTAAGTCTTTTGGTACCTACGGCGCTAAATGCGAACCTCTACCCTTGTGTACTTTTGGTCGTCTGACCTCATTGAAAGCCCCTTGTCTCATCGCGTGTCTTGCAATGCTCTTTTTTTTGTATATATATATATATATATATATATATATATATATATTTATATTTATATATATTTTTTTAATAATAATTAATTAAATAATACATTAATATACTTTACCTTTTTCTAATTAATATATGCAGCAATTAATATCCTGAAGAGCTAGCAATCTGTTTGTACTTTCCTGCAGCATACAATGTACATTTGGACTGTTGCTGACCTGAGGTGTTTGTTTAGTTGTGTAAATCGCCATTTTAGCTTTTTTTCTGTAGCTTTTTTCCATACTTCCTAATAGTGCATTTTGTACCTTGTATGTTCCTGGGTAAAAGCCTTATGTGCCTGGCCGTGGTTTCCGTGGTTAGGGGTTGTGTAGCCTCGTTGGGTTTTTTCGTCCGCCATTATTTTGTCGCTTAGGAGATTTTCAGGTCCTGAAACTGGGCAAATTGTGTTTAAATTGTCGTGCAACTTCACTCCCATGTCCTGATTGTCCCCCCATGCTGTGTGTAATGTTTATTTATTTATTTTTTATTATCTTTGTGTTCTTGTTGTTTTTGTATGTGCGCGGTTCGGCCGTTAAGATCGTATTTTTTTTACCTTATATTTTTTAATTTTTCTAAATGCCGCGTGTAGTATTTTTTATTTTTTTGTAAGTCCCAGTTTCCTTTTTGCAAAGTGGACCGTAACTTTTTTTTTTTTTTAAACTACGAGTCTTGCATTGTGAATGGTGTAATTGAGATCTCTGTTGATCTGTAGTTCCGCGGGTCGTAGGGATGAGCGATTACGGCACTCATCTTCACAGCGCAGTGAGCGCCTTCGGTGCTCACTGCCTAAGTTGTGCGGGGTCGTAGGGATAAGTGACTATTGCGCTCATCTCCACCAGCACAAGGAGCGCCTTCAGCACTCCTTGCCAGCAACTGAGGCCCTCAACCCGCAAGCGTTACCAACAACCCATATTGCTCAGAACTATGTATGTGATATCCTAATGTATTGTAAACAACCTTAAATATTCTATATCTGAAGGAAAGACTGTTATCCCCACTTACAATGCAGATAAACATATACATATCCATACAATAATGACAATCAATATGGCTACTGATGTCCGATTTTAAATCCATTCAATATTCCCACACCAAAACTGCTATATACATTATACACAGGTGCAGATTTATATATACACATGCAAAATAATAAGTGCCACTGTGGATCTGAGTATCAAGTTTCCCGGGTTGGAGCTAATGCTTGTAAGTCATGGAAGCAGCTTCACAGACTTACGGGTATCCGATGACTTCACTCTCTTGAGACAGTCTGTTAGACGCGGCCAACACGCATGTTTCACCTCCATCTTCTACCAGGGCCACACATCGGTGGAGGAGAAGGCGTTATTTATCCGGATAAGTGGGTGGTTGGATTAACCCTTCACAGACCATTGTGCTTAATTTACCAGGTGCTTCCTACCCATATTCATCATAGACTTAGCATGGATAGGAAGATGAAACAGAAGAAAGAATAAAAGTATTAGTTATTATACACTATCCAAATATAGTATCAATGATGTCTCCCTAAATGTCACTAATCTATAAGTTAATAAAACTATATTCCATTAACCAAAATCATGTGTCCCATTCATTATACTTATTAGAAATTGTGTTTCTTATTGTTTATGTAAATTGGATATTATATATCATTTGGGCTTTGTTATAACCACATATTTTAAAACAAAAAATCTCAATATATATAATAAAAGCATGTAATTCATAAGTTTAAATACAATTGCATACTAACTCACATGGTTAGTATCAGAATCCATAATATTAATGATTCACAAAACATTTACTGTGTACACCATAGATCAATAAAACTCAATAAACCAAGGTGAGTTAATTAAACATACAAATTATTATCCATCTTAAATATGATTAGCGATCAACATTCCCCTACCGTGTAAAACCGTAGCCTGTAATGAAGCCTGCAAGACTTACAGCTATTAAACTAGACCCGTAAAGTGACCCGTCAAAGACTTGCAGCTTAAGGCCGAAATAAGCCTAAGGGACGTGGAACTTTGCGGCCGCAAATCCTTTGTTCTGTCAAGCATGTAACTGCTACATTCCAATATTGCAATTAAATTGCAAATTTCCAAAGACGCCATGGCGTTCAAGCCCGTAACTCGCAATTGGAGGCTAAAACATTACAACTTTCAAATAGGACCCGCAAAGGGTTTACAGATAACTTTTAAACACTGTAAAGGGCAATATAAACACACCAGTGCACTTTAAAATATACGTAAAGCATGGAAAGGCATTACAATTACTTGCACAACAAACCCCAAATAAAAAAAAAATGCATTCAAAAATTATTTTATTTTTATCATATGTTGGTATGGTCATGCACATGCCAATATGAACGGCCATGCTGCAAGATGCAGACACCAATTAAAGACACACTACCTGATTAAATAGCAACACAAAAAACATGAAACTCGTGCCATATTAACCCTTTCTCGCTCACAGAGGCCCTAAAATATCAATATAATTGCAAATACATCTCGCTCATCACATCTACATTTGGAAACACAAATATTGGCCATATTTCACCGCCACATCGCATAGATCAAGTACCCGGGGGAACATTTGATTATTTGTTGTTCATTCCTTCAGTCATATCTGACTCTCTGTGACCCTGTGGACTGCAGCACATTTAGCTAGGTATCTGCTTGTGCTGTTCCACAAGGTTTGCATGCCAAAGATACTGGAGTGGGTTGCTAGTTCCTTCTCTAGTGGACTGGGATTTGTCTGACCTCTCTGCTATCTCCTGCCCACCTACAATGACCCTATATGGTATAGCTCACAGCTTCATTGAGGTACACAAGCCCATTCACCACCACCACTTAGCAATCCACACTAATGTAAATTGATGAATAGCAGAACATAATGGGAGGTCACAAAATTATAATGGGTATACATCTTGGCACATGGCCACCAGCAGTGGTGTGGGACCTTCCAGGATGGGCGTAGCGGATATTACCCCTGATGGATGTGAGTTGGCTCTTGATACCTGTGCAACTGCAAAACCTCCATGTGTTTTTGCGGCCCCTCCTGATGGGTTAGAGTGGATTAGTGTGGTGTATGTTCCACTGTTCCCCTTCAGCATTGGTGGTGGTGGAGGGGCTTGTGTACCTCAATGAAGCTGTGAGCTATACCATGTAGGGTCACTCTAGGTGGGCACGTCATAGCAGAGAGGTCAGACAGATCACAGTCCACTAGAGGAGGAGCTGGCAAACCACTCCAGTATCACCGGTCATATTCCTATCAGGCCCTATGAGGAATGTTCATACTCCACAGTATCACTAATTTGACTTGGCCTGTGTATAAACCCTTTATTATTATTATATTTGATATTTAGTATTATATGATATCTAATGCTATTATAATATGCTATTATTAACAAACTGACACGGTGAGAACGGTATAATAAAGTCTTATTTCCTATACAGAGCACATTCAGAAATGGACAAGACTGTGCATTAATATCAGGGATGTGGTGTGGGAGGATATCGGAAAGGCAAGAGGCTGTGGCCAATCAAAGGACACATAAATCGGTTAACTGTTAGAGGGGTGTTAGGGTTAGGGTGAGGGGTGTTAGGGATAAGTGTGAGGGGTGTTAGTGTTAGGTGTTAGGGTGAGGGGTGTTAGGGATAAGTGTGAGGATAATGCATAGCATGTACTAGGGTCACATGTGGTCAGGACACCACAGTAACCATAATCGGATGTAAAATTGGAACATCATATAACACTCCATTTCATAGAAATATCCATTAATGAGCATACAGCAACCATATGTTTTCCATCTGACATATTAAACACATGCTAGAAATCATGGATCATGTAATACTAATCAATTCCACACACAGTGTGTTTTCATACATCATTGCTGATTCACAAATAGATGATAGGAGTCTGGAAAACATAAAGAGGAGGTGTTATAACAATCATAAGCTGTTATTATAGTACATTGTTGTTGCTCTGGGCACAAACCAATTAACATGAACGTCATCTATGAGCAGTAATAACCATAATTCTGTCCTATTCAATTAGCCTTCCCGGAATATGTTGAGGATGTGTAATACAACAAGGTATGCTTCACTGTGAATACAATCTTTCATCAAAAAGTACTATCACTAGCTACATGGAATAACTGTGCCATGCTGATATCACATCTCACTGGTATATGGGTGGTACCAAGACCAGACAGATTACACTGTTCACATTACCCTTAAACACATGCACATTGATCCTGATGTCAAACAAAGGGAATTAGCCACTTTGTTTGGATGACATGAAATACATTAATCTGCTTTCATACTTTTACGGGATGGAATGCAACAAAAACGCATGTATAACTACTGCTTTGGATTAGCAGATCCTAATGGGACCGTATAACTCTACAGAATGGACACTATTAATTGTTATTGAAACTCACACCAGTCATGTTCATTAGTGAAGAGATATGTAGTCGTATATTGCATTTCAGATCCATCTGCAGTGATGAATGACACTGATCGAATGGCTGTTAGGAACTGGGTTGAGTCTTCACTCACATGATGGTATTGTACTGCTCGAAGATGAAGAAGATGCCTTCATGGTCGTGAGATTTGGCTATTAACACCTACAGAGACAAGAACAAGATATCAATCATAACAATATTCTGTTTAACTACAACACCTCATCTCAAGGTCAATCCACATTGAGCATCAATTGTTGAAATGTTAAACATAACCAGACATGTACGCACTCTTTAGCTAGCCAATAGTATGTCAACATCTATAACAAACAGTATTCAGTGAGGAGTGATCAGGAGGAGACCTCCTCTTCCTCAGCACCTTCTGAGCCTGCGCCCCGTCTCACTCTTCCATGTCTTTATTGTGGAGAAGCGTGCGGTGCCACTACGTTGGCTGGCTGTGAATCTGTTTAAGATGGTGGTGGTGAGGTCTGAGATGAGGAGGCCCACGTCTCGGCATGCTGTTGTGCGACTGAAGGATGGAGAGGTATGAGCTGGCGTTCGGCCAATTGGATGAGTTGCCGTCTGTCCCAAATCGCCCATTCCTCAAATCTCTCCATCCTTCGGTTGTGCTCATCTCAGCATGGAACGATTTTGTGCTAGACCGGAGGTAGTTTGTGAGCTTGCACTGCCTCCGGAGCAACCATAGCCGCTTATTTACCTGTTTCCAGCAAGCAATGTCCTCCCTGGCAAACCAGCTCATGATTTCCCACAATGTCAGGGGTGCTGGTGTTGACTTGTTGACGGCAAGGTGGCCACAGGTGATGACAGCAAGGCTGGATGTGTCAGCATTGGTGGCCGAGGTGACGTCATTGGTGGCAGATGTGACTGCATTGGTGGCCAAGGTGACGGCAGTAGGCCCTCAGGTTATGGCAGCAGGCCATGAGGTGTTGGCAGTAGAGCTTGAGGTGTCGGCAGGAGGGCTAGGGTGTTGGCCCATGTTTGGGGACCCCATTGCGTGGGAGCCCATGTTGGGGGACTCCATTGTGGGGGAGTAGTTGTGGGCTACCATGGCCAAAATGTTGCTGTAGCAGGTGGCAGCTGGTATGGTGGCTGGGGCCAGGACATGGCCAGTCAAAGGGGCTGGAACAGCTGTGGCTGGCTGTATGATGCTGCTGAGGGCCCAGGAAGTGATTCCCACTCCTGATACGCTGCTGACTGGCCAGCTTGTGTGGATGGTCCCGGGCCCTCTTGAATGTCCTGGCCTTCTTCTCCAACCACTCCCACCTCCATTGGAGCCTCCCCATGTTCCGGTGTGCCTGGCCTTGTTTTCCTGGGAACTGAAATGTAAGAATAAATATATTTCAGTTGGTTTTCTTACACAATTGACAGCTATGTGTTTCCATACCCTTGACATCATGGTCACCTGTGATTGACTGTGGTGCTTGTGCTACATAGATGAACCACGGCCTGCATAATGAGCATTGTGAATCATGGCTCATATGAATATGTGTACTGCATGTACGGTGTTCCATCTGCATGTGCATTAGAGACATGCTCTGACCAATCTGTACTAGATACTAAATATGTAAACAGTAAAAAAGAAAAAGCAAAGACAAGGGCCACTGTATATTAGCAGAATAGCCCAAAGTGACTGCATTGGTGGCTATATACTGTATAGCTCTACATATAGATCATATGAAAATCAAACTTAGCTGAGTAACACAGAATCCATGTCCCAAATGAAATCACAGGACTCCAATTAAGTCATCTGACGGGCATTTCTGGTTAATTCCTTCTACAGAGGCTTCATATACAGTGTAGTTAGCTTATCTATGGCTAGGAATCTAGAGGATAAATAGTGAGTAGAGATGTCGCGAATAGCATGTTCGCGTTCGCGGCGAACTGCGAACATATGCGATATTCGACCCGCCCCCTATACTTTATCATTGAGCAAACTTTGACCCTGCATGTCATAGTCAGCAGACACATTCCAGCCAATCAGCAGCATACACTTCCTTCTAGAGCCTTCTACCTCATGGACAGCAGCCATTTTGGAATCATAACTAACTTGCAGTCTTACTGAGAGGAGGCTGAGTGTAGGTGCTACTGCATCAATAGGGAAAATCATAGCTAGGCTACTGTACACAGTGTGCAATATAGTCCTGAAGGACTCTTTTGATCTCTGCTGCAAGGACACCCCTGTGTATCTTCCCCCCCTTATCATCATCCTCCCCTCTCCTTAGCACCCAATCCTAACACCCCTCACACTTATCCATAACACCCATCAACCTAACACCTAACCCTAACACCCCTCACACTTATCCCTAAGACCTAACACCCCTCACACTTATTCCTAACATGCCTCACCCTAACACCCCTTACACTTATCCTTAACACCCCTCACCCTAACCCTAACACCCCTCACACTTATCCCTAACACCCCTTACCCTAACCCTAACACCCCTCACACTTATCCATAACACCCCTCACCCTAACCCTAACACCCCTCACACTTATCCCTAACACCCCCCACCCTAACACCTACCCCTAACACCCCTCACACTTATCCCTAACACCCCTCACCCTAACCCTAACACCCCTCACAGTTATCCCTAACACCCCTTACCCTAACCCTAACACCCCTCACACTTATCCATAACACCCATCAACCTAACACCTAACCCTAACATTATCACACTTATCCCTAAGACCTAACACCCCTCACACTTATCCCTAACACCCCTCACCCTAACCCTAACACCCCTCACACTTATCCCTAACACCCCTCTCCCTAACACCTAACCCTAACATTCTCACACTAATCTCTAAGACCTAACACCCCTCACACTTATCCCTAACACCCCTCACCCTAACCCTAACACCCCTCTAACTTATCCCTAACACCCCTCACCCTAACATCTAACACTAACACCCCTCACACTTATCCCTAACACCCCTCACCCTAACCCTAACACCCCTCACACTTATCCCTAACACCCCTTACCCTAACACCTAACCCTAACATTCTCACACTTATCCCTAAGACCTAACACCCCTCACACTTATCCCTAACACCCCTCACCCTAACCCTAACACCCCTCACACTTATCCCTAACACCCCTCACCCTAACAGCCAACACACCTCACACTTATCCCTAACACCCCTAACCCTAACACCCCTCTAACTTATCCCTAACACCCCTCACCCTAACCCAAACACCCCTCACACTTATCCCTAACACCCCTTACCCTAACCCTAACACCCCTCACACGTATCCATAACACCAATCAACCTAACACCTAACCCTAACATTCTCACACTTATCCCTAAGACCTAACACCCCTCACACTTATCCCTAATACCCCTCACCCTAACACCTAACCCTAACACCCCTCACACTTATCCTTAACACCCCTCACCCTAACCCCAACACCCCTCATACTTATCCCTAACACCCCTTACCCTACCCTAACACCCCTCACACTTATCCCTGACACCCCTCACCCTAACACCTAACCCTAACACCCCTCACACTTATCCCTAACACCCCTCACCCTAACCCTAACACCCCTCACACTTATCCCTAACACCCCTTACCCTAACCCTAACACCCCTCACACTTATCCCTAACACCCCTCACACTTATACCTAACACCTCTCACCCTAACCCTAACACCCCTCACACTTATCCCTAACACCCCTTACCCTAACCCTAACACTCCTCACACTTATCCCTAACACCTAACCCTAACATCCCTCAGCCTAACACCTAACCCTAGCACCCCTTACACTTATCCCTAACACCCCTCACCCTAACACCTACCCCTAACACCCCTCACACTTATCCATAACACCCCTCACCCTAACCCTAACACCCCTCACACTTATCCCGAACACCCCTCACCCTAACCCTAACACCACTCACACTTATCCCTAACACCCCTTACCCTAACCCTAACACCGCTCACACTTATCCATAACACCCATCAACCTAACACCTAACCCTAACATTCTCACACTTATCCCTAAGACCTAACACCCCTCACACTTATTCTTAACATGCCTCACCCTAACACCCCTTACACTTATCCCTAACACCCCTCACCCTAACACCCCTTACACTTATCCCTAACACCCCTCACCCTAACACCTAACCCCCTCACCCTTATCCCTAACACCCCTTACCCTAACACCCCTCACACTTATCCCTGTGTCTCTTCCCCCCCTTATCATCAAGGGAGGGGGGAGGATGATGAGGGAGGGGGCAAGAGACACAGGGGAGGATGATGAGGGAGGGGGGAAACAGACACAGGGGAGGATGATGAGGGAGGGGGTAAAGAGATACAGGGGAGGGTGATGATGAACGGGGGAAAGAGACACAGGGGAGGATGATGAGGAAGGGGGGAAGAGACACAGGGGAAGATGATGAGGGAGGGGGAAAAGAGACACAGGGGAGGATGATGAGGGAGGGGGGAAAAGACACAGGGGAGGATGGTGATGGAGGGGGGAAGAGACACAGGGGAGGATAATGAGGGAGGGGTAAAGAGATACAGGGGAGGATGATGAGGGAGGTGGGAGGATGATGAGGGAGGGGGGATGAGACACAGGGGAGGGTGATGAGGAAGGGGGGAAAGAGACACAGGGGAAGATGATGAGGGTGGGGGTAAAGAGATACAGGGGAGGATGATGAGGGAGGGGGGAAAGAGACACAGGGGAGGATGATGATGGAGGGGGGAAGAGACACAGGGGAGGATGATGAGGGAGGGGGTAAAGAGATACAGGGGAGGATGATGAGGGAGGTGGGAGGATGATGAGGGAGGGGGGATGAGACACAGGGGAGGGTGATGAGGAAGGGGGGAAAGAGACACAGGGGAGGATGATGAGGGAGGGGGGAAGAGATACAGGGGAGGATGATGATGGAGGGGGATGTTAGGTTATTTATGCCCTTTATGGATTAAAACCAGACTCTGCATCAACTATGTAATTTTTCGTGGGATTTTTTTACATGGATCCCCCTCCGGCATGCCACAGTCCAGGTGTTAGTCCCCTTAAAACAACTTTTCCATCACTATTGTGGCCAGAAAGAGTCCCTGTGAGTTTTAAAATCCGCCTGCCCATTGAAGTCTATGGCGGTACGCCGGGTTAACCGGTTCGTGAACATTTGCGGTGGTTCGCGAACCGAAAATTTTATGTTCGCGACATCACTAATAGTGAGTCT